>CM060861.1:7633828-8233828 GCA_030737845.1 Acorus calamus | reverse complement strand
GCCAAGTATAAGAATTTCATGTTTTCCATACAATTCTCGTACAATGCATTAAACACATTTGCACCAAAAAAAAATGAAACACATTAAACGTCCCATACGCGCATTATGTAAACAACACAACTAAAAATAAAGCAGTTCAAAATCCAAATATCATATAACAAATGTTGGAAGAGAACGTCATGCGTTATCCATGTGATCCCAGGAAAAAAAACTCACTTGAAATACATCTCACTCAATAAAACACACCACCCACCCCGAAAACAAATACCAAAGTAAAATAAAATGCACTCAACGGGAACTCTAAAAATCTCCTCCCCTCAAAGCTTCAAGTGTGAGGAGTCAAAGACAAAAAATCTGAAAGGGAGTTCAGACAGGAGTCTTTCACGATTCTTTCCACTGCTCAGCATCATTTTTTTGTGATGCTCGTCTTATTTTTCTTTCATCAAAGTCTTGGAGTCATTTTCGAATCTCTCGGGCTAGGGGTTCTGAGTGTTTATTCTTCCAAGGTTGACGTATTTGTTAGGATTTCTAAAACAGTTGTCCTTCTCACATGTTAGAATTAATTTTATTATTTTCCTGATTTGTTCCAAACTTTTTCCAAATTTTACTGTATTGTGAATTTTTCCCCCTTGCCGAGAATTCCCCATTGGTGACGTTTTGACCCACAGTGATCAAGAGAAAAAAAGAAAATGAAGAAATGGAGAAAACCAAAAGAGGGTAAAAAATAAAAACCTACAGGTTGATCTTAATCCAAATTACAAAGCATTGCCATGTTTGTTTAGTGCCCATTGGAGCATGCAAATAATACTGTAAAGGCATGGCAGAAATTGGTTTATCATAACCAGTTAGACAAACAAAAAATCAAAAAATTCTCAAAACATAAGACTGGGATATGAGAAGGCATGGAAGGATATGGTTGATCATAACCAATTAGCCAATCAAAGACTCAAGACATGCTCATATCTAAGACTCAGATATGAGGTTCAAGTGGAGAATATAATATGTCCTGATTGAATTCAAGGAGTACTATAGATCAGTTATTTAAAAAGGCATGAGGAATGATTATTAGAAACTCTAAGAGGCAAAGCATAAGCCTCAACAGGGGCATATAATCCTCCCAAATTTTGTCTAGATATTAATGAATAGGAAAATGATTTATTTTTATCAGAAGAGAAGTATATCAACACCCATATAAAGCAGCTATATGACAAAATTATATTGCTTTCTTTTGTTATTGCTTGGTGTTGACAGTGAAGGCTATTAATAAAGTAGCATAGAACCCCATGTACTTTTATCTTTATTTTTTTATTTGAGCTTCACTGAGATTGAAAATAATAGAACTCAATAAAGTAGCATAGAACCCAATGATTGAAAATAAAAGGAATTCAATTGGATTTTTTTATCAGAGAAATATAAGCCAACTTGCATGTTTAATTTTATAGGAACAAGACCATGAAGAATCCTTCACTTTAGTAGGATTTGAAGGACGAAGTTTCAAAATCTGGTCTGACTGCTTCATTTCTAAATCTAGATCAGAAATATAAACCGAAATAAAAATAATAATGCATGCAGAATACACCTCCACATACACAAAGCCTTGTGTGAAATCCTCAAGGAAAATAAGAAAATCAAGCCTCCAGATGTGAGATGGGGCATAAGGAATAAACCTTTTCAAAACAGAATGTCAACAGAAATGTTTTGCCCCAATTTTTAGTTCTCTAAATGTGTCATTCCAAACAAGACTATCATGCCAAAGAGGATCAATAAATTAAATCAAATCATGGACAAGCAGGTCAACACATGAGCATTTCAGAAGTACCTTGATCCCCGTCAGTTTTTCCATACTTCTCACGGAGATGGTCCACAAATGTAAAATAAGGACGCCACCCACTAGGATCTTCATCCGTGTTTATATTTTCTGTTTTCTTCTGAACATCTTTCAAACTAATTTGAAAAAAAAAAATAGAAGAATCAATATCATGTCTTGCACATATACTTTTAATTTGATAAAACTAGTGTAAATGAAAAAAAGGGTAGATCTTACATATCAAGCACGTCTGATGTGGGAAGCTTATTTACAAACTGAAGCACAGCACACTCTAAAAATGGTAATTGCTTTGGAGCATCCACAAAGGCAAACAAGACACCTTCTTTAACAATTTTAAGTATGTGTAACCTGTGCTTATTTCGAGCAGCCCCAACAAATGTTCCAGAAAGCCGAGAAGCCAGATCCTTGCACTCCAAGAAAGACTTGCTCGCAGAGGATTCATCACTTAAAGATGTTTCTACAACATGCCGATGGTAAGCCTGTTCAAAAGAAGAAGAAGAAAGCATTTAAATGCTGTCAGAAAGATAGCAATATCTTGTTATATTCACAGAAGTAAGAAAATGAAAGCACAAAATCATCAGAATCTGATCTCCCGAGCTTTTGAAAGATCATCAAAACTATTCATGAATCCTACTTCCACCCAAAAGTGCCAACATTTTTTGCGACGAATACATTATGACATTTGATTTTTCAGCCAAAAAATAAGGCCCTTTCAAAAAAATAATCTGACTTTCCTTTCCCACCTGTCAAGGACTATTTCCATGTTTTAGAAGACCGTTGCTAAAAAAATCATTAAAGTGAATGGATTGGTCACATTATCAGAAGATGAAAGAGCATTTTGATCATCACCAAGCATCTTTGGGATGATGGTGAAGCACTGAAGCCAGAACTAAGAAGTGGAAACTAAGTAGAAATCAAAGCACAAAAAATAAAATCTGATACGGAAAAGTAAGGTTATTTCAAAAAAAACTACATGAGCAAACAACTCTCAAACTGAAATGAAAAATAAACTCTCAAACTGAAATTGTAGTGCAAACAACTAGATAATCTGGGAGCTCACAAGCTTTACCAATACCCAAAAAAAAAATCAATCTAAATTTCGAATCAATCAGAGATTGCCTTGGATCAATGATTGAAAGTTATTTTTTCTACTTTTAATAATTTTTGTTAGTTTTAATTTAGCATAATAGTTGCCTCTTTTGGTAGGCGAATATTGATGGCAGTTAGGATTTCTTTTATGTTATTAGAATTTTAGGTGATTTGAGATATTTGAAAAAATCCTAGTTTGTAGAGATTCCCTCCTCTATAAATAAACTCTATAATCACAAAAATAATTAGATTTTGATCATTTGAAATTCATTTCTTTATTTTCCTATTGCGTTTGTTATTCTTGGTAGAATAGCATATTCTAGAAGTTCATCATTCTAGCATTCTTCGCAAAGAATCAATATATTCATTAGAGCCTACAGATCCCACATCCCTTCAAGCGTGAAGGTTGATCAGATCCGCGGAAGAGTGTACCCTACGCTACATCAACACATGGGTGGTCATCCCCTCATTCCTAAGAGATTGGATGACTATAATTTTGGAGGTAATAATCCATCATCGATAATGGATGATCATGGGTTCAGGAGGTGACTAGATAGGTGACTAGATAGAGGCATTGTTTGTGGGGTCTTTCCTTCGTTTTGTCTATTTCTATCTTTCAAATTTTGTACAGAGATCCTTTTGTCTCCCTCTTTGTTCGAGGGTTTATATATATATATATATTTATAATTGCTCCTACCTCTCTCAAAAAAACTAGGGTAGGATGCCTCCCACCCTTCCATTTTATCAGAAAAATAACTACTAAATTAATATGGATCACAGCAATGGCTATGGTTGCATATTTCCACTAAACTGTTGAATATAAGATACACTTTTTTTATGGTAATCAAAGGTGTGCATTGCCATAAATTTTGAGAAAGTACAAAAAGTTCTAAGAGGAGCATAACTAAATTGTCCTATTACAACAGTGCCAGTGGGAATTGCAAAGGGACGGAAAGCCGGTCTAGGCTGACATGCATACCCTCTGCCTTTCCCCTGTCCAGATTTGAATACAACAGATTACAATTGCAAAAATACTTACAGGGGATCAAACAGCATAAAGGTGATTTACACTATTGGCTAAAAGATAGAGCATACCCTTTTCAAAGCTTCCAGAAACAGAGCAGAAATATCATCATCTGCAGATTTCTTTATGACAGAAATCAGGTGTTTTATTATCTCACACACACTTGTACCATGCAAGGCAAAATGTGAAACAATCTCCGGACCTAGAAAGTCCTGCATAATTTTTTGTGGTCATTAGTCAATGGAAGTACATAGGAGTTGCAGAAGAATATCCATATCTATCATGCAGAAAAACTTTTAAAATCAACAATATTTTGGTGTATTGCTAAGAAATACAAAAACAAAATATAAAATATGAAAGGAAACTAAATATTGAGCAACATTTAAAAAAGAAAAAAGAAATGGAAGGCATTTCACCTCTAATTTTATTCAAATCAAAAGGAAAATGACCAAAAGGAAGGCGATGCAACTACAAAATAACAAGAACATCTATAATATTGAGAAACATATATTTCGTAGCAGATAGTGACAGTTTTTTTTTTCTTTTAGCAGAGAGTGATAGTTGAATACCTTCAAAACATCTATAACACCAGAGTCCACCAAAATATAGTGAAGAACATAATCTTCAGGCTACAAATGCTCGGGAGCCATTTTTTAAACATAATACCAGAGGTGGAATACAGCATAAGGATTTTAATGACTCATTTCCTATTGCACTTTCACATTGTAGATAAATATTATTTTGTAGAGGGCATTTAAGTCAATGGCCAAGCATCAAGTAGTTAAGGGCACTCAGTTACTACTGCAAACACATTACAGAAAAATTCAATGAGAGCTGCCTTGTTAACAGAGAGTTTACAAAAACGAAGTGAAGTGAATCAATTATGCTTTTTTTAAAAAGAAGTGGAATGTCCACATATTTTATTCAATATGGAAGAATTTCAAAAATCAATAACGGTGAGACAAAGGTTCCTTCTAAACAGCCACTAAATTCCCTCACTGCCAATATGGAACTCACATCACCTCCACAAAAAATAAAAGACCTTGTCAATTTGGTTTAACATAGAAGTAACCACACCGGCACTTTTCTGCGAAAGTTGCTCCTCTTACTATTTGGGAACTAGAAAATAAGTGGTCAACATAAAACTTGTGTTCATCATCCAAAACCAAAGAAATGGCATATATTTAGAGCAAACAGAGGCCAATACTGAAAACCCCGTGACTTTATTTCTCAAACCTATAATAGTATATTCCCAAAACAGATCAAAAGATAATTTTGATTAAATATGTTAATATTAAACAAAATCAAGTATGTTTACAGTATTGAAAAACTTAAAAACTTATTATGTGAATAATTAGGATAATATTTAATTTTATGATTTAATTAGATTTTGGGATTTGTTTACATTTGATTTGTTAGGATTTGACTGGTTAGGATATGATTTGTTTTAGTTGGTTAGGATTTGATTAGTTATTATTTAATTAACAAGTGTTTACCCCTTTAGGGAAAAAGAATCAAAATTATTGAATAATGTGAAAAAGAATTGTTTTAATCTCTCCTCTTTTTTCTTTCTTCCTCTTTCTTCTCTCTGTCCTACAATTTTTAATCAGAGCCTTGATCCAAATTTTCTTCTCTTTCTTGTTCCCCCGTCCTCTCCATCTCTCCTTCTCTTCTCCGTCACCATCGCACACATGCCATTGTCACCGCCACCGCTGCAATCGTCACGTGCTGCCCTGCTGTCGCTGCCTCCCCACACCACCAGCCGCTGACGAGCGCGCTCCCGCTGCCTCCCCCACCCCACATCCCCTTGTTTTTCCACAGAAACAACCCCCCCCCCCGGTGGTTTCACATAAACTCTCCGACACCCAAGCAGTCGAATAAACCCAACCAAAAAAGTTCGCAGAAAATCCAACCCACTTCCAAAAATCCTAGAAAATTCAAAAAAAAAAAAAAAAGTTGTTAATTTTTCTAGTTCTATATCAACAAGGTATCCAATAATAAATTGCAAACTAAATTAATATCTTAGAACAAAGGATTCATCCACCTGAGAATTCCATTGTCGATTTGAAAATGTCCTTTAGGTGCATTGAACATATCAGTAGGGGTGATATGTAGTGAAATTAGCAAAATATCTAAACAACTTGCTTATTAATAAGAACCTCAAGTAATCAGGCTGATCATGTGGAACCAGAGAGCAATCTTCCAATTTGAAACACTCAAGATGGATTCTCCCAAATCCTCCTAAAGCTAGGATTGATCTTTCCTCGTATCAAATCATAGTTCCAATAGCTCCCATAGATCCACCTCTAGATGCTTTTGTACGCCCATATCTCCCAAAGCTACGATTAAATGTTTCTCATCTCATGCCGCAATTTACATAGATCTGCCTCTGGATGCTCCCCTACTCCCAGCTCTTCTTCATGGTCCTCAGGTAGATCGTGGATTCCTTTTCAAGCATATACAACATAATGCATCATAAGATGATTTTAAGGATGATCCATAACCACCAAGGTTCCCTAATCAGCCTATTAGATATGAAGATGTGCATCCTCTGCAAGGATTTCATACTCCACCAAAAGATCCACAGATATTATCAAGGTGACATCGACAACATCACCAAGAAAGTTAGGGGTGATGTTCACCAAAGGTTTCAAGAGCTACTACATTACAAATGCATTTTATTACAAATAAACAATGATTTCGTCAACAGGAAGAGTTGGACAAATCTGGATTGTAAAATAGTAAAAATCACCTTAGGAACCACATCACCAGAAACCAGTTTTGCTGCAGCAATCATAACTGCATCCCGATTGGTATCCTCAATGTAGTCATCATTGGCATCCTCATCATCAGTTTCATCTGAGAGTGAATCAATGGATAAGAAATGCCCAACATTAAGAACCTCAAAAGACCACATGGGAGATTAGAGACAAAATATAATGCTAACAAAACAAAATGTAACCTGAAATATTAAGCTGTTGTTCACACAACCTCCAAAAATTTTTAAGAGTAGATATGTCTGGAGAGTATCCTAAACTTGCCAGAATTGTGTTTGTATAATTTGACTTTTTGAACAAGCACCACAACTCTGCAAGTATGATACAGATCTGATCCACAAAAATGTATGAACCAATTTCAAATGTCTGAACAGTTAGAAACTATAAAAATATGATCTTAATTTAAAGAATAATTTCAACAAAAGACCTACTCTACAAGCAAGATGACTCCCATTCCGTCCCTGATAGGCTTCAGGAAGTGTGTCAAGGAAGTATTCCAGTCTCTCAAACAAAATCGCACGCTTAGATAACAGTGAAGAGACAGCTTCCTCACTTGAATCTTCTACATCAATGGACTGCAGAGACCAGGCTACATGCAGGAACATATTTAGAAGAAGAAAGCTGATAACCTGCACAAGTAGGCTATACATAAGTAGACCAGCAAGAAGCAGATCACAATTTCTAATCAATTTACACTGTGTGTGGAGAAGGGAAACAACCTCATCATTTGTATCTTGGAGATCTCTAAGGATGCCATCCATGTCCTCGAACAAGCCATCAATTGGAACATTCTTAGTCAATTGAACTTCATAAAGTCGTTTTAGATTAATAAGGAGGGAATACTCATCATCACCCACCTGCAATTTTCACATCATAACTTCACATTGGTGTCTCTAAAACAACTGACAAAAGATTTAAAAAAATGTTGGATTGCAACTAATATAACATGGAAATTTTTGTGGATAATAGCGCAACTGGTGTTATAAATGATTAGTACAAATAAATTATGATAATAACATCCAAAAGGGACAAGTAACAGTGTAAAAGGAGATCTGCAATTCTCTGGTTTTAAAGCAACTTATGATCTCGGAACATCCAAGACATAGTTTATACAATTATATGATAGCCTCTAACTCCCAACAAGCCTCAACATAAAGACACCAGACAAACTACAGAAGAAATTATATTTACAATTTCACTACCTTAGCTTGAAATTTGAAATCCAACTAGAATGAACTCAATTTTCTTCCACAAGCAATGAAATTGTATCAATTATTTACAATGAATTGAAAGTACAATGAGCTTTAAGCCCTTTCACTTTAAACTAAGTATTCAAATAGAATCATTTCACAAATTTACTGAATCCACAATGTCAATTGAGGCTGATTTAGAGGCTTCAAACAAGTCAATGGAGGTGTGGAGAGTGGAGAGTGGAGAGTGAAAGCCTCAATCTGGCATGTTTTTCTGAATAATATCCTAATAAAATCAAATAAAAACAAGCAAGCAAAAAAAGGGGACACTAGGTGTGCTCCGAGATGAGAGGGAGGAAGAAGCAGCCCAGCATCTTCTGGTCAGATAGCCCTATGCATAGAAGCTTTGGAGAAGGTCTATTCATTTATGAGAGGGGGAATGTGTGGTTTAATCCAATTGTTGAGGGGTGGAAGTTCTTCCATAGCTTCTACAAGAAGAAAGAAAGAAGTCCTAAAAGAAAGTTCACTCAGTCCCTCATGAGATTTTCTGAATCTCTGGCTTACAAGGAATGACAGTATATGCCAAAGGAGACAAAGTTGCATGAAGAATAATTAAAATAGTATTTGAAGGTGTAGCACATGGGGGGCTTTGGTGCAGATTATCAGGATGGGATGTTTGTTATCAAGTACCAGTAATGGGCTTTCATTATGTTTTGGGTCCCCCCCCCCCCCCCCCCAAAAAAAAAATCAACAATGACTACAATTCAAAAGCTTCTTGTTCACATTCTCATGTTACTAAAATCCGATGTGATCCAATTAGTTTGAAGGAAACATGATGATCCATGTAAATCTATAAAACCTTTCCTGAACCCATCCCTTAGCTCCAAGAAACCCAATCAACAATGATATGACTCCATTTCAAGTAAGAGTGCTGTTACAGCCAGCCCCAAAACAACCCTTAATATCTGTGGCTTTTTCCAGCCGATGACCAATATGACACAAACCATAAAAAGTTTATGCTAAAAGTAGGGAAAATGATGATGGAAGTTTAGAAGTGACTGAGAAAAAATGAGCATACCGCTACTTCTTTCATTGAAGATTTAAGCTTATTTATCAGCTCATCCTCCAGCTCCTTCAACTTACTTTGTGAATAATCTTGCAGATCAGCTTGACTCTCATTGGAGCAGAAGTTAATTGCTTTGATACAGGACCTTAGCACATCCCTCTCACCATGTTTGAAAAATGCATCTTTAATGAGTTGAATAACAATTTTAAAATTCTGGAAGAAAGAAAAAACAGAGGAAATGTTACTGCAAAAATCAATGGAAAGATACAAAGGTCTGAAACAGAATGATACCACTTACCTGCTCCTGCCGCTTTAAGGAATACAGTTCAAGTTTCAAAATTGTTACCATCTCAACCAGCAGTGACACCTTGGCTTTATCAGCTACGTATTTACGTAAAAGTTGTGGATAGCGCTTAATCAAAGCAGCAGTTATATCATCCCTGTTATTTTCCAGTGCTTCCTGATAAATGATATAATGACCAATTAGTTAGGGGAAAAGTCAAAATCAGTGAAGCCAAAAAGTTACTATGTATTTGCCCACAAAACAAAGTTACCATGTAAAATATTTGTCACTCAATTGCATCCGCCATCACAGAAACAAGTGCAATAATGAGATTGCAGACTCCCACAGCAACATAGGCAATCCCATTCCTTTTATGATGTTTAAATTTGAGTCCTAGCCCAAAACTCTTGAATATAAAACTTGCTGAAGGAGGTATGGGTCTTAACATTATAAAGCTTGGTGGTATTAAATCTGTTAATTCTTATGAATGAATGTTTCTTTGAGCTGTCCTGTATACAATTAATGCAATAGTATAGATGTTCAGTTAATATCTTATCATTTGGTATTTGGTCATGACTGATAACCTTTAATTAGTGAAAACAATACATAAAAGGCAGAGCAATAGTTCAAACTAAAAGAATACCCAACATTTAACCATAAAAGGGCCCCAAAGATAATGTTCAGCTCTGGAAAAGCACTACAAAGTGGATTTACTGTTCTTGATCCTCACAGACTTCGGACGAATCCATGTTTTTAAAGAAAACTTAATAGTATGCTGAAGTTCCAACTCTTCATTAATATGGAAGTCATCTTTTGCTAAGCTAAGAAAATAGAAGAGCATTAGCCATTAGATAAATGCCATTGTCACTAGTGTGAGGGATTATTTTAGAATTGCATTCTGGTCACAATGCAAATCTTCTAATTCAAACTGTCATAAAATAAAGAGTATTTGCACGACCTCTTATTTCAGGGGAATGATCCAGAAAAGTTTGACACTCAAAAAAAAGAGACTGAGATCCAGATTCTGATTCTGGGAACTATGGAAAGTGCAAATTCCATGTTAGAGATGATTGTAGAGCATGTGGAGCTGAATTCTTTAGTGAGCTTGTTGGGCTGTCATGTGGATTCCTTCCTAACCAATATCTTGGACTTCCACTGCATTTGGACTGCCTGAGAGTGCGAGGCAGGACACCTTTGACCATAAGATTCCAAAGAAGGCTTCAGGGTAGGAAGAGTAGGTTGATGAGTTTGGGTGGCAGGTTGGTTCTATGGCAAGGGCTTACAAACCTCTAATTGTTCTTCCTGTGGCAAGTTGGTTCTATTGCAAGCAGTGCTTACAAACTTCCCAGTGTTCTTCCGGTCTCTCTTCAAAAAATTCCCAAGGACATTCTAAAAAGACTGATAAAATTCGGTAGAAGTTTCTTTTCAAAAAAAAAATTTGGCTGAAGTTTCCTTTGGAACAGGGCAAATGTTGACGAAAGGCAGGTTCAACTGGGATCAGGTATACAGAGAGTGTATATAGAGAACATTTGGGAGTTGTGCTTGTGCGTAAACTTTATTAAAATGTGGGTCTTGTGGGAGGGACAATCTGTATTGAGGAATAGCTCTTAGTTGTTGTGTTGCCCGGTAGGTAGAGCTCTCCTCTACCGTGTCCTAGCCTGCCCTCTCAGGGGCTTTGATTGTATTTTCCCATCCGGGCTTTGTCCTGATCTTAATACAATCTTGGCAATAGCCTACCATATTTCAAAAAAAAAACTGGGATCAGGTATACAACAGAAAAAGAAGGTTAGAATGGGGACTCCAATTTTAAATGATAAGAACAATGCCTCTATGTAAATGGACTATAGAAGATTGACTGTAAGGGAGCTCATGTGTGCAGTGTTGTAAGGGCAAGTCATTATAAAAATGTTGCTCATAGATGTCTCTCCCAATTGGTTCCTTACAAGCTTTCAAAAATTTAGAAAGGAATTACAACTCTTAAGACTTTTCAAGATGCAATCAGATGTAAAGTTCGAGATGGAGAAAAGTGCAGTTTTGAATGGATATTTGGTGTAATGATCTCCCACTTGGGCTGAAATTCCTAAAGTAATACGATATCACACTAGTGTTTGTCAAAGAATTCTGGCTGGGGACTGAAAATGGAAACTTGTGGCATCCCATAGTGTTTTTTGTTTTTGGGAAGAGAGAGAGGAGAATCTTATTACAAAGAAACGCCCAGATAGAAGGAGATGAGGGATCTCCTCTCCTTAGATTAGAAAGGAAAAGAGAAGGGAGAGTTCCCACTAGAATTACCACAATCAAACCCTCCCAAACCAATGAGCACGGAAAAGAGAAGGGAGAGTTCCCACCAGAAGTACCACAATCAACCCTCCCGAACCAATGAGCCCCTAGGATTAAAGAAGTTCCCTCTTCCAACATGTATGCGACCCAATCTCAAAGAAGAGAGGAAATTAGGCATGTCAGCAGGTCGGGTCCAGGTCAGGGTGGACCCGGACCCAACCCGACCCATTTGATTGTCGGGTCCTTTGGGTCGGGTCCATATCAGGTCTCGGATCGGGTGGGGTCGGATCGACCCATTAACAAGGCCAGGCCAAACAAAGAGAGATCGAGCAACTTCTTCAAGGCCTACAATGGCTTCATTTTTTTTTCTTTTTAATAGAGACTAGTATATTATAAATAGTTCTTCACTATTTTGATTTTTTAATGTTATATGAGAAAACATTTGAAATACAGTTTGAATTATTATGTTTTTACGTGAAGTCAAAAGGTTGTAAAAATATTTCAAATGCTTAAAATTTTAAATGGTTATTCAATATTTAGTTATAAATGTTTGGTTGAATTATGAGTGTTGGGTTGGATCATAAATAAAAAAATCACATAGTATTTGGGTTAGGTCAATCGAGCCCATAGGATCGGGTCCGGGTGGACCCAGACCCGACCTGTTTTAATTGTCGAGTCCTTCGGGTTGGGTATTTATGCCTTTATCGGATCAGGTCTGAATCGACCCGCAACCCGTTGACAGGCCTAGAGGAAATAGGCGCCCATGTATTGTTCAAAATATATTCTCTTATGTTGGAAAACATACTCATTAGGCATGATTCAAATGCTCCAACACACAGCTTAAGCTTAAGGGACTAACCATTAAAACTTGGCTAAAGAACTCCGATCACCTCGTTTTCATCTTTTCCTAAACCACCACCACATACCCACAAGGTCGTTGAAGGAACAAGAAGAGCCAAGAGCCTTGCCCACCTTCTCCCAAATCTTAAAGAAACATTCAAAAACAAGATGCTCCCTTGCTTCAACCATCGAGCCACCAATTTCACAATGTGTTTCCATCGTTAGTTAGGCAGGTAGGCAACCAATATGGTCCTGGGTGCCCCTCCACTTAATTGGCCATTCAATAAGCAAGCATCTGGGCCTCTATATGGGCCTAGCCTCACCTAAGAATACAATGAGTTATACCTGTTTCATATTTGGTTATTTATTCTCAATTAAATTTTAATTGTGATTTTTATAATTATATTATTCTATTATAATTACTTACCACGCAGGATATGTTTGTGAATTATGATAACCATATGACTTTGTAAAAAATATGATAATCATGATGGTTTCTTAGTCGATCCGCGTTTATCCAAGGTCGATCTCTCCTTGATGGTTTCTTGATCGCCCAAGAATGTGTCTCTGGGGCACATAACTTGAAAAGGAAGGGGTTCATGTGCAAATTGGATTTTGAATAGGCTATGAGTCAGTCCGGTGAGATTTCCTTTGGAAGCTTTTGGAGGATTATGGTTTCTCTACTAAATGGTTGTGGTGGCTCAAGGAATGTACCAGCACAGTGAAGCTTTCCATTATTATCAATGGCAAAGCAGTGGGTTTCTTCAATACAGGCAGAGGACTTCTACAAGGAGATCCTTCATTTCCCTTTATTTTCATCCTCGTGGCAAATGTTCTAAGTAGATTGATTCACAAAGGGGTTTCACTAGGCTGGATTCATAGTCTTGAAGTGACAAATGGTGGATCCCGAGTATCCCATATTCAATATGGAGATGATACCACTCTTTTCTGTGATGAGAGGGAAACTAACCTGGATGGCTTTGTATTCATCATCAAATGCTTCAAAAAAATTTCCGGTCTAAAGGTGAATCTTAACGAAAGTTATTAGTTCGGTATTCACATCCCCAATGATAAGGTCAATAATATTGCTTCAAGATTGAATTGCAATTCCAAATTCCCGACCAAATATCTTGGTCTTCCTCTTCACACTTCCTCCATTCGGAAGAGGGATTGGGCTCCTCTTCTTGGTACATTTGGCAAGAAACTTTTGGGCTGGAAAGGAAGATCTCTTAGTTTGGGAGGGAGACTGGTGCTTCTCAATGCGTTCTCATGAGCCTTCCAATTTATATTCTTTGGATGTTCAAGATTCCTAGCGGCATCCTAGATGAGGTTGATAAAATAAGGAGATTCTTGTGGCATGTTCAAAAGAGGGGATCAGGGCCTTACTTGGCTAAGTGGGAGATTGTGTGCCAGGCAAAAAAAGGTGGTTTGGGGGTTATCAACCTTAGAAATATGAATAAGAGGCTTTTGGGGAAATGGCTATGGCGGATGATTGCTGATCCGGATTCCCTTTGGATTCGGATTATTCATGAGAAATATTATAAAAGGTGCATGAGATTAGACTTATTCCCTCATCATAGAGTTCCCTTTTCCAAATTATGGTAATTTGGGAGGATGTTATAGAGATTGCTGAAGCTATTAAAGATGAAACCACTTTTATTCCACGCAATGGTGTTGAAACAAAATTTTGGAATGACCCTTGGCTCCATGGTTCATCTCCGGCGAGTCATTTTCCTAATCTTGTTCGAGTGAACTCTAATGTCGATGATTTGATTTGTGATTCTTTTACTTGTGGGGAACATTCTATAATTTGGTGCCCTTGGTTGCGTCATAACTTAAATGATGTTGGAAGTCTTGGAGTTCACTCATCTTCTAGAACTCCTTCAATGTATCGACTTAAATCTAGAAGGGGTAGATATGGTGAAATGGAAAATAAAAATTGGCCCCTCAAATTGGTTGCTCGGTGATAACACTTTATAGGAAGATCAGTAAGCAGTTTCTCCTATTCCAACTGCTACAATCCACAAATTGATTTGAGGGTCCCTTGTGCCTTTGAAAATTGCTTTCATGTGGCCCTTTTCTTCAAACAAAGTCATCACCAAGGTCAATCGTTCAAAATGGGCTTGTGATAGTGATTCTACTTGTTTGCTATGTGGGAATGTCGAGGACAGAGACCATTTATTTTTTACATGCCCTTTTGTTATGTCGATTTGGGAGTTGCTCGGGAAGACTATTGGTTCAACTTGTTGCTTACTTAATATTGATGAGATGTGGAGTTTTTTTCATCAAAGAAGGAAGAAAGGTGATCGTAGCATTGAAGCTAAATTTCAGTGGTTCGTTCCTCATGCGGTTTGTTGGTGTATGTGGTTGACTAGAAATGAAGGTCTCTTTCAAAAAAAGGTGTATGTGGAGAATACTTGGGCGCAAACATCATGTGTTCCCAGAGATCTCCAGCACATCTAGCAGAATCCCATAAAACCTGCTTCTTATATTTCCTTAGGGATGGGTCTTCTGAACATGTTCTCTAGCAACAGAGCATTCAACTTTTCCCCACGTCAATACTATTTTTTTGTTTGAGTTGACAAAATGTGGGAGATCATCACCTGTATTTTTATTAAATAACCCAGCTGCTAACTCTTACAATTACAGGGACATAAAACATTACAGAATTTATGAACCCTATAAATTGTGACATCATGCAACTTATACATTTGAGATCTCATAAATCAGTAGCCTAAAGTAATTTCCCAAACAGAAAAGTTCACCTTCCTGATGTAGTAGCTAATTGAAAGACTCTATCTTTGAATTTCCCAATGCATCATCCCCTCAATAACAATCAAATAGATGGGAATATATACTTGAAACGGCATGATTTGCTAACCTTTTGAGCTTTTGTCAGATACTGCTTTCGATTATCAATAGCAGGGACAATCTTTTCTCCGACAGCCTTCCTTGCAGATGCATGGAGAAATCGAACCAAGTTTGTCGTATCTATGTCAGTAAGCTCGATAGAGGGTTTCTCATCAAGGAGCAGAGATATGATGCACTTCCAATCCTACATACAGAAAAATGTCAATATATGCATAAATTTCTATGACAGCCAACAATCCTCCTCGTTAGAAATCTTTCAACCCATGAATTGGAATTTAAAAAAAAAAATAACACAACTATTCAGAAACATACTTTCAATGCCTTCATGTCATCCCAGACGTCATCAACAACATAGGCAATTAGGATAGGATCAGCTGAAAATCCTTCAACTATTTGCAACAATCTTCCTAGATGGACCTCAGAGGATTCATCAGCTCCCTCTGGAGATATTTCCAACATAATAAGTATCATTTTTTTTTTTTTGAAGAGCATAATAAATATCATTGCTGATAGGAAACAAACAAGTCATGAAACAAAAAAGACTGAAATTCAGATAAAGTGATACCCCTGGACCCTGATTGTGGGCCACTACGTTTTTGAGCAATCAAGTGGTCATACACCAACTCTCCGGTAGCACGCCTGATAGCAGGAGGCTCATCAATAAGCAAATCATACAAGGGACCCAATTCATCTTCATGGAGAAGCTGATGCCTACAAAGCACGTTGCAACCATAAAGAGAAATTCCACATTACAATCTTCTACAACAAATTTAACTGCTCAATGAAGCAGAAGCAAATGCAATCACCTCAAAAGTTGCTTAAGGAGTCCTATGGCAGACACAGCGACAGAAATATCAATGTCATCAGCAAGCTCAATCATTCGGTTGCAAAATCTTTCTGTGAAAAGTCCAAGAGATGGCACGATATCATCAACCTCATAAAGGTTTTGCAAGGCTTGGATAGAAGTTTTTCTCACACCAGCACTCTACAATTGCAATCAAATACTCACATCAGTATTGAATGCTTCCGAAAAGGTTAAAAAAAGTTAAGTTCATTATACTTGCTTTGTCATTGAGTGTCCATCCAAGGTATTTCAAGTATAAGTCCTGCAAGAATAATGATGGATACGACATGATCCAAACACCAAGAGATTTGATGCATGACAAGCGAATATCAGAATCAATGTCGCGGTACCGGTGCATAAACAACCTTCAAAAATAATTACTTTATCAAGTTACAACACCAAACAATTTCCAGAAAATGCACCCGGCGCAATTGTAACCTCAGCACTATAAGTATTACTCACCCAGTAAATATTTTGCGCATCATCTCCTCCATAAGTGTAATCTTCTCGTGAGTTGATGATAACCTCTTGTCAAGCGACTCAACACGAGGATTGTCATTCCGTTTCTTTTTTTCAGCATTCAACTGTCTCTGAGTAGTTTCGCGTTGGCTGCTAAGTCTTTTAGCAATTGTGATGAAAGATGTCACAAACTGGAGGCCCAACAAAGTCGCCACCTGACGATAGACTCTTGGAGGGGTGCTGAAATTCATTCAAAACAAGTGGCACTAAATTAAAAAAATGAGAATTCCCAAACAAAGGTAGGAAGAAGAAGGTATTACAGAAATTTCAACTTACCAGGACAAAGCTATGACATAATCCATGCACTTCTCAAACAATACCTTATCAAAAAGTGGCCCATTTTGACATTCAAGGATTAGATTGTCCCAGAATGACACAAGATTTTCTTTAAAATTCTTGATCTCCCTCCTTTTAGAGCTATATAGATCTTCTATATCACCCTGAGTTCCATATAGGTCAAGTCAAATCATCTAAGAAACTGACCAGGTTAGGAATTTAAAAGGAAAGAATAGCTATTCCATGGGAGGATACATTTTTGGAGAGGTTGACCAGAGACACCACAACATCATCCACATCAATCTCATCTAAGGATCCCGCATCAAGCTGAAACTTTGCTCCACATGCCTACAATCCAACAAGAAAAATCCAATAAGAGTTATGGTATAAATGATGAGGAAGAAACTTTATGATTACACGAGAGCTTTCCTAGAGCACATTCCAAGCTATTCATATGCATGGAACTATGCCCCTTGTGTAGTTATGTTGTATTAGGGTGCTTGGATGTTTATCAACCAAAATGATCTCTCAGCTTTGTAATATCATCAAGTTTAGACTACATAGTGACAATATATGGAATCAAAATTGTCCACTTCCCACAAGGAGAAGAAATCAGTGTATATTATACTTACATTAGAACATCCCCCAGGATACAAACTGTTGGCAAAAGTTTATCCAATCATTCAGACTATTACAAAGAGGCATTCGGCTTACTTACCTCAAACAGTGTCATCAGAAGTTCAGCCATTGCCGATTTTGAGTCCCTTTCATATCGCTCAACCCAACGTTTTACTGCATTCTGAATCAGCTTCCCATTATATTTGATAACATCTGCAAAATGGAGACACACTAAATGCTCAAATTTAAGAATCAGAATAGATGTCAATCGAGTCTGACAATCGAATTTGAATATTTGACTCTCCAAGTGACATCATGGGCCGATTTATAAACTGATGGTCATGCGGTAGGCTAGGAGAATAAAATCAATGGCCATGGGGTAGGGTAGGAGCATAAAATCATTAACAAAAGTAGTGTTTTAAAGTTTTACAAACAAAGAAAGAATTATAGTACACATTATCTCTTGATTAAAACGAATTTAATGTGGAAACCATATGTCTAAATGTTTATTAGTAACTACTGTAATCTTTGCAACCTGCAATCAGTCATTACAATAATATTTAAAATGTACATAATTCTCTCATATAATACTTTATCATTACTAGCATAACACAACACACACTTGATAAATCATCTACTGGAACTCAAATGCCCTAACTGGAACAAAAATCATAGCTAAAAAAATACAATCCGCAAAGAAATAAACGGCAGAAATAAAACAAAAACACATGCTTATCTAATGTGATAGACATCAAAGCTATGCGGAAAATGTAAGGGATAGGATTCTTGGGTGTTTGTATGCAGGTGGAAAACATAATTTGAACAGGAATGGGTCTTTTGTAATTGGGTAACATGTAATGTTGATTGGGCTTGGGGTCCTGGAACCATAGCTCCATCTTACAGTCCAAAGTGTGGTCATATGTTGGACCAATTTAGATACTAGCTACATGCTTACCAATGTTGAAGATATGTGGGATTGCTTTCCGAGAATGTTAAAGAATGGGAACAGAAGTCAAAGGGGGGGAACTTTTAGGGAGAATCCCACATGCGGTGTGAGGGAGCTTATAGTTAGCAAGGAATGAAGGCCTCCATCAAAAATAAACAAATAAATAAGAATTACATAGAAAATATTAACCATTAAAGGGCTTCTACGAATTTGAGGTTCTGTATTAATTGGAGAAAAATTAATCCAAATAGTGAAGGGGTCTAAGGGGAAAAGAGTATAGACGTAAATTGGAGATCCTCCTTGTAATCTGTTTCTTTTCTCCTTTTTGTGCATTTTGATCTTTTCCTTTTTATTTCGGAGATCCCTTGTCTACATTTTGTTTAAGGGGCAGCATCTATTAATATGAAGCTTCTATCCTCATTTCCCAAGAAAAAAATTGTCAACAGAGCTTGGAGGCTCCCCTCATGCCTTATCCTTGTTTTTTCCGTCTTCCAGTGAGGAGACACCTCATTCCTTGCTCTTCTATTTAAAGCATACAATTGATGTTCATCAATTCTAGTGATAATCCCACCATTTCTATTTAAAAAGGCATGAAACATCAAAAGAACCAAGGAGTTCAGTGATAAGTAAACTTTTTGATGACCTCAATACAAGCTCTAACCACTTCAAACGTCTAGTAATACAACTAAATACTGCACACTTGCATGCCCTGCACTTTCACTCTCCTAAGAGTGGTCAATTTCAATCTCAACCTTAAAAATCTATGCCTACCAAAAGGCCCCTCACCCTACATATACATCATCTTCTCCTTTGCTCTATGGGCAATTTCACATGGAAATCATCAGATTTTTTTTGGAAAACCTTCACACTAAATAACATTCGTTTACTAATTGTAACCCTGAAAGAAATGTACCATCAAGTCCGCAGAGCGCTAAATCACACAAAAGAAATACCTACAACCAAACCATCTAAAATTGCAGTTAAACACTGCACAACTTATCAGGTGTCATAAAAAATAAACATCCAATACAGATCTCTCCCACATCAAATCATCAGTTCAACAATAACATCTATTTTGATGATTCATCAAAAACCTAAAATTCACATGACGAGAAATCAAATTTACCGATCAAGCTCTGATCAATCCCCGGCTCATCTGCCGCTTCTCTCGCAGCACCTCGCTTCCTCTTCGCTTTTGGGGCGACCTCATCAGCATGATCTTCGAAGGAATCCTCGCCAGACGCCTCTTGTTCTGCCTCGTTCGGGCTCTGATTCGATTTGCTCGGATCCCCGTCGGATCCATCCAATCCCTTGCTCCTCTTCTGCTCAGAGACCACTGAATCCTATTAACGTGAAACTAAAACATGGACGGACATGGAGAGTAGAGAGAGCGTCAACAGACCTGGCGACGGACGGACGTCTCTGAAGTGACGCCGGCATTTTCCATGAAAGCGAACCCCGAATGGAGATATGGAAACCCTAACCCTCGAAAAGTGAAGAGAGTGAGAGGGGGGGGGGGCAGAAGAGAACCTGCTCCAAGTGCGAGACGAAAATTTGATCCCGCCAAAAGTTGGGTGAAAAATGGAAATCGCGGAAGCGAGGGGAGGGAGAATCTTTGTACGAACAGAGGGGTCGAAAGTTTCTCGGACACAAAAGTTTGATGGGGGTTGTAATTCTATATAATAGTGTTGTAGGGCGTGTTGTAGGGCTCTTTTAATAAATTGTAAATTGTGTTTGGTTGAACTGTAATTTTTTTTCAAGGGTAAAATGCATTTTGAAACAAAACCCCAAACACACCCCCCCCCCCCCCTCAATTTGCAAAACCTGCAAAGATAACCGTGTTACATGATAATATGAGAAAAATAATGACATGGAAAATATTGTTGCTTGAAATGTAATGATGATTTATATTAATTAAGGTATTTGAATGGTTATTTTGAGATATAAAAAAGCTTTTAATTACTTTAAGGACTTGTTTGGTTCGTGTTATTTTATGATGGATTATGAGTCCACCCAAAACAAGAAGGTAAATCATAAAATAGTGTGAACACACCCGTCACAAAATAAAAGCAAAGAGATAATCGGGTAGAACAAGTCACACTAGCCTAGATCAATCTGAAAAACTTTCTCACAAGTTGAACACTTCGCCCGTGTTTGGTTCAAGAATTAAGTTATTCCGATGTTTATGTCTATTATAGATAAAGTGATTTTTTTGTTTAGTTGTGTTTCGAATTATTCTTGTTGGAAAACGTAATGATAAAGTTATTGTTTAGATAAAATATAAATAAGATATAGATAAGGATTTATGAAATGTAAAAAAATGAGGACAATTGATTTATAAGAGGTGACAACAGTTGATTTGGCAGTGGACTCACATATTTTTTTGGGTAATTGACCTGGAATAATTTAATTCTAGGGGATTGCTGAAATCTATATACCGTTTTATACTAGTTAATTATAACATACAGATTCTCATTTATTCCACCATTCCAAACACTCATGTTGATATTATTCTAACTAATTCTCACTTATTCTAACCATATTCTCGAACCAAATGGGGGCGAATAATCCTAATAGTCCCATATACCTTGTTAGTCTTCCAATGAGGGAAGGTATATACTTTGATAAATTTTTTTATATTTATTAAAAATGAGTTCATTCAATTTAAAATTGAGCGAAATACATTTTTCATTAAAACATACAACTCATAAGATGATATTTACTATTTTTAACAAATTAAAAGTTCCTTGAAAATTTTTAATTATTTTTAGATCCCTAAGGTAGTGAAAAATTATATTTAAGTCTCTCCATCCGGATGTTATTTAAAAATACAAAAAATGCCCCCCCCCCCACCCAACTAAGTATCTTCAGTACACTGTTAACACTCTTAGTATATTGTTAACATTCGCATAAAATGCTCCCCACCTAATTATTCCAGTACACTGTAAACACTCTCCAATACATTGTTAAGTATCTCCAGTACACTGTTAACATTTTCCAGTACATTGTTAACTAGCATAATTGAGCTAGGGCATTCTCGATATTTTTGAACAACATCCTACTGGAGAGACCTAAAGATAAATTTTTACCGTTTTAAGAACCTTAAAAAAACTTAAAAAATTTTAAAGACCTCAAAATAGTAGACGGTGACCACATAGACCCTAATTAATTTGCTGTTATATTTTTCTCTTCCTCACTATGTCTCTTTTTCATCGCTTATCTCATCTTATAGTCCAAAAATATCATTTTATAAATTGTTATAAGCTCTGTACATTTTTAAACAACCCACCTTCAAGAATATTCATATACTATTATCCATTCATGTATATTGTTATGCATTTGCATATGTTACTGTTATACATAGCGGTACATTATTGCATAACTTGTACATTGTTATGCATCCATTTACCCAGTTAACTTGGAGACATTTTAAAGAGAGAAAAAGACACAAGAATGACCAAGAAAAAATTATTAACAACTAACTACTGGTATTTTCATATGTAAAGAACCGAGTGACCTAAAAAATATGGTAAGTAGATGAGGCTAATAAGATATATAAGACTGTATTTAAGACAATAAAAATTCTGAATGTAACAATACTCATAGGAGAATAACATTTTGTTGGAGTTCCCTACTTAAAGAAATTGTTTAAAAAAAAACAGAGTATTGGAGTTAAGAATATGAGATCTCTTGAAACAATATCCATAGATTAAAAATTCACAACAAATGATCTTTAAATTTAACTGAAAGATAACATTACTTGAAAAATAATAAAATCTTAAAATCATAATAGTTCTTACGTGAAACAAAATTTGATTTTCAGAAGCCTTAAAAAAATCACTAAATCATTGATTTCATTTAATATTAAAATCACTTTAAATTTTGATAGTAGTTTATATTTATCAAACTTGATCTATTGTGCTTCTTTTTCACAGCTGTTGTCCACTTGTCCAATAGTCCAAACCAGGATAATAAAGTTAAAAGGGATGTTAAGGTAATCATCAAGCCATAAAAACCTGTTTATGTCAACTTTTTGATCCACTCACCTCCAATTCAGACATTATATATTTTAATATCTATTTTGATTTACTATTAAAATAAAAATGCCTACAATTCATATAAAAAAAATGTTTATAAAATGAATTGGGAGAAATTAGGAATAGATAGATGTAAGCAACGTGTTTTATCTTTAGTGGCGGCTCTATGAATTTTTATAGATAATCATTTAAAAAAATAAATTCTACAAAATTTTTAAGAAATCTACTTATCATATATTTATAAAAAAACATAAAAAATTTGAAAATAGAACAACAACTTACGTTAATAAAAAGTAAATCATAAAAGAAAGGAGATGAAGGATTGCTAATATATTAATTTTCATAATTTGGGGTTTTAAGTATATATAAAATATAGGTTTGATAGAGTCAACTAGTAGGCTGGTGGGTTAGGGTCATGGTTTGAAAGTAGGGCTGCAACTCAGGTAAATTGAGTTTGAGTGGGGTTGGGATCAAGTTGACCCCCACTCGAACCTAGCTCAAATTTCAAAGTGTTCAACTCTAACCTGACTATAACTTGAACCCGAACCAATCCATGGAACCTGATTTTTAAACCCCAACAGCAACTTCGACTGGGTACAGATTTTTCCAGGTTGTTGTCATGAAGCATTGCGCCACATCAAAAACCCTCAATATCGTATCAAATTGATCTAGTAAAACAGAAAAGATGAAACATCGCCCTGTGCAACAAATCCAACAAGCTTGGTCAGACTTAACAAGAAGGTCTATTCAGTACATGGGCATGCAATGATTAAATTGAACAAAGTAAATAATCAGAGAAAATCAATACCATACAAGAGACATTGTTCTTGTTGACTTATTAATTATGGAAAGCGAGGAATGTTCGAGTATTTAAAGCACAACCAACACCGGTGGAAACCGGAATATTTGATTGAAGCCTTTACCCATGTTTGGAGTGTGAGATAAGGTTATTCGTCCTTGATAGTATACTGGGATAGATAACAATCAATACTGAATAGATAAATTTTTGTTTGGTTGTCTATTCTGTTATTCTCATTGAGAAACGTAAAATTGATCTTTTTGTTGTTTAATTCACATTTGATAACATAAGGATAAGTAGTAGATAAAATATGAATAAAAGTTAATGACTTTTTAAATGACAACTATATCCCTTCATAAATTATTTATGTTTGAGAATAAGTATGAGAGACGTGTGATAGATGTGTCAGTTTTTGAAATGTGTGCAGAGAGTGTTAGGTTAGATAAATTTTTTAAAATGACAGAGAATGTTATTTTTATCCATTGATATAGATAAGCTCTGATAAACAATTATAGTATTTTTTTAGAATAGTTATCAGACTTTATCCTAGCTTATTAAGACATAGCTATCAAAATTTATTTTAACAAAACAAACAAATTTTTTTTTCTATTTTCTTGTATTCTTCCCTATTTCGTGCTTATGTTCCGCCTCAAACGGGGGTAAAGCCTATTTCAAGGGGTTACATTGGAATCACAAATGTAACATATGTGCAGTCTCATCCACAATTTTACTTTTTTTTTAATTACACACTCGTACATTTAAATAGATATTGTTAAAAAAGTGAATTATACACTATTGTGTTTTTTATTTGAAAATATTTTCATATAATGCATTGTCGCAATGTATGGACAGTCGAAAAGTCATTTTTAAGCAACAGACATAGCTGTAAAATAGATTGTGTATCAACACTTTTAGAAAAATGTTATAGTCACTCCCGTTTTCTATCCCAAGCATAGTATGTCTACATTTTCTAAAAACTATAAAACTCATTTAACACAATATATGATTTTATAAAGAAAAATATTTGACTTAGTCATTTTTATAGTCCAAGCTTCAATAAAAAGTAGTAAATATCATCTAATGAGATCTATGTTTTGATAAAAAGTGTATATCTTTCAATTTCGAACTTAATAAACTCATTTTTAGTAAGTGTAAGAAATTTCTTTTATAAGGTATATATATTGTCTAATGATAAATATGTTTCATTGGAACTCTAACGAGGTATATAGTACTGCATTTTATACTGTAAAAAAATTGAGTGCAACAACGCCATTTTATAAAAAAAAATAAAGTATATACTGCAACAGACATATATATGTTCTTAGCGTTTGAAACTTTAAAACAAAGATAGTAAAACATTATGTGATTATTACCATCATTTTAGTACTGTCACATAGTTTTATTTTTTTTCCAACCCTAATTCTAGTCTCATATGCATCTATGGAAAATCACCAGAGCATATACTCACCTTCACAAGGTATATGCTTCGATATAATTATTATTTTTTTAAATCTATATAACCCTATGAAAGTTTCCATGGTAAGCAAAAAAACCCCCGAGTTAAAATGCCCTTAATTCATTATTGGAATATCACATTACTTAACATCGCCCTAAAAATATATATATTCATATAACTTTTATGAAAGATTGCGAATATACATATTGACCCTTTATTTTTTTTTTTGAATAACCATATAATCCCCTAAAATTACAGCTTAATTCGTATCACCTCGTACCATTACTTAGTTAAAATTTGTATGTGGTTAACCTAACAATATACACTAGCTTATTCTTAACACATTAAAAAAAAAAACAAAGGGATCATATTAAATTTTTCTCCAACTTCAAGAGGTTATTTGGATAATCACATTTTCAGGGGTTAATATACCTTTTTTTTTTCCTTGCATAAAGTTATCCTTTACCAAAGACCAACAGACAACCCCTGAACCCGGTAGTTCAACAGACTCAACCAGCGAACCAACCAGCTTTTATTACCTCTCAGAACCAACGTGGCAACACCCAACCATCTACGTGGCACTGTCAAACCTCTCACAAACATTTTCTTCCCGGGAACACCCCACCACCTCGCCCGATAACAAGCCACCCGTTGCCCCTTCCACCCTGTCATCCGAACCTCAGCCTCGGAATCTCCATCTAGGCTTGGACTACCGTTTAATCCCCTTCCAAACCTAAACCAATAAATAATAATAATAAACAAAATAATAATAAACAACAATGAAAGTTCAGATCATCTCATTTTGCCTCCTCCCCCGAACTGTCCCAGATCATGAGAAGAAGAAATAAAGGAAAACAAAAGGCAAACCATCGACAACAACCAACCACTTCAGAAGTAGAAGGAGGGGAAAAAAAAACACAGACAGACTTCCTTCCCAAAGTCTGTTCCACCATTAATCACCCCTCACGAGATCTCCACCCCCAAAAGCTCAAGAAACAGCGAAGCACATAAACCCCCCCTTTAAAACCCCTCCCAGAAAGAGAGAAGAAGAAAGAACCATCACAACCACAGCAGCTATGATCACCTCCTCCAGTAATATCTCTCTCACTCTACTCCTCTTCCTCTTCTTCTTCGTCTCCAGATGCCACTCCATCTTGGACCCCCTCGACTTCCTCGCCCTCCAATCCATCCGCAAATCCATGTCCGACCTCCCCGGCTCCACCTTCTTCTCCGCCTGGGACTTCACCTCCGACCCCTGTAACTTCCCCGGCGTCTACTGCCTCGGCGACAAGGTCACCGCCCTCAACCTCGGCGACCCCCGCGCCGGCTCCCCGGGCCTCTCCGGCCGCCTCGACCCCGCCCTCGGCGACCTCTCCGCCCTCACCGAGCTCTCCCTCGTCCCCGGCCGCGTCACCGGCCCCCTCCCCGAAACCCTAACCCGCCTCACCGACCTCCGCCTCCTCGCCGCCAGCAAGAACTTCCTCACCGGCCACATCCCCGACGCGATCGCCTCCCTCCGGCAGCTCCGCACCATCGATCTCAGCTACAACCAGCTCTCCGGCCAGATCCCGCCGTCGATCGGCCGGATCCCCTCCCTCTCCGATCTCATCCTCTGCTACAACCGCCTCGCCGGTCCGGTCCCCGATCTCTCCTCCACCTCCCTCGTCCGACTCGATCTCAAGCACAACGACCTCTCGGGGTGGCTCTCTCCTCTGCCGCCGTCGCTGCAGTACCTCTCGCTCTCGTCGAACCGGCTGACCGGGTGGGTCGACCGGATCCTGACCCGGCTCGCCCGGCTCAGCTACCTCGACCTCAGCATGAACCGGTTCACGGGGCTGATACCGGGGACCCTGTTTTCATTCCCAATGTCGTCTTTGCAGCTACAGAGGAACCTGTTCGTTGGTCCGGTGCACCCGGTAGGCCAGGTGTCGATCAGGACCGTTGATCTGAGCTACAACAGATTGAGCGGTCAGATTTCGCCGATGTTCGCGTCGGTTGAGAATCTGTACTTGAATAACAACAGGTTCACGGGGCAGGTCCCGGGGAGCTTCGTGGATAGGTTGCTCTCGGCGGGGATTCAGATATTGTATCTGCAGCACAACTTTCTTACGGGGATCGAGATCAATCCGACGGCCGAGATTCCTTTGAGCAGTTCTTTGTGTCTGCAGTACAATTGCATGGCGCCTCCTGTTCAGACGCCTTCTTGTCCTGTTATGGCCGGGAAAGTGAAGACCAGGCCGGTCACGCAGTGTGGGATGGTTGCTAATTCTGGTGATTGAAGGGGGGTAAAATTGGAATACCAGAACAGGTTTATTCTTTGGATTATTTATTTTTTCTTTTTGCTTGGTAAAGTTGAGAGTGAAACTCTGGAACTCTTATTGGGGGGAGGGTGTGTCTCGACTATCCCGTTAAGGGTGTTCCATGGGTTGTGATTAAATTTGTTCATTTTTGAGATGAGATTCATTTTCATACATGTGTTTATACTTTTTGTGGGGTGTATGTTTTGTAGATTATTAGAATGATTGTTTTGGCATGGATGAATGTTAACACTATTATGCATGTTTTGTTTGATACCAGTACTACATAAGATTCTGAGGTAGTGTGGTCTGTTTGCCGTGTGACCTCGTAAGAAACAAAACTGGGAACTCTAGTTGTCATGTCATGTTTTATAGCATAGTGTTGTGATGTGATGCACTGGTTAGAGAGAGGTTATTTCATTCAACACACTTGCACACCTACTAAAATACAAACTAAAAGAGTGGTGCAAACTTCTCTCGAAGGTCAATAAATATAATAATTCTAATTAAATGTACCTATTTATAAACTTTTAATTAAACCGACCTAGGGGGGTAAATCCCAAGTTTCAAGATGATTTGTTGTCATTGTCCATCACAAAACATGATCATAGAAAAATCTCACAAATCCAACTTTTTAATCAACGTTGAGATTCTTGGGGCCCGTTTGGATAGAGGCATAAACTATCATGGGGTTTATACCTATTCCAGGAATTGTTGACTTTATCAATGGAATAAGAGATTTTGTGTTTGGTTGTGTTTTTTGTTATTCTCATTGGGAAACGTAATAATAAAGGTTGGGGTGTTTGGTTGATGAAGAATAAGATGTGAATAAGGTGTAAAAAGTTGATTTGACATGTGGGCTCCATTGATGTATAAGAGGTGATGACATGTGATTTGATGTGATGATATGTGATTTGATAGGTAGGTTTTCTATTCCAGTGGATGAATAACACAATTCCATGTGTGGACTTGGAATACAGATACCAGCTTATTCTCTCCTTATTCCGCATAGCTATACCCCCTTATTCCGCCTAGCCAAACACCTATTTTACCTATTCCTCCCCTATTTCTACCCCTATTCCATCCTAATTCCGCTACCCGAACGGCCCCATGGTGTCTTGTGTTTCAAACTCAGTTTTTTATTCTTTTCAATCACAAGATTTTTTTGTATGAAAAAATAAGATGATTGTTTGAAAAACAGAATGATGAAAATAAATTTGAACTCATGTTTGAAGATTTTTAGTTTTTCAAACTCAAAATCAACCCAATTAAACGTTTTTTTAAAAATTGAGCTTGATACGCAAGATTTTAATAATATCAGCATTTCAATCGCACATCCAAACGTATCCTAAATCAACTTTTAATTAAAGCAACCTTGCAGGATGAATCCCAAGTTTTCAGATGATTTGTTGTGATTAGTTCATCACAAATCACAAGCGAATTTGTCAAGGCACGACGAAATAAAGAGAGGATTTGTGTAATGCGATGAAGATAGATCAGAGAAATTAAATGCCGACATTTAATAGAATGAAGATGATTTCTCTCTTTTTCTCTCAATCTTCTCCTCCCACCACCCTCCTCCTCCCATTGCCACCCCCACCCTTCTCCACCCACCAATGTTGCTGCCCTCCACCACCATCCTCGGCTCCCACTCTCTCTCTCTCTCCTCTTCTCTCTTCCTTTTTTTTCCTTTTCTTTCCCAATCCACACCTAGAAAATATACATTTTTTTAAAGGGGTGGATTACAACCTAACATGTGTATTTTAACACCCCCCCTTATAATAGAGTATATACACACTGACACAATCGAGTATATACTATTTTAAATGATTAAAAAAACATTGGAGAAATGAAAGCAAAATCCGCACCATTTCCTAACTTATAACTCCCCCATTTGATGTGTAGAACTCAGAGTTCCTCCATTCTCGTGGAGCGACCTCAAAAATTATATACATAAAAGACAAATTTTTAGAATTGTCATTTTATCTCATTATTCTTCACCAAATCTAATCCTTAAGCTCTGTTTAAGTAGCAACATAAGTTATTTTAAGATAAATAATTATATATATATATATATCATTTAAATAAATCATTAATGTTTAGCTGTATTTTTATTTATTCTCATTAGATAACATCATAATGAAGTTTTTTTTTATTTGGTTAACCATGAATAAATTATGGTTTCAAGATGAATAATATATGGGTAAGGATTTATAAAATGCGAAATATTAATTTGACATATGAGCTATATATTGATTTATAAGAATTGATAACATATGATTTGATATTTGGGTTACACTTATAGCAGCCAATAGAATGAGTGGAATAATATAATTACTGGGGGACCTATAATACTGATAATAACTTATTAGTATACCCATTAATTCCTTACAAATAAACATATTTTTATGGCTTATTTTATTTCATATTATTCTTTTACCTAAACATAGACTAATTTTATACTGATTTAACTTATTTACAAGTTAATGTTATAAAAATGTTTTCATTGAGAAACCCTAAAAGCAATTATATATGGGCGCACCTATTCCCCCAACCACCTCCCCATCTCCACCAACCAAAAAAAAATTATGGAGTTGAGAGAGGGCGTTGGCGGAGAAGTAGGATAAGTGACGGAGAGGAGTGGATGGTGGGTGGAGGAGGCCGAGGAAGCAATTATATATGGGTACACCTATTCCCCAACCCCCTCCCCCTGGTCTGACTCTCTTTCTCTCTCCCTCTCTTTTATTCTCTCCCCATCCCCCTCCGCCCGCTGCCTCCCTCGCCACCTGTGGCCTTCCTCCACCCTGCTCCCTCTCTCTCCCCTACTCTCCCCACTATCCATTTTTAAGGTTGGTGGGAATAGGGAGGTCAGGGGAATAGATGCACCATTGAGCATAGTTTGGTAAGAGGTTGAGATTTTGAGAATAAGTTGTCTTAATTTTAAAAGATAAAAAATCTATCAATTTTATTTTTATTTTTATTTGTCAAAATTGATATAAAAGTGAAGATAAATGCTATCCCAATCTTCTAACCCCTTACCAAACTAACCCTTTATGTATCCGAGATCTCTCAAAGTGCATGGGACGAGTAAGACCTAATCTTTATTCCTTCACTGTATGATCTTTGAATCTAAGCTCGGCAAAGAAATTAAAATGGGACAAAGTGAGTATACAGTTCACCTAAAAGGAAAAGCAAAATCTCCCCATTTTATTAATAAATGCATGTCACATAAAATTATGAGTCTCAGGGCCCCCAAACCTCCCACAATAAATCAATAAGGCATTGATCACGCACAAAAAGTTGTATGTAGCTTATCAAGTTCGATAGGTAGTTTGCACTGAAAGCAACCAGACACTTTGTAAAGGATGACTTGTTGCATCTTTTAATGATTTTGTTTACTTTTATATATATGTCACATTTGCTATGACTTTAATTTCTATATCAGTAGGATTCAGTATCAATATATATGTTACAACAAAAAGAATAATCTGAATGCACCTGAAAATCAATTGATAGTGGTGGCCTGGTGGGCATGCCTCGATCAATGACTGGCAGTTTGGTTATGAAAGATTAGAAGTAGGTGAGATGTGGATATCAATTGAACACCATGCCGGGTGAAGATGGTTTTTATATATTTGGTTTGAAAAGGTGATACACCTTAGAAAATATACATAAAAAATGTAATACATGAAGAAGGAAGGGATCGATTACTAAATAACATAATTTAAAGAGACTTAAAAATAAAAATGTCAGTAAAAATCCCTTTCTAATAATATAAAATAGGTATGGAAAAATGAAAGAAAATTTTCTTTATCATGTTTAAAATGAAACTTGTTTTTCATTGGTCAAAAGAAATTTTATTTTATTTTTTCTCACTTCTTTTATTTTTCATCATGCACAAACAAAAATGACACTTTTTCCACATAATATTCATTTTTCTTGATCTATTAGGTAAAGGTTAATTTATTTTTTAATCAATTTTTTTTGGTGAAAGGTAAAGGTTAATTTATTTTTTTAATCAATTAAACTTACATAATTAACGTTGTTACATGTTTGACATGCATCCATTTTCTAAATGATAATTAAAGTCATGTTAGAGTGGAAATCTAATTGATTAGCTAGATTAATTAAGATTCGATCTTAACTATTTAGATAAAGTCTATCTATTGGCATCTTATAAACTATTGGGTGAGATAGTGAGATTTATTGTACTAGAGGTTGTTGGGAGGATTGTTGAAGTTTTTGTATGGATATCTAATGCATGTAAATAACTGAGAGGCATGACAATAATGTAGAGATCTAAAAGGGGGTTAATCGAAGTAGTTAAGGGGGAGAAAATTAATCAAAGTAGTTTGTAAACCTCGTGCAATTTTTTTTTGTAATCTCAAATGCATTATAGTGTATACTCTTGGAAATTGTCATGTTAATGTATATTTTGTCAAACCATGTAATTTTTTTTTATGTGGCATCTGTTGTTGCGGTTGATCTCAAATTTTATTGTGAGTTTCCATGACCTGCGGAGCATGATATTTTTTAGGGTTTTTTGCATATATACCCTTGTTAGGATCCTTGATTTCACAAATACCCCCCTTAGGATCACGATTGCAAAAATACCCCTGTTAGGATAATAAGTAGTGCAACCGTACCCCTCCGTTACTCGCCGTTAGCAACTACGAATCTACCATAGTTAATTTGTTAACCAGACATATGTATTTTACTATTTTACCCCTAAGTAAACCCGACCCGATTATCCCCACCCTCTCGAAAACCCTCTCCTTCCCTTACCTCCTCTCAAACCGAACTCTAACCCTAGTTTTCACAACACCTACAACCCACCCCAAATCAGCCAACCAATCCACTCCAATCGAACCAAAATCAAACCCAAATTAAATCCTGATCAATCAACGAGTGTGTGAATCAAATATTTGATGAGGAGGAGTTCTCGAAGGCGATCTGTGCGATCTGTGGAAGGGGTTTTGGTCCCCAGGACTTCTGCGTTTGTGAATCTTGTGGGGGAGACCATCAATGCAGGAATTAGTAATCTCCAGCGTGCATCTACGTCTCTTGATGTTGCTGCTCGAGGACCTGCATCTAAGGGGTAGAGCAGTGCAAGGTTGTGAAGTTCAAGGTCAGTTATTTAGGGGCAGAGGGCATGGCAGAGGAGCTACTGCTACTGGAGGACCTGTTGCTGATGTTGCTGCTCGAGGACCTGCTGCTGGAGAACCTGCTGTTGGAGAACCTGCTGCTAGAGGACCTGCTGCTGCTAGAGGATCTGCTGTTGGAGGATCTACTGCTGGAGAACCTGCTGCTGATGCTGCTGCTAGAGGATCTGCTGTTGGAGGACCTGCTGCCGGAGAACCTGCTGCTGCTAGAGGACCTGCTATTGGAGGACCAGGTAGGACCAGAGGGAGGGCTTTCATGTGTCTAAGAGGGAGGAGTAATGCATCAACAGGTGGAAGAACCCCATGGCAATTTTGATGCATCATTTAGAGATGCTAGTATCTTCTTTTATATAATTTCAAACATCTGTGTGTGTTTCTGAGGTGTTGTATGTACTAAACTTGGTTATTTTAAGTGTGTTTGTAGTGTATCAAACCCTCTTCTTGAATGTTTATGAAAAAACATGTGTTTCTTTGAATGTTTTTGAATAAACAAATTAAAGTACTTTCATATATGTTTTCAACAGCTTCTTCTTTGATGGTTATAAATAAACAACATGCCTAATAACAGCCATAACATTGATGTTTTTTCTTAACAAAACCATAACATCAGCAAATCCAAAACAAAATAGCTTCATTCATAAATAATTACAATGTCATACAAACACAATTACAACATCATACATCATTCTAAATTTATAAAATACTGAATCAAGAAAATCACAAAGACAATGCGCATGTAAATGATCATCTCTTCACGAATTCCACTGATCTTTGGCACTGTCTGGACATCCATTGACATCCTCCCTTCCATGATCTGAACATTCTTCTCAAAAGATTTAATTTTTTCCTCAAACAGCTGCTGCATCTTATAAACCTGCTGCTGGAGAACCATTCTTCTCAATTCATTGGGCTGCCAATGGAAAAGGGAAACAAGTGAATGAGATGAGAGAGGAGTCTTGACCGAAATAGAAGGATCTTCTCTGCAGTCTCTTTTAATGTGATGATCTATGCTGTGAACAAAAAAAAAAGGGAGAAGGAAGAAGAAGGACATGGGGTTCGGGCTGAAGAAGAAGAAGGGTAATATTGACTTTTCCTTGTACATAACGGAGCAAAACGGCCATTTTTTAATCAGAGCTCACGGGAACTAACCACAGGGGTACGGTTGCACTACTTATTATCCTAACAGGGGTATTTTTGCAATCGTGATCCTAAGGGGGTATTTATGCAACCAAGGATCCTAACAGGGGTATATATGCAAAAAACCCTATTTTTTATCACATGTCAATCACTAATATTGTATTTTTAAATGGAAAAAATCCAAATACCATCCTGTACATTGTCTGAAATCCATATAACCCCCTTACTTTTCCTGAAGTTCATATAACCCCTTGAAAATATTCATGTAAATTCAAATAACCCCCCGAGTTAAACTTCTATTGACAGATGAAGAATATTTTATGAATATTCTGTTTGGTCAATGCTGGTTGAAAACACAGTATACAAAAACCCCTCTACAAAAGATGATTTTACACTCTAAATAAATTATAAAACCCTATCCGGAGGAGTACTATCATCATTTACATCAGATTTTCCGTATTTTTAACTCATTGGAGGGGGATTTTGATATACTGTGGTTTTAACTAGGGTTAACAAAAATAAAATATTTATAAAATATTTCTCATTTATTAACGAAATTTAATTCAGGAGACTATTTAGATTTACATAGGTATTTTAAAGGGGTTATATAGACTTCAAGAAAAGTTAAGGGGTTCCATGTATTTTGGGCGGTTTATAGGGGGTTATATGGATCTTTTCCTTTTCAAATATATGAGTTTATATATTTTTAGTTAAATGTCAATCAATAGAAATTCAGTTCTATTGATTGACCCATCAAAAAACTAGTTTTATTAAGGATTGACAAATGCTAATGTAATTCAGCTATGAATGAATCCTCTAAGAATAATATTTCAAGTTTTATTGTCGCGATATCAACCCCACACAATCGAGGAGTGTTCAGATCAATAAAAGATTGGAACCTATGGTCTTATACCTAATAATTTACTGTGTAATTTAATTTATAGATTGTACAGTTCGATATTTATTGCGCTTATCAAATACATTTTGTCTGGATTTGAACTCTATTGAGGAACCTAGCACTTGTCTTTTTTGAAGACGGGTGACACGAAAGATCATAAATGATGAGAGTGGACTGTGGACCCATCCAATCTGAGACTTTAACTTCAATTTTCACAGCCTTGTCGTGCTAAACGAAAAGAAAAATTAATATCTCCCATGAATTATATAAATGTTATTGATTTTCCTGGTTGTCTCTATGCTTCCCCATATAAATGCGATGTAATTCTCAAGGCTAGAAAACGTATGCCTGTCATGAGTTAGGCTTAAAAGCTTTATTAAGCTTTATAGTCCTCAAAAGAGTCACAAGTAAAATTAATTCCTGTGTTTGACCAAAAGAACCCTTTGATTCACTTATAACAATGAAGACATGGATTGTTTAGTATATAGTTTGCTCGAAAAGCTTGTTCATATATTGAATGACCATCAATACAACAAGACAGCAACCCTATTGGTTTTGCAATAAAAATATTTCATACAAAAACCATTGATCTTATTTTTAATTTGTTTTTGGCCTCGTTTGGATTTTTCTGTTTCATATGAGGCTGTGAAATTGAACTTCCAGGTTTTGTTTAATTCTTAATGTGCCAACCTTGATGAGTGTGGTTCTGTTGGATTTTTGTTGCATGTGACCAAAAATGCATTGATCCATTGTAACCCAAGCAGATGCATACGTTTCAAAATATGCATGTTTGCATTTCTAATAAATGCATGAGTTACAGATTATTGCATTGATTTTGAAACGTTTGAGTATTCTAAAATGCACAGATTTTATTTTAATGCACAAAACCTTTCTTTCCACCACCATCTCTATATAAATAATGGTGTGTGCATTTTCTAAAAGACCAGTGTGTGTGTGTGGTTGGCATTCATCTCTAATAGAAAATGAGATAGGGTGTGATAATCAACAATCCACCATTTAGCATATTTTCATTACCAACCTGTGAGGAGTTAGCACTCCAATTTTTCTACAAACCAGTGTTGAAATTCTTCATCCACTAATTCCACTTTTCCTAATCTGGGCGTCTGAAAGGATCGTAGTCTGTTCATCGTGGTTCTTCCGTAGCTCGCACCCTGAAGAACAAAACCAATTGTGGTCGTATCTCTCAGTGGTAGGAGCCATTCAACCCTGTGCGTGAGGGGGCCTTATTCAACGAGGACAGAGTGTCTTCACTCGCTTCCACATTTTGGGATACATTTTTCTAATCTCATACTCTTTATTTCATGCTTTTATTATATATTTTAGAATATGCATGATTTAATATATATTTGAGGTTTATATTTTTGATGTGATTATTATAAGAATTTGTGTTTAGCCTTATATTTGATTGTCACGCACAACATGTTCTTCTAGTTAATTCTCAGTGTCTTAACTTTAATTTTTAAATCACTGGAATGAATTTAAAAAATGTTTGTCAAAGATAAATTACTATTATTTGTGGTTTTACAAATATTAATTTGCTAATATGGAAGGTTATATATATATCTAAAAAATTCATTTATTCTAGTTACTTCTTTAAGGCTGGTTTAACAAATGGAAATGGTGGAATAAGGGGTAATTGAGATAAGTAGAGGGAACGATAACTTATCCGGTTTGATATAAAATATAATAAAGATAAAGTGATGACATTTGTCTCGATTTTAAAATAAAAATGAAGATTTTTTGTTCTATAAAAAAACTAATAACATTTATTCTTACTTTTTCATTCTAATTTGAGGTATCATCCTTTAAAATTAAAACAATTTGTCATCAAATAAATTATTCACATTTTGACACATGTGAATTAGACAAAATAGCCCTTGGAGTTCTAGTATTGATTGATTAACATAGTCTTTACATAGTCTTTGGTTCATACAATGCATACATAGTTAATGACAGAGTTGAGAGTTGGTAAAGATGACATGGAATCCGGGGTTTGACTTGTTAACAGTCTTTACTGCATAGAAAACCATTCACTTCGTTTTTCGAAAACAACCAATCTAACTCGAATTTCTAAAACAACTTGCATGCATGTGTTTTACAAAATTTCTGGGCCAGTGCATTGGTTCTCTTATTGCATTTCTAAACATGTTTGTTTAACATTTTTTAACTAAAAAATTATTTTAGTACATTTAAATTTGATGCTACTATCCTCGATCATTTGTGTGCCACTGTTAGTCCCATCACAGCCAACTCGGATTTCAATGCCATAGATTGCTTCACTCTGATATTTAGGGTGCGTTTGGTTGCGCGATTGCAAAACTGATTCTGCAGGAATCTGCGATTGCAAACCTGATTCTGCAGGAAGCTCACTTTCTCAGCTTTTTGAAATCACAGCTTTTGGGCACTATTTGCCTGCAATCGCTGGGTTTAAAACTGCGATTACAAAACTGTTTGGTTGCGCGATTACAAACGCAGCTTCCTGTAATCGCAATCGCAGCGCAATCGCGCAACCAAACACACCCTTAGTATTAGAGTATTGTTACACTTTTTATATATCTTATTAACTATTTTCACTTATTGTAATGAGTTGTATAACTTATTAGAAAATTTATATTTTTTAAAAAAATCATATTATTCAATTCATTACAATATATAATTCATCCATTTTAAAAGTATAAATATAAAAATAATAATACGAACGAATAACGTTTTTGGACCGTAAATTAGAGTGTAATATTTTTCCTTAGTAAATTGGGGAAGGGTGACAGAAATAAGTCGGTGAAGATAATGTCTTCGATTATCTTAGCGGCGCTTGGACAATATAAAGAACAAGAAAGTGCAATTGTTTTTAAGGGTTCTATCTTTATTTTAAAAATTTATGGGAGATGGTGAGGAGTATCATGGAGTGGGGGGGGGGGGGGGGTGTTTCGCTCCACTTTGCAGGCTTATATTCGTTTTTAAATTTTTTTTTTCTGGTAGTCGTTTTGTCTTTTTTTTTCTTCTCTCTTATTTTGATCACTGTATATTTTGATATTTGGATTGCAATGGATACGCTTACCATTAAAAAATAAAATTAAAAAATTCCATAGTATTAATGGTTACCTCTGGCCGTGCAGAAGAAACATGTATCCTAGTAGAGTCCATTCATTCATTTATTACAAAGCATTAATGTATCATGACCTATGATAAATTTATTTTTATTTTTGTTGTGAATAAAGTTCACTCAAACAAGAGTTTGCATTAAAACCAAACCACTGTAGACATGAATTGGGGAACAACATACTCTGGTGATTGGCAGGGTGCGCACTTCTTCTGTGACCATCATAAATTTTATGATGGCTTCTCAACAATGGCGCACTTCTTCTGTGACCATCACCATATATTTTAATTCATATCATATATAAAAAAAGAGAATAACCTTTATGATTGTTTCAATATATATAAAAAAGAGAATAACCTTTATGATTGTTTCTCACAACTTAACTAGTGCATCAATGAATCATTGCCATTCGTTCTCAGTGAAGACCATCAAGGATCACAAATAGTTTTGCCCCGCACCCCCCAAATGATATAGAATTCTGCAACCCATTATGGGAAACAAGTCAGCAACCAAGCATTTGTATGTACTATGTTATGTTTATGGAAAATGTTGCACACCATCTATTTTATATATCAAAATACAGATCACGCATGTTTTTTATTTTTAAAAAATCATATACTCTATTTAGTGAGATATGTATTTTTATAAAATGTGATGTTATATACTTCAATAAAATGAATGATATCATTTTTTTTTTTTAAAAAAGATGAGTTTTGCTACACAGGCCCCAGCAAATAGGTCCTTCTCACAAGCCCCTTGATGTGTCAAAATCTAATGGATTATTTTGACACTTTTTGCAAAAGGACAGAATAGCTAAATATTTTATTGCCCCTAATTAAAACTCACTCCCTCGTTTCACGTTTTACCTCTTTTTCTGTTTTTTTCCACTTACATACCATCTCTCTCTCCTATTCAAACACATTCCATCTAAATTTAAGTTTTGAAAAAAAAAATTGAATCGAAAATCAGAGCTCAAAAACCCCCTTTTGTTTACAACGATGAACAAATCCTGATATTTTCTTCAAGAAACGATCTAAAAACAAAAGAGTTCTTTCGGAGGATTCAACTACAACAAAAAAATAGGTATGCTACCTTTTTTTTTGTATTTTTGAAAAAGAATATGTTGTTTTTGAAGATCGTGTGATTAATTGCTTTTTTAAGGGGTTTTTTGGTTTTTAATTCGAATAGATACAAAATAAACCTGATTTTTTTATTTATGCAACCTTTTTTGGTATTTTTGATGTTTTTAAAGATCATGTGATTATTTTTTTTAGGATTTTTTTTATTTGAATAGATGCAAAATGTAACTAATTTTTTTATACAGAAAACTATAATGTATGGTTAACTTCTGTTTATATTTGTTATTAAAATGTAGTTGACAAAAAAGATTACTGTAATTAGATTTCAGTTACATGTATTTCTATTTTTGCTTGGTAGTTGATATAAGTATTGTAAATATGTAACCAATGTAACACAATTTAAGTAGTTTGTGGTGTATATAAGTGAACATCAAATGTAACTAACTATGACAACGTATTGATCATGTAATTTTTTTATCAATTTGTTTAATGTTACTATTATGATGAAGGTAACTGTATTTGCAATGTAATAGATTGAGATTAATCATTCAGCCAATGTAACTAACTATTAGAAAGAATTATCTGTGTTGAGTTGTTCAATGATAATTTCAACTATTATGTATGTTCAGTGTTTTATGAAATTTACAAAAAATGTAACTTATTTTTCAATGTAACTAATTTTGTGTATGTATAATAGAGCACTCATACATTAAGGTGTGTTGTATGTTTACATTTATATGAAATACAATACCAATTTTGTGTATGCATAACAGAGCACTCATACAATGTGCCTAACATCATACAAATGTAACTTACATGTACTACATAAATCAGAATTAATGAAGTTCTTCGACTGGGTGAAACAGGGCAACATCATATCTGTGAAGGACTCACCTCATCAACTCCAGTTTAGGTAAGTATATTTTCCAGTAATACATGTTACAGACAGAAATATAATTGAAATAAATAACTAATGTATTTAATTTATTTTCTAAATGCAGTGTGGATTGCGGAACAATCATAATTGAAATTATGAGACTGCATGTTCATCAAGAAAAAATACCAGCAACCATAACTAGGAGTAAATTGAAGTACATAAGATCTCACGCATAATCAAAATATTCCTTAAAAATGAGCCCAGAACATTCACTGAAGAGGACCACAGAGATTTAACAATGCATTTTGATGACTGAACTGATGTTTTGTCAATTTTGTGTGAATATATTTTGTATCGTGTGTTGATGAAAAACAGAAACAAGTACAAATGTGTGATGATATTTTTAACTGATCTTTATTTTTGTAATTTTGAAGAACGTGAAATCTAAAAATTACTTCATTATCCTTAATATGATATGTCTAGTTTAACGTTTGTAGTTTAACACTTACTATCAATATATGTAGCAATAGAATATTTATACTGGCAATGTAACTAAGTACTAGAAATAAGAATATGTATTTTCAGTGTTCAAAGGAAGTTATATAATGTAGCTATCTTTGAATGTAACTTACTTTGTGTCTTCATATCTGTGAACAAATATTTATATGAGGTTATGTACATGCAATCATACATTTCATCAGATTGACTAGTGTAACTTGGTTTATAATGGAAATCAATTCAATAAGATAGTTACATTCGGAAGACGGTGAAGCTAGTTACAATAAATATTACAAAAAATATCAATATAAAAGTTAGTTACATTCTCTGTAACATTCAAATCCAAGTTCACTGTACACTAAAATGTAACTGAATAACACATTGCAAAAAAAAAGTTCACTAAGTTAAATAAACAAGATTACAATATCATGTCTATGGAACGATAAATATAAAAATGGATAAAGGACAAAACAAGAAATCAAGAGACAACATGTCCAACATCTTCACCAGCATTTTGCATGTTCCAACTTTCTGTATTCTTCACTTGCTTTTTTCTTTAGCTTGAAAACCTTAGATGTTTTCTCTTTGGAACATGTAGCTGAGTCCCCAATGTTTCCTACCAATTCAAAAAGACAATTACAATAAAAAATGTAACTTGGATTATAATAGAAAATCCTAATAATAAGTTATTTACTTTCAGAAAATGATTAAGCTACTTACAAAAAAAAACATCAATATAATAATTTTTCACAAACGAAGAAGCTAGTTACAAAAAATAATACATAAACAACAATATAATAGTTAGTTACATTATCTGTAACATTGTCTATGTATGTAATTGACTTTCAAATGCCAAACATTCACAAACGAAGAAGCTAGTTACATAAAAATAATACATAAACAGCAATATAATACGTAGTTACATTCTCTATAACATAATATATGTATGTAATTGACTTTAAAATGCCAAACAATAGATTAGTCAATGTATTGAAAAAACACATTTGACAACATAAACAACCAAATTAACATTAAAAAAACAGAAAAAAAAAACAATTAAAAACCTTAAATATAAACAAAAACCAAACCTGAAGCGGCAGACATTGACATGGTATCCAAACTATTCAAATTTTTTTCCGATAAGATCAGACGCTAAAAAGGTCATAATTTTCAGTCTCAGAAAAAAAAATTCTGCAAATTCAAACGAAAATGAAGAAGATGATTCAATTGAGATCAATTCAAAATGTGAGAAAAGTAAAAAAAGGAAATAAAAACTCTAATTAATGCTCCCAACTCACGGTTCAAAGAAAGGAAATGTCAATGACTGCATTTATTTCGTCGAGTGGTTACAAAACACAAATAAGGATAGAAACGAGAATTCATACATTGCCATGTCATGGGGCTTATTTGGGGCTTACAAATTGAGGCTTGTCAATCATTTTTCAAAAAAGATATATACCTTGATATAATGAGTAACGGTGGCTGATGAGGTATATAAAATTGCATTTAAGACTGTAAAAAAATAGTGTTACAGAACCCTATATTATTCTTGGAACGTTAGTATACAATCTTTTTCCTAACACATTCACATTAACAATATATATATATCGTTGAAAGTTTTTTATATTTTTTTTATAAATAAATTCATATAATTTATTAAAATATATACTATATATTTTATATAAATATATATTACATTTTTTATCTTTTATGAATATATATATTTCAATAGATAAAATATATTATATTTTTATAAAAATCAAATAGGAAGAGACTGAAACTGGATTGTTTGGATCCCCTGTGATTTTACCATAGAGATCATTTGTGACAGCCAATAAAAGACTGTCACATAAGAAATGAGAGTATATTAAAAAAGATCAACATAATTTTCGATAGATTTTAATAAGAGTTCATTAAAAAAAAGTGCACATAATTGATTACACTATCTAGTATCCTATTTTTAATGGTCAACACATATGATTTATATGGTAAAGCCACGTAGGATCCAAACTCAGAAAATGAGACGTAGTATTTGTTATTATTATTTCTTGAATGAAATGTAATGGAATTAAAAATGCAAAAGTACTATTCATCTGCTCGTTGTCCCTCACAACGGGGAGACTCGAAATTGACCGTTAAAAGATAAAGCGGGGTGTCCAGTATCCTCCCAGCACGCCGTGTCAAGTTGTGATGGCATCTTATGCTTTGTTTATCATGTACTTGCGGATGAGACAGGTTCTGTAAGAGCAAAACCACCCACCTGATTTTTTGTCCTTTCTCTATAGCTCACTAAACTAGCATGCTTTTTGTTGCTGTTGTTGAACAGCTGTGTCTTTGTTCTTTTTCACCCTCACTTGTTGGTTTCAGTGGAGGAGGTGGACTGCATAATATTTAGGGAAACTAACAAGGCTTTATGTTTGGGTCTCATTAATGTTGTTTTTGCTTTTAGCCCAACTTGGTCTTATTTGTCAAAGTCCCCCCTTATAGCAAACCAAGGTCTCATCTTTTAGTTTTTCCAGGTTAAAAGAACACCACCTGTGCCTGTGGTTCCCAATGACCACATTTAACAATGTTTTAGTTCTTCCAATGTAATGAAAATAAATATATTAATGTCCTAATAGCTAATTAAATACAACGACATCGGATTCAGGTTTTTGGACTCTTTCAATCACAACCAATAATAAACCAGCATCACTTGTTTTTAATCAATACCTATACTTGCAAATCCATTCATCATAAAAAGTAGACCATAGTGCACGTTTTCATGACAAATACATCACACCAAAACCACAACATCAGAATCCTTGTGATAACAAACAAATCAAAACATTGCAGTAACATCCATCTATGCCAAAACATTTCAGTATCTACAAAATCCACATGCTATATAAAGTAAGAATCAACATGTGACAAACTCCCCACCCCAAAATGAACCAATCCAGGTATCCAACATTTCTCATGCCCCCAAAAAATTATAACCCCAATTTATTATATGTAACAAAAAATCAAAGTAAAAAAAAAAAAACGGAATAATACCCTGTTCATCATGTATTCCAATTTCACCCCAACCTCTATCCCCTGAACTCCCCACACTGCGCGGCGGGCCTAGTTTTAATTTTCCCCGCCTTAACAGGGCAAGGCGTCTGAACAGGAGGCACCATGCAATTATACTGCAGACACAAAGAACTACTCAAAGGAATCTCAGCCGTCGGATTGATCGCGATCCCCGTAAGAAAGTTGTGCTGCAGATACAATATCTGAATCCCCGCCGAGAGCAACCTATCCACGAAGCCCCCCGGGACCTGCCCCGTGAACCTGTTGTTATTCAAGTACAGATTCTCAACCGACGCGAACATCGGCGAAATCTGACCGCTCAATCTGTTGTAGCTCAGATCAACGGTCCTGATCGAAACCTGGTCTACCGGGTGCACCGGACCAACGAACAGGTTCCTCTGTAGCTGCAAAGACGACATTGGGAATGAAAACAGGGTCCCCGGTATCAGCCCCGTGAACCGGTTCATGCTGAGGTCGAGGTAGCTGAGCCGGGCGAGCCGGGTCAGGACCCGCTCGACCCGCCCGGTCAGCCGGTTCGACGAGAGCGAGAGGTACTGCAGCGACGGCGGCAGCGGAGAGAGCCACCCCGAGAGGTCGTTGTGCTTCAGATCGAGTCGGACGAGGGAGGTGGAGGAGAGATTGGGGACCGGACCGGTGAGGCGGTTGTGGCAGAGGATGAGATTGGAGAGGGAGGGGATCCGGCCGACCGACGGCGGGATCCGGCCGGAGAGCTGGTTGTAGCTGAGGTCGACGGTGCGGAGCTGCCGGAGGGAGGCGATCCCGTCGGGGATGCGGCCGGTGAGGAAGTTCTTGCTGGCGGCGAGGAAGCGGAGGTCGGTGAGGCGGGTTAGGGTTTCGGGGAGGGGGCCGGTGACGCGGCCGGGGACGAGGGAGAGCTCGGTGAGGGCGGAGAGGTCGCCGAGGGCGGGGTCGAGGCGGCCGGAGAGGCCCGGGGAGCCGGCGCGGGGGTCGCCGAGGTTGAGGGCGGTGACCTTGTCGCCGAGGCAGTAGACGCCGGGGAAGTTACAGGGGTCGGAGGTGAAGTCCCAGGCGGAGAAGAAGGTGGAGCCGGGGAGGTCGGACATGGATTTGCGGATGGATTGGAGGGCGAGGAAGTCGAGGGGGTCCAAGATGGAGTGGCATCTGGAGACGAAGAAGAAGAGGAAGAGGAGTAGAGTGAGAAAGATATTACTGGAGGAGGTGATCATAGCTGCTGTGGTTGTGATGGTTCTTTCTTCTTCTCTCTTTCTGGGAGGGGTTTTAAAGGGGGGGTCTGGGTTTTGGCTTAGCTGTATTTTTGTGCTTTTGATGGCGGAGATATCGTGAATGGGTTTTAATGGCGGAAAAGAAGAAGAGACTTGGGGAAGAAGTTTCGTTGTCTTCTCTCTAACTCCGAAGGGGTTGGTGTTGATGGTCTGCTTTTGTTTTTCCTTTTTTTCTGATTCTCATGATTTTTTTGATGGGCTTGGCTTGGTAGAGAAGGCGAAGAAGTGACCTGACTCTTCTGTCAGTCTAGATTATTTTATTTTTATTTGTTTTTTTTGCTAGGTTTGGGTATGGACTCAAACGGTACTCCAAGCCTAGGTGGAGGGGTTCCGAGGCTGAGGCTCGGATGACAGAGTGGATGGGCAACGGGTGGCGCGTGATCGGAAGCGGGGATTTTTATATAGTTTTTAATTTTTCGGTCCGGAAAACGTGGGTTGGGGTAGCCACGTAGATGGTTGGGAGTTGCCACGGTGGTTTTGGGTGTAATAAATGCAGGTTGGTTTGCTGGGTGAGATTGTGTTTTGTTTGTTGGTCTACTGTGAATTTTTTTTCCTTCGTGTTATTATTAATTTTATTGAAGTTTACCGTGGATAAGACAATGGAATTTTCTCTCTTTGTTGCTGTGCTTGAGAATACTACAATTTTTTTTGTGTGTTTGTGTTTTGGACAAAGACCACTGACTGAAAAAAAAAACAGGCCATGAACGAGCCAGGGGTTCAGTTTACTCCGAGCAGGTTCTGCTATGGGATCCGAGGGAACAGGGGCTTCACTTAAGTATTTCTATTTTAATAAAAATAGAAAATATAGAATAAATTATTTATTGTATATATTTAACTCTTGGTTTTTTTGGTGTTTGACTATTCATCTTACCAAAATATACTCAAATATTTATGAGAGTTGCTATACTCGGTGTTTTTTTACAGTTTAGTCTGCAATCCCATCATTATAATAATGTATGAGTTTCTATTATAATATATGGTATAAAAAAAATTAATTTTAAAAAAAATACTATTATATCTCAATATATACTCCATTTCATATAACAAAATTTAATTCAACGGATAGTGTATGATTTTAAAAAAAGTGTGGACTATAATTGATGGTGGATAAAGAAATGGACATATTATTTTTCAATATTTATATATATATTTAACTTAACCCAATCTATCCATCTCATAATTATCGGTTGCCTAATCTATTCTACCCAAATAACATTTTTATAACCTGCGATAGTTTTTCTATATATTTGTACGAGACATATGTATTTTACTTTATGATTATGCACTCCTTTTTTTTTTTTTTGTAGAAAGGCTCCGAAGGGCTACAAGTACCTGATACGTAGATTAAATCTGGGCCTACTAGCCCATGACACAAGCCCAACTGGGCAGTTACCACTTTTTTTTCACTCTTGCTGCCAACAAGAGTTGAACCTACCACTGCACCAAAGGCAGTTTGGACCTTACTTTATGATTATGCACATTGTTAAATGTTATGTGCATCTTAATATGTACCTTACTCTATGATTATGCACATTGTTATATGTTATATGCATCTTATTATTTACATGATGTATAGACTTGCAATATGTCGTTCCGTATAGTTGGTACATTGTTACTAGTACCTAGTTATCTGTACATTGTTATGATGTACAGGTATTGTTTTATATACATTATGTATTTCGTTATATGTTCTACAAACCTTGATATTATGTCAATTGTCATCACCCTTATAATGGAATTCAATAGCAAAAATGGTATGTCCAATCCAATGTGCAGATCCACCCGCAGCCTTCACCAAATTTCTTTTTTTTTTATAAAAAAAAATTGTATTCGTCCATCAAGTACATACTATTATAAAAAGTAATATATATATATTAAATGTGCATTTTTCTTTGAAAATATGTTTTTTTTTAATTTTCATACACTGTGGTAGTACATTGCACTATTGCATTATATGTAACTGTTTCAGGACTGTAGACATAACAATAATAGGGATTGAGTGTATCAGTGCTCAATTAAAAAAAATGATTTTATGAAGAATTTGTTGACTGTCAATCAAAGGATCCAAAAAATCAATTTTTTTTAATGCAAGGTAGACAATGCTATCACGATTGCATTACTATAATCATAGTGAGATCTGCCTCACACATACCCGACCATGTCGAAGATGTGCGCTGCTCCTCTACACAAAGTCGACCTCCTCCCAATCTAACAGCCCGTGCACCTGCTATATACTGGCCCCAAGCCATAATGATAACCCGATGACCTCCCTCCAAGTATTCTCCATGTAACTACACCAGCCTTTGAAAATCAGTGCGTTGCGTGTGAGCCAAAGTGTCCATACCACCGCCTGAACTAGACAATGACCGACCCTGCCTGCAACGCTGCGATCCCCGTTCCTCCGCACCCTCCAACCCGCAGTCCACATGTCTTCTAAGGAGGAGAACCCAATATTCAAATTCGTGGCGACCTCAATAGTTAACTTAAACCTTTTGGGATGGTAAAGAATAGTAGAACCTAAAAAATGTAGGGGGCAAAAAGTAAATACAATTAATTTTCCAAAAAACTAAGATGAACATAGAAATTTAAAAGATCAATCTCAGATTTTATAATAAAAACATAAATTACAATCAAATTTGATAAATTTTATATTCCATGGAAAATAAAATCACATATAAAATAACAAGCTTAAGGTAGAAATCCAGTTAAATTCACATATATTGACACTAAACATAAGGCACTTGAAGTAATGTTGTCAAGTCAAGACCTTCACTTCCCATAAAAGGAACTCCATATGGGCCCAACCCAACTAACCCATCAACAAAATCTGGGTTGGGTCCAGGTCTACCCGACCCGCTTCTACAACCCGAAGATTCTATAAAAAGGGTGCCTCTATTTGCACCTCTTAAATTGGGGTGCACACCCCTATTTTTACACACCCATCAAAACTTTCTCTCATTCTTTAAACACCCCCTTATTTAAGCTTCAATCCATTCTCAAAGCACACCGACGACACCCAACTCATCTCCCTCGTCGGCAATCGCATCTCCGTCACCGACCTCTCCAAGTCTCAGACCCTCCACCCCTTCGAGAGCCCCAACAACGTCTCCCGCATCGCATGATCTGAACATCGAGATTCGGATCCGGCGGGCGGCGGCGAAGAGGCGGTGGCGGATGAGGAGGCCGAGGAGGGCGGAGTGGGAGCCGTGGTTGTGGCGGAAGCCGGGGAGGGATCCGGTCCAGTCGAAGAAGGAGAGGGCGAGGCGGAGATCCAACGGCAGGTGGTTGAGGAGAATGTATGAATGTTTGAATCGTTCAAAAAATCTGTTAGTATCGACACTGATACTGTCACCATATAGTTAACTCGTCGACACACAGAATGTCGACACACATATTAGTCTGCTATGAGTTTAGGTTTCTGAAGCCCGCGACACAAGAATTGTCGGTGTAAACGTCAAATATCGACACTGATAGTGTCATGGTTGATGGAGATGCTACTGGTTCAGGTTTCTGAACCCCGCGACACTAGTATTGTCGACTTAAATGTTAAATGCCGACACTGATAGTGTCGCTAAGGATTCAGATGCTATGGATTTAGGTTTCTGAACCCCGCGACACCCCTGTTGTCGACTCAAACGTCAATAATCGACACTACGAGTGTCGCGAAGGATCCGAATATATGGGTGTGCACAAATTCGATTATAAACGGATTTTTTATGCATTACCCGTTTATGAGGTGTGCACCCCAATTTGAGGGGTGCAAATAGAGGCACCCCTATAAAAATGTTCTCCCTGTATTTTAGCTAGCCCATCTGTACCTATTATGCACCCACTCATTTACATCTTTGATCCCCACACAGAACACTCTCACCCCCTCCCATCTCTCTTTCATTTTTCGTAGTGTTGTTACACGTGATTTTTTTTCAACTCTAATTCTAATTCTATATTTTTTATTTTAAAATCTCGTCGTTTGAATTTTTGAGGTTGAAAATAGTGGAAGGAGTGGTTACACAATAGCAATCAATGAGGGGAGTGTTTTATTCGGGAGGAAAGTTTCAAAATCAAATGAAGGGTAATATTGTATTTGTCTTTTTTTTATTTTTTTAAAAATTCAAACAGATTGAATGACACCTATTAGACTTCTCGGAGCTTGAATTTTAGGACCTTGTATTGAAATATGTAAACATCTAATAATTATCCAATATATAAAACATAAAATTATAAGTATCTTACATGCTTTAAAGTACAATAAATAATAAAAAACTCATATTAATACTATAAGTAAATATATTAATATAATAAATAATAATATGAAAAAAATTTCAAATAAAGATATTTTTCGAATCGGATACCATCATATCTGTATTCGATCCGAAATATTTTGAATACAGATATATTATTTCGATATATTATTTTGGATATGAATTTTCATGTATTAGATAAACTTTTAAAATTTTTAGATGAGATCAGATATTGATTTTTTTGGGATAATTGATTAGATAAGAGAGATAATTTTTTTAAAATCAAAAGGCGTGATCAAAGCTGTGATTAACACTTTCTGATGTAATAAAAGCATTCATAAATGAAGCATATTTCACTGCTAGCAGAACTGTAGATCTTACTAATTCAGCGGGTCCCGAATTCCTATCTTTGGAATGAGAAGTGAGTTTCATCAAATCTTTCGATTTTAAGACGCCAAGTGGTCAACCAAAACCTCCCCCGTCGCCGCGCCTTCCACCCGACAAATCAAAAGATTAAAAGCTCAATTTTTTTTTTGTGAATCTCCCACAAAAAAAGAGAGATGTCAATCCGATCGTCTCTCTTGATCGTCGTAGTGTCTCTCTTCTTCACCAATAATGGCTGCTCGGCCTCCTATTCAGATCCATCGTCCAACGTCAACCCTTCCAAATCCAGACAAATCTCATGGAAACCCAGGTCCTCCTCCAGTCCTCCCCCATTTGGAAACCCTTTTAAGAGTTCTCTCTGTATGTACTGATTTTGTCGAGAATCTCGTGCAGGGCTTTCGTGTACGAAGGCTTCCTCACCGACGAAGAATGCGATCATCTGATCTCTCTCGTGGGTTTACCATTCCGATCTTTCCTCTTTAATTCTTCAATCTGTTGTTCTTTTCTTCTTTTTTTAATGAATTGTTACTGAAATTGAAACTGAAAAGGCAAAATCGGAGCTGAAGAGATCGGCGGTTGCGGATAACCTATCCGGGGAGAGCAAGCTTAGCGAGGTCCGGACGAGTTCCGGGATGTTCATCAGGAAGGGCAAGGTTTGCTTTTTGATTACTGATCTGAACTTTGATTCATTGGTGCTGTTTTTTGGGGAAAAAAATTGAGTTGGTGTGAGCATTTTCACTTCTGTTATTTTGTGATTCTGCGTCTGCTCATGATGTATGGCAATCACAGGTTAAGAGCTAAGTTGGGATAGTTTAAAGTTGTGTTTTTTCATCCATTTTTTCAGTTCTTGAATCTGTGTACTATGGTTAAGCCTGTAGTAGACGATCTTAAATTGGTTCTTTGAAATTGAAATTGGATGATATGAATTGCTGATTAAGGAATAACATCGTTTTAAGGAGAGGAGGAGATAAAAAGTGGGATTCAAATTTAATTTGGTTATAGTAGTGTGGTCAATCTTTTGGTTTCATTAGTTATCATCATGAATGATTTGATAATTAATATCCAGAAATTACTCTGAGATAAACTGTGTACGTTCCATGATGTCGTCATAAAATTTTAAATTTGCTTGCATTTTGCTGATAGTATTACAATCGATGCTCACTTTTTGGGGTTTTTGTCCTCTGTGTGAGTAGTAGTCAATATAGTTTCCAAGCATGAGTGGATTTCACCTATAGCTCCACATGCCCAACCTCCTACTGGTCCAATAGATCTGTCAGGTCATCCGATCTGCAGGCAGTCTGAGATACTATATACCAGGATTTGGTATGTTCTTCAATCTCCTCAGTCATGCATCTCTCTAATAGATGCAGCGAGTCATCCATCATCCATCATCCATCATCCATGAGAGGGATTGGTCCCAATATTGTGCAAGTAAAGCTAGTCATAACTATCATGATGAGTCCTGTGCTAAATTATTGTATAAACTATTTTTTTTTATTTCTTTATTCTTTCAAGAAATTTTTCCCCTATACTTTTATCTCATGATCAGCAACCATCACCGGACCAACTGGCTCCTATTCAGGAGGATGTGTCATATATGTACTGCTGAAATCATCACAGTTGCGAAATAACATTCCAATGGAATCAATTGTAATCCTTTGCATTATTGCTGGTGTCACCTATGGTGAATTGGTTATGTAATCTTGTACAGTTGTACTGCATCAGGCTTTCCTTGTACATGTTTTGATGTGAAAAATTGTGAACAAATTAAAATATTGGGTCAATATTAGAGTATTATGGGAACCTATGTGACTTGTGTTAGACAGGGACATGTGTTTTTTTATTAGACAGGGTGTGTCTGATGGACATGGGCGGACCCAAGAAGGAGCCAGTGGGGGCTGCCCCCACTGGATTTATAAAAAATAAATAAAAATGCAATGACAATGCAATTAGTAACTTTGATAGCGGAAGTAAATTGTAGAGAACATAGACAATTATGTACCTATTAAGGGGTTAAGAGTTTTAATCTTTTAGATAGTTGAGATAGTTGGGGATCTCAAAAATAAAATGACATATATGATATGAAGTATCTTTATTGTGTTAGATAATGTTACGTACAACTTCTTTTTCAACCCTATTTCTAGTTTACACTATTTTGAGTTTTTTAAAATAGTACACATTGCCTAATGAGATAAATACTTTTATAAAAATGAAACACATGCTTCAATGAATTGCATTGATGCATTTATAAAAAATGTGAAATTTTTTTATCGATGCATATACCTTGTTAATATGAGTATATACTTCGATGATTTTTTATCAACGCATATGAGATTGGATTAAGGCTAAAAAATTGTGTGTAACATATTGTGTTATTAAAATTTTAGAACTCTATTATACATTATCTTTTTTAGTTTAAATTCTAGTCACATATACTTCGTTAGCATCATATGTTAACATTAATGAGGTATATGTCTCTTAAATATGTTTCACATTTTTTAAAAAACATATATCTCATTAGATGGGGTATAATATTTTTTATAAAATTTCAAAACACCTTTAGACTGTAATTGGGATTGGAAAAGAGATTATATGTAACATTATCTTTTATGTTTATTTATTAGTGATGGCCCCCACTAGGAAAAAATCCTGGGTCCGCCACTGGTCTGATGAACCGTGGGACCCAGCACACCACATGTACCATCATTTGAGATACTCTATCAGCCAAGCTTTTATCTACTTTTCTCAGCCCCTTTCCTCTTTCCCACAACTATCCTAGAGAGGGATATTCTTCGCAAAGTCCAGGGTGACATATAATTTGTCTTGAGAAACTGCATTCAATGAACAGATGAGCCACAGTTTACTCCACTCTGTATGCTCTTCCTAGGACCCTTTCTTAACACAGAAGCCACTTAGCCCCATGAAAGCCTGGATTTTTATGGGGAATCTTAGCACCCGGATCTCTTTCTGTTTGGAGGCAGTTCTGTCTATGGTCTGATGGTTTCTTATCAACCATCTATGATAGGAGTAGACTGAAAACACCATCTTTGCATCTGTGGTTCACACTACAAGGGGTGCCCTCTCAACAACAGCAGCACTATATCTAATTTCAAACTGTTGCATCACACACTCCGGAAATTTATATTTTTCTTCACTACATAATTGTATCAAATTCTATTGCATCTCTCTCTCTGTGGATTATTTGTCTTAGGATTTATTATTTTAAAATGTTTTGACATAGGTTGAAATTCTTTGATTAGGATCCAATTGTTTCTGGCATAGAGGACAAGATTGCAGCATGGACATTTCTACCAAAAGGTTTGTTATTGTTAATCATTGGAATGGGGACCTGTATTAAGAATTGTTTTTCATTTTCTAGCAATTTGTATTACATAATGCATTATGTTATAATTTTTTATTGAATAACTTTCAGTACCCATCTTTTATTTTTGAAGAAAAGTGTACTGTTCATTATATTTTATTAATTTTGTAAACATGTGAAAAAAAGAGAGTCAAGCCATCCATCAAGAAAACATTGCAAAACAACTCCTGATCTAGACATTTTTTTTGGGAGAAAAGTTGGCGTCCACCAGAAAATTTATATATCGATGACTAGATACAACCCAACGCCACAACAACAAGTTACTATTAATGTCTGCAACACAAGGCTCTTATGTTCGGCTCCTCTGAGAGCAATAAATTATGAGGCACAATCTCCTCATCTCTTGGTATGTCCTTTCTCCTACCCAGAAGTCAGGACCAAATCCCAAAAGGAGGTAGGGATCATGGTGGAGATCAGTTTTTAATGGGGAAGTTAAAAGCAACACACATATAGGTTTCAAAGACTCTCCAATGATCTTTAATAATAAAACCTTCCTCAATAAAATGGGATTGAAGTTGTGATATTTGTATGGGGTAGATTAGGTTCTCACTGAATTTACTGATCCAAAACCTCTCTTATCTATTGATAGGAAAAAGTTTTCCCCTTCAAATTTTCAAACTGTTGTGATTGATAGAAACAATTTCATTAATAGGAGAAAATTATTAAATTTAGAGATCTCTTTTACATGAAACTTTTGTGAATTCAATTTATATAAACGGATGCATAGGTGCCCACCTGTATTTGGAACCTCGTACATACAGGCCAACTTACAATGTTTGATTAATCATCACCAATTATCAGAGGACACCAAGATATGCTGGCTGCTGGGCCGCCTCTGTCCTAAACCCTTTTTTTAACTGACTCAAGTATAATCTAGATTATGCTTCTGACTTGTCTGGCATTAGTTGTATCTCCATTATCCCATAGAGCTACCATGAAATAAAGCTGAATACTCTCATTGTCAGTCTCTTTTTATTCCTCAATATTCTATGAATAATTCTGATTGTTTTGAGCCTGAACCTTTTCTGAAGTTTTTGCAGATCTTATTACCAATCCCATAATGTTTACTCCCTTGTTTTCTTTGTTTATGGGAGAGATCGAGAGAGATGCAAATTTATAGTCTCCAACGAAGATAAAACACAAATCTCTATATACAATTGACTTAAAGCTAATAAGGTAGTCCATATCACTCACCTAGAAGGGGATTCCACACAGTAGTAGGAATATTCCTCTAAATTATGTGTGCTTTTTTTCTTCTTCTTTCTTATCCTTTCCTTTTCTTTTTTTCCTGTGAGGATTGTTGTTCTTGCTATAGAAATGGACAAACTACAGGAAAACAAGGGTGGAAACTGGAAAGGGAAAAAAATATATGGAGAGGAACAAAAGGGAAAGAATAGGAGCCTAGGTCTCTCTCTCTCTCTCTCTCGATATATATATATGTAGAGTATGCTACGAACATGCGGATGAATGCTTATGTGCGGATCAAATGCTGACCGTTTGATGAGATTTGAATGGTGCGGATCAAATGGACCATCTGATGAGATCCAATGGTGGTGGACGCCCAACCAATGAGATGTAATGGTGGAGAATGAAACCCCTTTTGATGGGTCTCTCACTCATTCTCTCCTCCTCTAAAATACAGACTCGAATTACAAACCCTAGTTCATTCTCTCCTTACTCGCAAATACAAACCCTACAATCGCCGTTGCTCCTCCATCTCCGGTGGCCTCCCCATCTCCGGCGTCCTCCACTGACGGCCCCTTCTTCCTCCATCTTCGGCGTCCTCCACCACGGCCCCCCCTTCCTCCATCTCTGGCGTCCACCACTGACAGCCCCCCCTTCCTCCATATCCGGCGTCCTCCATCGACGGCGCAGCCCCTTCCTCTGGCGAGAAGCCCGTCCCTCGAACCCCACGGTAATACACACACAAGAAGATTTTTTTTTAAAGATTATGGTTGCTTGCTTTTCAAGTGGATTCCCTCTTCCTTGTAATTTATTATTATTATTATTATTATGGTTGTTTTCTTTACAAGTGGTGTAATTTTTTTTTTTTTTGAAGATTATGGTTGTTTGCTTTTCAATTGGTTCCCCTAATCTAATCTAAATAATAAAAACAGATTACACCACTTGAAAAGCAAGCAACCATAATCTAAATAAATAAATAAATAAATAAAATCTATTACCGTGGGGTCCGAGGGATGGACTTCTCTCCGGAGGAGGAAGGGGCTGTGCCGTCCTCTGGAGGACGCCGGATATGGAGGAAGGGGGGGCTGTCGGTGGTGGATGCCGGAGATGGAGGAAAAGGGGGCCGTGGTGGAGGACGCCAAAGATGGAGGAAGAAGGGGCCGTCAGTGGAGGACACCGGAGATGGGGGAGTCCACCGAGATGGAGGAGCAACGACGATCGTAGGGTGTGTATTTGCAAGTGAGGAGAGAATGAATGAGGGTTTGTATTTCGAGTCTGTATTTTTGAGGAGAGAGACCCATCAAAAGGGGTTTCATTCTCCACCATTGGATCTCATTGGATGGGCGTCCACCACCATTGGATCTCATCAGATGGTCCATTTGATCCGCACGTAAGCACTCGTCTGCATGTCCGCAGCATCTCTCTCTCTCTCTCTCTCTCTCTCTCTCTCTATATATATATATATATATATATATATATATATTCATATATATATATATATTCCCGTCCCCAACACATGGCTTGAGGAATCATCATCCAGGACTTGCTTCTCTTGCTGTTGTTCCCTAAAGGATTTCTTCATGCTCCTGATGGAGGAAAGTGCAGTAGGACAACCCAAATTGTTGTGTATTACTGAGAAATTATCGATATCAGGTGGATAATTGATGTTAAATCCCATTAGGAATGAAAGAATTTTGTCTTCCCATTTTTATCTACGAATGATACTCCAAGTTTAAGGCTCCCTGTTTCTAAACATTCACTGGAATATTTCATGACATCTAGTTCAGTGCAGGGACAAGTTTCTGTATATATTTTCAGAACTACAGTGCTCAGGTCATTGATATGTGAATGTGGTAGTTATTTTTGGAACCTCTCCACTTGAAACTACAATAAGTTAAAAAAAAGGTAATCAGGCAATATACTTAGCATCTTCTTTTAAACAATGATCACATTCATAATCATGGTCAAATGCATAGTTGGATGCTGATGAAGCTCCATCATTAATGCTTCCAACAGAGGTTTGTGACAAACTGAGATGCAGAACTGTTGACACTTTGATTTTGCAACCACCCCTTGTGGATGATCTTGTAGCACTTCCTTGGAATTGATTTGGAAGACACTAATAATATGTTCACATGTAGTCAACAAAAACTATACTAACATGTCCAAGTACAACCCCATTGTCTTTTCCTCTGATGATCTTTATATATTTGGTATGTCTTTTTACCAAGGAGTGGTGTTAGTTGTTTTAACATGTATCTGCATCATTAAAGCAGGTGAGAATGAACACAAGACCATGATTATTATTATTTGGTTCCATCTAAACGAGTTCTAGCTGACCATTTCATCTGCAATTATAAATGATATGATAATGCTTCTGGGAATGTTCAAGTGATTAAACATTAATTTCTGATTATGGTAATTGACACTTGTTTCTGCTTCAGAAAATGGTGAAGACATACAAGTATTGAGGTATGAACACGGGCAAAAATATGATCCCCATTATGATTATTTCACTGACAAGGTCAATATTGCTCGAGGTGGGCATCGTATGGCAACTGTACTGATGTATCTAACCGACGTAGAAAAAGGTGGCGAAACCGTATTCCCCTCTGCAGAGGTTTGTTATAGAAGCCCAAACTAGTCTTGCCTTTTATTAGAATACTCTTCTATATATACTCTCTCCTCCTGTTCATAGGAACCACCAAGACATAGGACTGCTGTGAAAGATGACGATTTGTCAGCATGTGCTCAGAAGGGCATTGCAGGTGAGAACCATTAGCTTTTAGACATGGAATTTATTGTTCCCCTCCTTTATCTTGCTAATACTTTGTAACTAACCCAGTAAAACCACGAAGAGGAGACGCCCTTCTTTTCTTTAGCCTTCATCCAAACGCCACACCGGACCAGGGGAGTCTCCATGCGGGATGTCCTGTATTAGAAGGGGAGAAGTTTTCCGCGACAAAGTGGATTCATGTGGATTCATTTGATACTATTGTCGGAGATCACGGTGGCTGCGCAGACAGTAATGACCAGTGTGAGAGGTGGGCGGCCCTCGGTGAATGCACCAAAAATCCAGAATACATGGTGGGAACTACCGACTTGCCTGGCACGTGTAGGAGGAGCTGTAAAGTGTGTTGAGAAACCCTTCCTCTCCAGATGCATTGCACTAATTTTCACATGGGGGATTTGTTTCAGGCCTGCAAGCATCAACGTTACAGCAGAAACAGAATATTTGTTTATTTATTTGTCAAGTATTTTATTTGTGTAAGATTTGGGAAATAATGTAACAGTTAATATGGAGAAGAGAAGATGGATCTTTTGTCTTTGACACTCCGTTTAGGGTGTGAGACTTTTGATAGTTTTTATAAATAGATAAATAATTTTTTGTTTAATTATCTTTTTGGTTATTCCTGGGAAACGTAAAAGCTGACATTTTTGTCTATCAATTTTTCCCTTTATTACGCATCATTTCTAATGGTCAAATTCATGATTTCTGGTTACCAAAGTGAAAAAAAAGTGACAATGAAGTTGCGGTGTCTTTTCGTTGAGAGAGGGACAATTTTGAATTTGCAGTCTCTTTTCGTTGAGAGATGGACAGACGGATTTCACAAAAAACATATAAAGGTCAATGTGAAAATATGAGGTTTTTTGCCTTTGAATGGCTTGTGGGATACATTACATGCCAACCATTCCATCATGGATTTCTTGATTTCATTTCAACCAAATTAGGAAGGTTTGAAAATTTAAAAAGCATCCACTTTCCTTCTAAATTTATTCAGCTTTTAAGAGTTACTTATAGAACACTGGGGAGCAGCTCATCTGATTCACTCTATACAAACAGAAGGAGCTTTTGATTGTATAGGATCCTGGGTTCAATTGTTTAAAGCATCAAATAAATAATTTCGGATTTGATCTGTGTTGAAGGCACTTTGTAATTGCCCCCGTAATATGGAGTAACACAACATTTGGGTCGTGTTCAATATATGGTTAACCATAACAGAGGCATGGTTCAGGATTGTAAAACAACAATAGAATTTCCCCCTTTTTTACATTATTAATAGTTCTTTCTTCTTCTTCTTCTTGTTTTTCTTTTTTCTTTTTGGAGACAATCACATAATAAAGGTAGTGATCAAATCCTGATCCTCAACACATCTAATTACAGATTTAAGAAATAATTTCATTCATTCCCTCTAAGAAAACGATGATGGTGCGTGTTGCACTCACGAGGGACTCCCAGTATCTTACTGGAGGAAGGTGGGGATGACGTCAAGTCCACATGACCCGAGCTGGGCTACACACGTGCTACAATGGCAATCACAATAGGAATCCTTCTCCACAAAAAAAAAAAAAAACCAACTTGATCGCTGGAAGCCCATAGAATAGATCATGTGGCTACCCCAAAATCGCATGGTTCATTAGTTCACGAGGGAAGCTACACACCACCACCACAAATGTGCTCGTGGCTCTCCACCTAAGTGGAGGAATCCTTTAATGCTCTTCATCTACACATGATAGACATCCCTGGGACAACCCCCCTCTCAAAATAATATTCTGTATCTTCTCATTGATGGCTGTGAGGGTGTGTTCTGATGCCAGTATTACTACATTGTTTTACAAACCCCACACATGATATTCCTCCTTTTGAGAATAGTCAGAGATCGAATACAGGCTATAAGCAAGCATGGCATACAAATGTTCTTCACATCACAGTGATGATGTGCTCGCGTGCACAACCCAGACTCGACAACCAAGTGCCTGGTACATATCATCCCTTTCGGCCCTCATGTACAGAAAATGCAACAATTTTTGTCAGAGTTACATGAGGAGGATACACCCCCAAACATTTGTAACCATTATTATTTCTTCTTTAGCAAATCTGTTTGACATTTTGCAAACATACACATAAAGGGAGGTATACAGAAAACCAAAACATATATACTAAACATTCGGTATATCGGTGTATAATGATAAGAGGGAGACAAAAATAATCTACACAAAAAATAAGGTCATCAAAGTGACGTACAGATATTATTTTCCTCTTCCAACACCTGCAATTTAATGAAGATTTCGGGTAATCAATCCCTCGAATATGTCATAAAGGTCTTTATTATCAGGGCCAAATATCTCATCAGCCTTCCGCAGTGTGTCCTGGAAAGAAGTTCAGTGAAAAACTCTTGGTTAAGTGGAACATTAAAGGAAGCCAATTGAAAGTTGAAAGTCTATAAGCACAACTTACCTCTCTTGTTTGCTTGTGGGAATTTAATTCCTTGACATTGGCTAAAAATGAGCTAAATTGCTCGTAAGACAAGCGACTCCTGAAATGTAGTAAATCAATTGATAAATCATCGATTAACATTAAATACAAATGAGAGGAAATAAGTAATTGGTCATGCACATAATAAGTTCTCTATGTAAGACATTTCATACCGGACTTGGCGGAAGAATTCTTTTCCATCCATACGATTTCGTCCTTTGGAAAATAAAATAAAATAAAGTAAACCAGTCAGCATCCAAGGAAATAGTTAGATCTTGAATCGGCTCTTTGATGTGGCTAAAAGATATCGCATTGTCCACTTCACTGCCTTCACATTTCTAATATGCATTAACATGAGAAAGCTAGCTATTCTCTGAAACTTAGTCTGAGTGTGCATATAGTTCTTTTGAGGTCACAAAATAACCTCATAGAATTGGTGTAACACATCTGTTTGTTGTTCCTTTGTCATGAAAGAGGCCCAAGATGAGAAGCACTCATGCCAAAATACCACGAGCTAACTTTTGTCATGCCTTGAAATGGAAACTTTTATCCATCTCATGATAGGTGATATTGAATGTATATTATACATGATTAAAAAAAACACAAAATAATCCCTTCCAGTAACAATCAAAATTGCTCATCTTTGTTCCCCACATGATGATGCATACAATCGGCACTAGACAAACCCCTGAGAAAAGAAAGTTGATGGGTGGTTCCATAATGCAACTAACACTATTGCCAAATTTGGTTCTCATTAATTCGAAGAGAGTTTTCAGCTTCATTCCATGCAAATAGGATATAACATAAATTTTCTATAGTGCTTTTCACACAAATGGTAAAGCATATTGATTAGTTAGATGGATTCATACGCATAATTAACAAGAATTAAGAATTAGAGAATGAAAATTCTTTTATTTCAGAATCTGTTTTTCTTGTTTCCCATGGGGTTTTTTTTTTACCCTATGGACAAATCTCACAGGAAGTTGAAACATAATTAAAATTTCCAAAATCGTCAACATTAGAATTAAGGACCGTTAAGCTCAACGTCATTCCTGATATGTGTGAGATCATTGGGTAAAGTTAAAACTACTATCCCACTTAGCTTGAATAAGATGAACTAGACTACAAAAGTGTTTTTTTTTAAAAAAAAAGCTTTATTTCTATACTCTGTCCGAAAATTATCATGACTTACCCGCTTGGTTTGCTGTGTCAAAAGGGCTAGTCATCATATTATGACGGCTGGTTGGCATAGAAGAATACATTGAAGATCTATCCTCAAACATGTTCCTTGAAGTTGCAAAGGAAATTGAGTGTCGTCTGGGGGACACTGCTTTGGACAATTTCGTCGGTGACCTTGCTGCAGATAGCCTTGGCGGTGAACCAGGAGGAGTAAGCTTTGGTGTGCTGTTGTGGGATGCTATCCGAAGACCATGTGGAATGTTATGCTTTGAGGCTGCAAAGATCAGACCACATATTAAGCCACATTGAATTTATTCTTGATGTCCAAGAAGAAATGCCATCAAAAATTAATTCTCTTTACCATCTGTCTCAATTGAACTGCCATCTTCTGAGACTCCCGTTTCTGAGAACTGAAACTTTGAGGAAGGTGATTTTGAAGATGGTAGTGAAGCATCATCTTCCGATGAAAAAAAATAGAAAATATCCCCATTAGTATTGGCCTATCTGGTCAGTAATTCTAGTGGTCTTTCATGTGCAAGGTATAGGTGTATCAGACTAACAACGTTCAATAGGTTAGAAACAACCCCATCTCACTTGTTTCATGAATGAATTATATAGCTTGAAAAGGCATTAAGAGTTTAGCTATCATAGAATGTGAGCGGTGAAATACCTCCAATGAAGGATCCAGATGATAAGCTTCCAGTGCTCGATATCGCCTTTGTAGCAACTTTGGCTACAGCTGGATGCTATACAAAAAATGATTATTTTGGTGACCATCTTACAAGTCCAAATAAAAGGACGTAAATTCAATATCAGTTTAAAAGAAACAACTCAGTCAATTAGAACCAGGAAAGGATAACTTACAGAGCCATCCTCCTCGTCCTGAAGTGACTCTGCAAGCGTTTTCTTGAATATCTCCAACTGCATGTGAATATATTGTAAGGCCACAGTGCAAACGAAAATAGTATACAACAGAATACTAGTATTATAATAAATGTATTTCATCATTTATGCAATACATAATATGCTGGTGCATCAGTTGTGTTAACCAATGGAAAAAGTTTCATCAAAATAGCCAGAAGGAAGTGTGACATCGCAAATCCGCTATGCCTAAGGGAAATGTTAAACTCAGCCCTGTTTCCAGCCCCATTGAGATTGGGGATGGCTTTTGTAGATGGCTCATTTTCTTGCATCCCCCACTTCCTCTTTTCTTTATCTGTTTCATCTTTTTTTTTTGCTCATGGCTTTGTACTTCTGTTATTTAGAACTAGTATAATGCCAATTCTTTTTCTTAAAAAAAAAAGAAGCAGCATCTTTTTTATTTAAAAAAATAGTACACTCATCTAATGAGTTGTGTACTTTTATAAAAATGAAGTATATATTCCAATGAATATTATGGATCATTTATAGAGTATGTAATATAATCTCTAACGTGAGTGCAGGTGACTAATGAGGTATAAGGGGCTGTAAAATGGGCCAAGTGTAACATCGCTTATGCCTAAACATATTTAAACAGATAATAATTATACGGCTAGAAGCTAAATTAAATCCCCCTACAAGCATGCACAAATAGCATAAAGTAGATATATCTAGATATTAGTACAAAAGTACAGATACACTAAATCATCTCCAATAACCAATTACCCGCAAAAGATTCCACTAGATCACACTATCATAGGCAAAGAACAATCGAATCATAAACAATTAGATTGCACTATACATTCTAAGATTCACTAGCTTATACAAAACGCAACTATCATAGGCAAAGAAAAAGCGAATTATGCATCCTACTTGGTCAATATGAATTTCAATTGGATTTTCGATTGCAACATCAGGGAATCAAAACTAGCATTCTTTCTAGTAGCTATAAAAAAACAGAGACTCATTCATTTCTATGTAATTATTAGCTCCAATTCCAATCCCCCACTTCTAATTTTTTTAAAATAGCACGTCACATCTAATAATGATATATATGCTTTTATAAAAAAATATATATATATATACTCCTATAAATTACATGGATCCATTTATAAAAAACATGAAATTTTTTTAATGAGAGCATGACGCTATCAAAAAAAAGAGACTGTAATTACTGCTAGAAAAAATTGCATGTAACAAAGCTCAATCTAAAAAAATTCGAAATAAAGAAACCCAAACAACAATAATAATAAAAAAAATGAAACCAGTTTCAATATTTCGGCATTGACCTTGGAGACATCTCGATTGAGCTTCCTGACGGTGTTAGAGAGGGACTGGTTCTCGGCCAAGAGGGACTCCTTCTCTTCCTCGGCTTGAGCGAGCCTGTCGGAGAGGTCGGCGAGGGAGGAGTCGAGGGAGTCGAGTCGGGACTGGAGGTCCTGGATGAGTTGGTCCTTCTCCTGGAGCTGGAGGAAGAGGCGGGACGACTCGGACTCGAGCTTGGAGACGCGGGTGGCGAGGGCGATGGAGGTGATCTTGCGCGCCACGTCCAGCTGCTCGAAGGGGTCGTCCGGGAGAACCGATAGAACAGTCTCCGGGAGGTCGAAGTCTGGTGGGCTCGGCGTTGCCCCCACTTGCATCTTGTGCTCTGTTTTGTGTTGTGTTGTGTTGGGGGTAATAAGAGAGAGATTGGGTTCTCTGACTTTGCGGCGGTCAGAGAAATCTGATGAAACAATTTAGGGGATATGTTAGTGTTTTGTTTTTTTTGTTTTTTTAGTGTTATGTATGGCCTGGAATTATTGCTTATTGGGGGGTGTGATTGGGTTGTACTTTGGATGTGTGGCAGGGAATTGGATCTATGAGATTACGCTTCTTTTTTTTTTTTTTTTTAATGGTTTTATTTTTATTTTTTAGTCCCTCAAAACTTCGCAGGTCCCCACCTCCTTGTGCTTTCGACGTTTGAAAGGTGGCCAGCGGTGGATAACGACCGAGCGAGGCGGAGGAGAGTTGAAGAAAACGGATCCGGTTACTTGAACCCGGTAAGTCGAATTTTGTCCTCTCAAAGAGTTTGTTTGTTCAAACGAAAGCTTTAGAAACTCGTATCATTAAAAAGCAAACTCAAAAGAAATACTAGACTATAAACATCCGTTTAGATACAGAATATGACTTATTTTGGGTATACAGTTATTCGGCATCAGTGAGTATAGATAAGGATAAAGTGATTTTGTGTTTTGTTATATTTTGAATTATTCTCATTGAAAAACATATAATAAATTTTTTGTTGTTTGGATAAAATGTGAATAAAGTGTGGATAAGAATTTATAAAATGTGAAAAAATAATGATAGTTGATTTGACAAATGATTTATTAGATGTGATGACAGTTGATTTGATAGTGGGCCTACATATTCTTTAGGTGGAATAACTTGGAATTACTTTAATTTCAGGGGTTGGTTGGAATCTATATGCCACTTTATACCAGTTTATTCCAACATAGTTTATACTTGAAAATTCCTTACATCTAAACAACAAAAAATATATATTCTGTTTTATCTCACTTATTCCCTAAGCTATTCTATATCCAAAAGGGGCTAAGAGTATAAGGCCAAAATAACCTTCACGAGAGAGAATGAACCATGGAAGGTGCATACTCTTGTTTAAGGTCATGCACATATGCTTTGCATTCCTCAAAAAATACATCTTCTAAGATCATACAGAGAAGTATCAAACGCCCCAAAATATCTAATTCGTACATTTAGAGAAGCAAATGTATCCCCCAAATATTTAAAAAACAAAAGGAAGTGGAAAAATATTAAAGAGAGAAAAAGAAATTGTGATGGAAGACATGGAGAAAATAAAACTTGCAGCGTGTGTGGTAAAAAAAAACAAACATAATGCACGGACATGTCCAAAGCTGAAAGAAATATAAGTTTATACTTCTTTACATTAAATTAATCATTAACTAATCTTTTTACCACTAATATATAATGTTGGATTATTTCATGTTATCACAAAATAGTCAACATAATGTGACAACATATAATGATACTTTAGCTTCTACTATTGATTGATTATTTGATTTGCTGTACACATTCTTCACATTTTTATTTCATTTTCAACATAATCCATAGCTGTTGATGATGAAATTAGACATGCCCCAGGTTTCAAAGGCACAGGAGCTCCAGTTTTAAATGCTATGTTTTATGTTTTGGCTGAATGAGTACATGTATTAAACATGATTGTCAAGGTTGGATGTATTAAACAGATTGAATGTATTAAACATATTTATTGTCAAGGCTGAATGTATAAAACGTGTTTTTTTTGTATTTAACACGTTGAATGTATTAAACATGCTTTCTGTATTAAATAGGTTGAATGTGAAACAACTTGAATTAAATAGGTTGAATACATTAAACAGGATGTAGTCTGTTCCAAGTTGTTTTGAGCTACTATAACATGAGCTACAAGTAAACAGGTTGAAAAAACAACTTCACATTCATGAACTATTTTTACATGGTTGTATATGTAAATTAAATATGTAAGTTGAGACAAAAAGAGAGGGGAAAAACAATAGGAGGTAGAAATAGAACATAGGTTTGATGCACCTTATTTGAAAAATTACAATAAGCATAAGAGAGAGAAGGAATCTAACAATGAACTTTTAACGTTTGAGTGTTCATGTACACAGGCATCATTAAGAATGAAAGGAATACAAGTGATGGATGGAAGGATAAAAAAAAATTCTTTTTTTTTTTCATTTGAAAATATTACATTAATATAAATAAATGACAACTATCTTTTCCCCACCTTTTGCTGTTCCAGTATTACGTTCAAGATTCTTCCAGGAACGTATATACATTTTTTGATTGTTAACCCGTCGATATACTTGGACAGTTTCTCATCTTCTGAAGCTATTCTGAAAGCTTCATCTTTGGAGCATGCTTCGTCGACCAGGATGGTACCTCTCATCTTCCCATTTATCTGAACTGGCAACACAATGCTCGTGTCTTTCAAATACTCATCTTTGGCCTGAAGAAAAAGAGAAGTCAATTATGTAAACCATATATAATTTAGGTCCAGCAAATTTAAAACATGCATGATGTCTCAAAACACAATAATAGCAGCAATGCCTAACCTTACCAGCTGTGAATGTTACCTTCTAGATTTGTGAAATCAAAGGAGGAAATGGATTGGGAAGTAGGTTATAGGAATAGATGGTTCAAAAATAAACTATTTGAAGGGTTATGGGTATCTGAACATTGAAATCTTGACATCTCAGATCTACAAGGGACTCATTTTAAATAGTTCTATTGCACATGTGAACTCTTTTAACACTCGCAATTGTATATTACCTCAAGGAGAAGCAGATAATATCATCATTGAAGAAACTAAGAATGAACATGCTGAACCTTTAAATACACATTTCTAGTTCACACATTTCATCATTAATTTTCTAATTAATCGAATGCAACTTTCAACTTCGGAAGAAGATACACTTAAAACTACATACATCCATATATAAATGTAACAACCAAGCTGTACACAAAAGTTCAATTTAGTTTGATATAACGTTAGTTTTTTCTTGTTAATTTTCTTATATACGTTCGTTCACATTTCATTCTCACATAAAAAAAAAGAAACTTTTAGAGTTGTTTTAATTCTCAATACAAAGACCAAGAATACTGGAAAAAATGCAATATTGCACATGGGAAACTTAAAGTTCAAACTGATCCATCAATTAAAGTAGGCAGACGACAAACCCGTACCTTAGGAAAAGGTTCATAAGCCAATGTGCTTGAATGTCCAAGACGAAACCAAAGCTCCTCCGCCATGTGAGGTGCAAATGGTGAAAGTAGCAAAACAAATGGTTCTACTATTGACTTTGGAAGATTATCCCACTAAAAGGAAATCAAATTAACCCCTTAATTAGTAACCATACAAAATATAAATTGAAAGCAATGTAAGACAAACTTTGATACACTACTTCCACATAACATAAATAAGAATAAAAGATAAGGCAACAAAAACATCTTACATAAGCAACAACAAATTTCAACAGTCATGCAAATTTAAATCAATATAACACACACTAGCACCGAAAAAAGAAAAAAATTATAGTCAGTTACTCCTCCATAAAAAAAACATTAATTAAATGCTGCAATATGAATTGCAACAAAGTACAAGGACGAACACCAACACAAGAAAGCATCCTAGGAACTCTCATCTCATTGAAAATTCATGATCCATTCCGTGTTGTTTTTATCAAATTACACATATTTGACCCTGCAGAGATGCTCTCACACACGCATGGAGAGTTTCCATTAAATAGAAAGACAATATAAAAATGAAAGTTCAATTCTTTATAAAGAGTGCATATGAAGATGCCAAAGATAAACCACGAAAGAGATAATGTTCGAATGGTTATTGACAAACCTTATAGGCAGCATTAGTAAACTCCATCATTGCAGAAATTCCTGTATTAAATCTGGTCCCTTCAATTTCTTCAGTAACCTGAATTTCAGTTCAATAGCCAAAAGATCACAGTCGATGACAATCGAGTTAAACACATGTAAGCTTAAACTGCACACTCAACACAATTACTACAGATATTTTCAACTACTTATAATCTGAACAAACTGCACCCCATCACACTTCATGTGGTTTCATAAATTAATGAGGAAGCTGTACAATGTTCTGAAAATGAGTCAGATTGAAATACCGAGAAAGATTTGAAGCGAACAGAATGAAGTGTATTTAATGATCAAATAATTTGGAATTATAGCCTGATACAATACAATATAGTGGAATTAAGAAATCCAATGCATCACAATAAACCTTCAAAAAACTTGCATCTCTTGAACTATCCTATAGTATCTTAGAGCATATTGGACTGTTGTATTTTTTAAGGATGTTTTAGTATCAAAAGGACCTATGGAGCAATAGACCTTAAAAGAATTTAATTTAAGAGACACTAAGACCATTCTAGCATACTTTTGTTACTGTGAATCTTATGCGGATAGGTCTGGACCACAAGGGATCACTCCTGGTGAAGTGATGGTGCCATACACTGACGTTTCAAGGACCCATATATAATAAGAATTTAATTCCTGATCTTGAAACCCTGGTAGTTCTTTTTTTTTTTTTGGGAATGGCAATTATTATAACCAATGTTTAAAATATTGATTTTTTCGATATATCGAAAAGGGTTCAAATCGATATATTGATCATATATCAATCGATAAATTGATTCTGTGATTTTTTTCCCTTTTTTGTTAAGAAATGGAAAAATTCACAATAAAGCTTTTAAAAAATTGCATCTCTTGACTATCCTATAGTATATTAGAGCACATTGGTGTGTTGTATTGTTTAAGGATATGTTAATATCAAAAGGACCCATGGAGCCATGTACCATAAAAATACTTAATTATCTTAAGAGTATCCTAAGACCATAATAACGATTCTTTTGTTAGCATGAATCTTGTGCAGATCGGTCTGGACCATAATGAATCAGACTGGATCACTCCTGGTGAAGTGATGGTCCCATGCTCTGAAACTCGATTGAAGGACCGGCATTCATAATGAGAACATAATTCCTGATCTTGAAACCTTGGTAGATCAGTTATTAGAACTAGTTTTGAGCTCATGTTGTGTTCACATTTATTTTATAGAACACGGATTGATGGAGAATCTTCTATGAAAACTGTGGTTTTATTTGGCACAATGGTGGATGTTTTTCATGTTAAACCATTCTCAAGATGTACAGCAAGAATAACATCAAATCCCTCTAGTGGTCATCCAAGTATTCTTTTTTTATTTATGTAAAGCGACACTTTCATCATTTACTGATGACTCTAATATCTACCAACTACTCTTACCGGTATATTCCATAGTTCATTGAGAAAAGAAAATTTTAGAGGGAGAGTCTCGGAAGGTTCAATATGCATACATTATTGGACCTTTTGAGTAACAGTCAAGAAGATCATATGAAAATTGAAAATGTTGACCAAGTATTTTATCTGCCAGAGGAGGGGTGTTTCACTAAACATAAGAAATTAACAGTGGCAGGGATAGTAAATAGTGAATAGTTTTACTACACATAAAAATGTTGCATGCAGTTGGAAGACACATGTTTGTGAATATAAAGGAAAGAATTTAAATAAACATGTGTATATATAGAATGCCTAAAACATTTTCCAGGTCCAGGTAATCTATCATACATAAAAAAAATCATCTGACGTTTTTTTTAAATTATTTTCCCATGCTTATTCATCAAGCATATATATGTGCATATAGATGATACCTGTATAAATTCATTCATTTCACCATTTATAATTGATTTTCATTAACATTAGACATAAACTCATGGTCCGTACTATTATTATCCTTTCTATATACCAGTAATTATCCAAATGAAGATTTCCAAGCGACCATATTATTTATGATGTTTGCAGTAAGGAAATTATATGACAGAAAATCTGACCTTTGCAATGCACTTATGAAGAAAACGAAATTGTTCAAAATTAGGTTGCTCATCAACAGAAACTGTTCCGTCTTTGTATAATCCAGTATGCAATGGTGAACCAACAATCAACCTCCATACTCTACCCAGGAACCGATGGACACCTTCAATCCCACTGGTACTCCATGTTTTTGAGTCTCTATAAATGCCATTGACAAACTTTAAGAATGCCAAATAACAAAAAATGTTATCTTATGGAGGTCAAGGAAATACTATTTGATAAATTTACCTCAGAGGCCCCATAAACATTTCATACAAACGCAAAGAATCCGCACCAAATTCAGAAACAACGTCATCGGGATTGATGACATTTCCACGACTTTTACTCATTTTGTGAGCCCGTGCAGTCAAACGGATGCTTGGGTTATCCTTCAGCACATAGTAGTCTCCTGATCTCATAACCTACAAAATCAAGTTGATAATTCAGAGTTCACTGGCAAGCAGCATTCAGATACAACAAGCAGGCATACAATAGTTTCATAGTAATAAAATTTAGAAACCATATACTCTATGTATAAGATAAGATAACATCTTATAGCCAAGAGCCACACCTTTTCCACTGGCACTTGTTCTTGATGATGCTCACCCACAATATCAACGGAATCAGCAGAAATTAATTCCCCATCCTTGCCCCTATATGCAGTATATTCTATCTACAGCTGACATAATTAGAAAGCCAAAATGATATAGAACATCATAACTTCTGTTTTAAAAAAACAATCTGTTGACTTACTTGTCCAAGTATTATTCCTTGGTTGATAAGACACTGAAAAGGCTCTTTGGTAGAGACAACACCAATATCAAAGAGGACCTGACATACAACAAGAAATGTCTTTCATACATGAAGCCGTACTAAATAAATATTCATCAAAATGAAAACCATCAGTCATTGGACAACAGTCCATCATAATGGCATTGGATTAACTGAAGTTGTATAACAGATCTGCATCATAACATTCAACAAGGAAGCTACAAACGCTTTGATGGAAATAAGATAATATTCAAGTCAACTGTTGAGTATTGATGTCTATTTTAGCACAATTTTGTAAACAACAAAATTGGCATGCACCAGACATTACTGGATCAAGAATCCGGAAGAATATGGTAATCCAATAAAATTTTCAAAAAGCCAGAATCAAGCGAATTAAAATGATGCCACATTGTGATGCAGCCAAGGCATGAGGAAATTAACAGCGTAAGGTTCACTACAGCAAGCCTGCAAGAAACAAGCTACATGCACTAATATGTGATTTATTTGATGTAAGTTTTGCACGACTGCAAATAAGGCTAGATTTTTTTTATCCATGTAATGTCTTTTGTTTATGAAAGAGATAGTTTGTGATAAGTTGCTCTTTGAACCTAACAAGGACCTCTAATAGAATTAAACAATCCTTTTTAACAACTATATATTTTCAAAACTTAAAATGAAAGAAACAATATTAGTTGATTTTCTTCTTCTTGAAAATATGCAGATATCAATTATTTATTTATCATTATAAGACATTGTATTCCTTGCATTCTCTCTCAATCATTCTCTATGGAATTTCAAATTTGAACAAAGGGGCTAGCAATTAAAATATCATCTCTCTCAACCATTATACACTCTTGTATCTTCTAGTAGTTTTTCCAATTAAGAAAAATTGGACACCATATCATTTCAGATTTGTTAGACAGTTGACCTAAACTGAAATCAATGACTTCATGCCAAACAATAGAAAATGATAGTGCAAGCTACACACGCTTTGATCTAATTAAGGTTGAATCTTCAGCCAAATAAATACCCTTAACTAAAGTTATGAAAATAAAATTTCAAAAATCAATTAACAATTACATAAATTAGGATGAGCATGGTTAGACCACACCCCAAAATTTTTGGGGGTGGGGGTAACTGAGAGAGGTAGAAGAGAGTATGGCCAGGGAGTGGGAGGCCGAGGTGGGCAGAGGAGGGGGGGGGGGGTGTGTGCTGGGTTCTCTATCCGCTAACGCTGCTCCTCCTCCCCGGTTTCTTCCCCCCCAACCCCCCACGGCCCGACCTCCTCTCAGCACACTGCCCTCCTTCGTCCACCATACAATCCTGCCTGGCGTCCCTCCCCCCCCCCCCTCCACCCTCTCTCGGTTTCCACACCCTTAATTTCTTTTTCTGTTTTTTTTTTTGGGGGGGGGATCACTGATGGGCGGTGCGCTCAGTTCCTCACTAGTATAATGAGAGTTATTTGAACATCTAAAAGAAGAGATATCTTTTAAACAAATAAAATTCTCAGAAATACTTCACTACAAAGCAAGATAATCAAATTAAAGTGTTGGATGCTTGAAAGGCTTTCCAAGCACACCTAAACAATGAAATAAACTTCAAATTCAGATGCCTTCTTCGATTGAATGGGGGAAGGTATGTATAGACCTCAGGAGATTGTAAACCCCAAACTTTGAGGTGTTGGGAGAGTATTGAGATGTTTGAAAATAAAGGTCTCAAAAGTGGTTGCAAATCCCAGGATGTTGAGGTGTTAAATGAGTATGGAGAAGTTTGAAAACAAAGGTCTCAGAAATGGTTGCAAATACCAGATTTTACGGAAATATTTGAAAACAATTCTAAGTGGTATTCTCAACAACTTTCTTGCACAAATCCCTCAATAATACTGCGGATCAAGATTGTTCGGGGATTTGGGCAATTCAAACAAAAGACAGAAGTGATCTTGTACCGGAGAATTAAAAAAAAATTATTCGATTACTCAAAAGACTGATGGCTAAATATCACAGATGACTCTCATGGTCATCGGGAACCCAGCTACTGATTTGGAACCAAGTTGGCCAAGGATTATAAAGACACTATAAAAGAGAGAATGAAAAAGTTTTAAAAACTCCTTATTGCAATTAAATTAAACAGGCCTTATGAAGACCTTGGAAGAAAAAACTACGAACTGAATAATCAACACAATAGAGCCTTCACAAGAACATGCATCTAGATTTAGTCCTATTGGTGTATGAGACAAACAATCATGTAGTGCAAGTCAGCCTGGCAAGAGACACAAATGCAGCCTTGGGTTATTTATTTTGTGTAAATGACAATAACAGATTGACAACCATGTCCAACCAAGGCAGCATTTTGCTGACCATTATTTTTATTCTTTTTTAATTTGTAGAACTGATGCAGTCATGCAGACATATTGATTATGAAGATTTTAAATGCAAAATACCATCAACTTGAATATTTGAACAAATTATTAATGTATCAATCATTAAATACGAGACTCACACCAGCATGTATCGAATTTGTTGTTGCATATCGTTCTCAACTGAGCACAAAAAACACATAATATGAATAATACCTCACCTCCAAAAAGCACATCATTTGTCAGTTTATGATGTCAGGAACAAGAAGAAGTACAATATGTTTTCTTCTTTCTGTTTACCAAAAAAGGGTACCTCTCCCTCTTTTCTACTTATTACAAAGGATAGTTTTCCATTCCTGGTTTCTGTTTATTAGAAAGTGTAGTTTTCCGTTTTCTGGAATTTGTTTTCCAAAAATTGATTTCTGATTTCTGTTTATTAGATATGGTAGTTTGCTATTTTCTGTTTATTGAAAAGGCTGTTTTTTGTTATACATTTATGAAAAAGAGAATTTTTCTTTTAAAAAAATCGAGAACAAGAAGTAATAATTGTTAGAAGCACGATGAAATGTAGAATTTAGAATTATTCAAGTTTATGAACCTTATGCCAAAACCTTGCATATAGTAGATGAAGTACAGAATGCTCTGCTCCTCCGATATAGATGTCAACAGGGCTCCAATACCTGCCACAAACATGCAAAATGTGACTATGCACAAACTTATAAGAATCTATCCAATGTGCAACAAAAATATTCTTACTTTTCTTTCTCTTTATCAACCAAGGATTCAGAATTCTTTGGGTCCATAAATCTTAAGTAGTACCTGCAAAGATATGCAATTAGTTTCCATAACAGACTTATTGTATGTTAAAAGGAGAGAAAACAAAAAAATAAAATAAAAGAAACAACAAAGGAATAAGGACTGCCCTTTCTATGAAATCTAAAGAAACAATTCCCTTAGCCTTCGTATGGGTAGCGACATAAGTCATTCCAGTATAGATAACTATACCAATGGAATAAATCATTTTATGTTTTGTTTTGTTTTTTGTTTTTCTCGTTGGGAAATAATAATGTTTTTCGTTGTTTGATTGACCAACGATAAGTTGTGATAAAATGTGAGTAAGATCTGGACAATGATTTATAAAAGGTGAAAAATGATTTGACATGTGACCCTTGATTTACAAAAGGTGATGATAAATGATTTGACGTGACCTTTAATTTATAAGAGGTGATGATAGATGATTTGACATGTGAGCACCTATTATAGCAGTGAAATATTGGTGGAACAATTCCAAAGGGGACCTGAAATACCAATATTAACTTATTCCCACCCATTCTGACGTAGCTATATTCACATGTTCCATGCAAACAAATGTTTCAAGGCTTATTCACCCTATTCCAACCTATTCCACATCTATTCTTCTACCCAAACAGAAGCTTAATGGTTAAACCAGGATACTGCTCCTAATCATGTGCTTCAACGGTGAACATGTTCTAAGAATGATTACAAGATTTCCAAATAAAAAAATTCCTCTCCAGCAAGGTAGCACCAGAAAAGCTACCATTCAACTTCGTTGTCATCATTTGTGTACTCAGAGGAGTTTAACTCTGCAAAATACTCAAATAAGATAACTCTTGGCCAACATCCACAAGATTATCCATCTTTCCCTATTGATACTCTGAACCATGCAATGATGATATGCACGCAGACACAAAGTATGACACAAAAGCTCAAGGCTTGTTACTATGATATAATAAGGGTATATGTCCATGTCTGCGCTTAACGAGACGTGATGCATGATAGGTAATACAGCTGTCAAACCTAGATAAAAGGACTCTTGTTAAATAATTGAGATCTCTCCAAGAGCTCCAATAACCAAACCAGAACGTATCTTCATCTAAGGATGGAATTAAGCCTCATATGAAAAGTACATCCTTTTTTCCGTGAAATTCTATGGAAATCTTTCATGGCCCCACCAAATCAGAAACACAAACATGTGGGAAGCATGAAGCAATATGTGGATCAGAGTTCTTGAGCCTTGCTAATTGCTTGCCGAGAATTTATCTTTAATTTTATTATGTAGTAGGAACCACATGTCAATTAGTTTATCTTAACTTGTCGGAATATTTGAGGACTTATCTCCACTATTTACAAATTGTACCTTATTTTCATATAGTGTCTATAGTTTCTTACAAATGTTTGTTATTTAAAGTTTTCTTGTCAAAATTATTTGATTAATTAGATGTAGACTTGTGGTAGGAAACACAAACACGGAAAATCCATGTCAAAAAGGACTCAATGAGAGAGTCTCATTCCCATATAATTATTCTCCTCTTTTTTTCATTCTTATTAAAACCTTAGAACAAGATTCTCATTCAGTGTTAGAGTACACCTCCAAGTTCAATTGACTTGTATCCCGCATCAACATTCAAGAAACAAGGAGTTGTCGGTGTCAAGCTTCATTGGAGGATTGCAACCTCAAAACTGGTAAATTTTCACATGGATCTTTTATAAATTTTCATATGTGAAGGGCCAAACATCCAAATAGAAGCAAACTTCCATAAATAAAAAAATGAGATCACTTAACCAAAAAAAGGAGAAATAATTTTCATATCCCGTGGCTGGATAATACACCACTATACACACTGCTTTGTACCATATTCATAAAAAAAATTATCCATTTTCATAAGGTATTTAGATGCATGTTGCTGTTGTGCCTAATATATCATCTTTTAGTATATTAATTCTTCACAAGCTACAACATCTATCAGACTTGCAACAAAGTGCTAAACTCCTGGAAGTTTTCTGTTCTAATGGTTGTGTTGTGTAGCTCAAAGTACGACAGGTCTGCACCAATATGAAGTAATAAACTTTCATAATAACTTCTCTAATGTCAACTTTTATAATGCCAAATCCAAGAAAGAAAAAAACAGTAGCACTTGAAGTTGTGTGGCTAACTAATCTGCACAAAAAACAAATGCACTGATCTTCCATAAGATAGGAGAGGGGCATAAAATATTTTGTACCAGCAAGAGCCAGCCCACTGAGGCATCGTGTTTGTTTCTCGTGTTGCTGGTTTCCCAGATGAAGGATCTACAGTCTTGACCTGAAAATCATGACATCATATCAACTTTGCATACCAACAAACTCAACATGTAAAGAAAAACACATTCAACAAATATTCCCTACTAACTATTGTTCCAGTTTATGCTTGAACAAACAAAAGCATAATTTCCAAATTCAGACAGTAAGCATCCTTTAAAAAAGTACAATAAGCATAAGTAGGAATGAATGATCAACTCTAGCAGCAGACTAGGTAGGATGTCTTTTTTTTTTCATGCAACTTAACTGATACTGTTCTCTGCAGTATTTCTTCTAATGAAAATTCAATGTCCACTTCCCAAGGGGGAAAAAACAGAAACAGGGATGAAGCAGAACAAAAACTTCGCATATATACCAGTGAAGTAATACTAGTGAGAATACTCATAATTGAACTTACCCAAGACACTGCTTTAGCTAGTGGCGGCTCACCAGTGCCCGTTGGAGTAAAATCATCCAATTCAGGGAGGGTCACAGGCAGTTCTGATTCAGGAAGTGCAACTCCTTCACCTGTGTCGTCAAGAAAAATCACTGGGAAAGGTTCACCCCAGTAACGTTGTCGAGCGAAAAGCCAGTCCCGCAACTTGTAGTTCACCTAATTAAAAAGAGAAAGAAAATGAAAAAAACAATATTTTTAAGCTTTTCTAAAATAATGAAGAAAAGTCCAGCACCTTCTTTTTTCCATGTCCAGTGCTCTCAGCCCAGTGTATCACATTGGAAGCAGCATCTTTGCAGAACAGACCGTTGATATTAAGCCCAGAGTTTAGATTGCTGGAGTTTATTATAGCACCATCTCCTAAATAAGGTTCTCCTAAATCATTGCGACTTCCATCAACAGGAGTGACCACCGTGCAAATTGGAATGCCATATTTTACGGCAAATTCATGGTCACGTGAATCATGCGCGGGAACAGCCATGATAGCCCCCGTACCATAACTGCAAATCAAGGAAAAAGATGAATTCAATACAGTTACTTCAAAATGAATATAAAAGAATATGTGAACTAAATGACTCAGCCAACTGATCTCAGATTTGAGTTAACATACAAAGAAAGAAAGAAAAAATGTTCAAAAGTACAATAATCAACACACACCAATATGTTTCCAATGTCAAATTTAACTGAAGTTCAAGTTCAATAATCAACACACACAAATCTGATTTTCCAGTGTCAAATTTAACTGACAAGTGAAATGTTTCAATAATCATTATAGATACTGGTCTCAAGGGACCTGCAAAATATTCATAAAAGGGAAATTATTAACATTAGGAAACTATGGTCTCACAAAAGAATGGTAGCATAAGATAGAATAACTAGCCGAATATATAATGTTTTTCTTTCTCTTCCACCACCCCCCCCCCCCCACCCAAAAAAAAAAAATAAAAAATACCCTGCTGACATTGTACTACATTTTTTAAATAACTAACGTCTACCTTTCCGTCAAAAAAAAAGGCTGACTAACACAAGATACAATAACCATGAAACTACAAGTCAAACAATATCTTGACTGGGAACAAACAGAGAAAGATATATGTTTGCAAATACAAGAAAAAAAAGGCCCTAAGAATTTGTCAAGGTTTATGGGATGATGAAACCTTTGGTCTTCCCCTCTGTTTCTTGATGTCCAATATATCTCCTCCCCACCCACCATTTACACGCAAAAGATGGTCACAAGTGCTTTATTTAAAAATGAAACAGATCGCAAGACTAAGAGAGGTTTGAAGTGAAATAGATTGAACCGAAGATTGAACATAGGGTAACAAAAGACACAACGGGATATCCTAATTCATAGAAGGCGTATCCTTAGTCATTTTAAACAAATTTTATATTACATCCATGTGTGTGAATCCTAGAACAATCAGTGGCCCAACTTCAAGGTATAGAAACTCCAGATGTCCAACCAATAAAGCAATGCAGTGAAATGATAAATGATTGGAAGAAAAAATAGAAAGAAAAGGAATTTTTTCTCCTGAAACCCCAGTTTGTCCCGGTATCCATTCTTAGTTTACCTGGCATGCTATTACTAGCTGAATTTATCTCTCTCAAATGCCCACATTTTCAAAGTACTTTTAAAAAATAACACCGTAAATTGTTAAATCAGGTGCATATTTACTTCATGGTCCTTAACCACATTGGGCATCTATCAACTCATGACTACGTAAAGAATATCTCCAAGTTTAAATGCCACACGCCTGAAGAGTACTAGACAATGGTGCAGCATAAATTCCAACATATCGATCTGGTAATGCAACTATATTTCAAGAAAAGACTGCAAATCATCCTCATCTTAAAATTTATAATAGATTCAGCCAGCAAGATAATGTTCTAGCAATGAGGTTATCATAGTTTCACTGCTCCTACAGATAACTAAAAGTAGGGCTATCTGCAGGCCTGCAATCACACCAGATGAATCTGAACTATCTACTTCAATATCTGATGCTTTTATGCATTTGGAACCATCAATCAACAAAGCTCATAATTAAAGATAATGATTGCTCCAGCATATTGAGAGATGCATTGCAGCTACGATTACTCCATAATTAAATAATCAAATAAAAACAGGAATTTAAAAAAACAAACCTTCCCAACACATAATCAGCTACCCAAATTGGAATAGATTCACCAGATGCAGGATTTCTAGCATAAGAACCGCTAAACACCCCAGTTTTCTCCTTTTGCAGCTCAGTCCTTTCAAGGTCACTTTTTCTAGATGCAAGCTCCACATATTCCTCTACCTGCATTTACATATCCAAACTCTTTATTTGTCAGATGTATTAAAAAAAAATTGCTCTGGTTCAAACAACTAGAAATGGGAAACACAGGACGTACACATCTTCTTTGGGGATCTGACACAAGTGATGGCAACGAAGAATGCTCAGGCGCCACCACAAGGTATCTGGAATCCAAGAAAAATTATCTAAGGTATAGTATATAATACTGACAAAAAAAAAGCAAAAGACCTAGAAGCCTAAAGAAACCTACGAATTTACATTTGCATAGACAATCAAAACAAAATGCATGCTGTATACGTTGCTCCAAAGATAGTATCTGGTCTGGTTGTATAAACAGACAGCTTTACATCATGGTCCTTTCCATCTGAGCCAAGAACATGGAATTGAATCTCAGCACCTTCTGACCGACCAATCCAATTTCTCTGCATTTCTTTTATACTCTCTGGCCAGTTGAGATCATCCAAATCTTCAAGAAGACGGTCAGCATATGCAGTTATCTTGAGCATCCATTGACGCATTGGCTGCTTGACAAATGAAATGATCCATCAAGAAAATCATCACTTTAATGTGCAAGAGCAAGATGTTTTGAAGGCGGAATACCATCAAATCTATATATATGGAATTATGGATCAACATGCACAGAGTAGTACTGTTTGAAAAATCATTTACCTTTCTCAAAACAGGGTGACCACCTCGCTCACTTAAACCATCTATTACCTCTTCATTTGCCAAGACAGTGCCAAGAGCCGGACACCAGTTAACTGGTACTTCAGCCTGAATAAGAGAACTTTAATAGTCAAAGATACAAACACTAGATGGATATAAGAAATTCTTAACTTTCTCAGGATTGCTTTCAGCTGTCCAACCAGATCTGGAGCACATATGTCGCTGTGTGAAAAGAATTGTGAATATTCATTTAGTATAGAATATGGTTTTGAGATGGCTCAGAAATTCATGGGTTCTGAGTGAAGTTAAATCTGCTTTGTGGACATCCAGGGGACATAGACCTTAAAAGGTTGGCCTTAAGAATGCTTCAGCTGCTATTCTTTAGACTCCTGGAAAAGAGGAATGATTGCATTTCCAAAACAAAATTAAACAAATTTGGATAGTGGCATTAGTGAATGACTTATCAATGAGATGATGTCTGGATTCCCATTATATCATATATGCATTATGCATCAATGAAGAGCTTGAGAAAATTTCAGATGTGGTATCATTTCAAGGAAATCTAATTTCAGATTCGATGGAAATGCCTTGGGCAATCATAGTTCAGCATGAATGGGTGGCATTCTACATGAATTTCTGGACACTGGATGTCATCTTTCTCTATACATATGTTCAAGCCATGTGACAGATACCTCCAAAGCCAAGTGGTTTCCTATACCACATAAAGAATTTCATAAATTTAAAGAGGAATAAAATAGTTTTGAAGGGACAGGAAAACACCACTTGGTTGATAAAAGGAAAAAAATTCACATCGAAAGTAGTTGACTAGTTCACCGATTTAAAAAAAAAATTAGTAGACCAAGTTTCCTATCAAGAGAAGGGGGTTACGCAATGATCATTATTGAGTATTTCAAGTTACAGAAATATGAAGATGTTCAAATTATCACATTTCATGATTTATGAGAGAACCAAAAAAATTAAGGTGAATTGCCACTTTGTTCAGAAAAGGCAAAGATATATTTACTCTGTTTGATGAATTAGAAAATTAATAAAAAAAGTTTCAAGATTCAAGAAAATATTGAGATGTATTAAGCATCTCCCACTTGTCCCAAGCTAGCATAGAGGTTATTTGCTCCAATTTACAGAGGCTTATTGTGATTTGCAATCATGTCTTTTTCGTTAAAAAAAATTCACAATAGTGATCTCGTCAAACTGACCCAGGGCCAGTTTTGCAATTAAAACTGGCCTAGGGCGAGTCTTGAAATTTAAAAAATTATCGGGATTAAAAATAAAAATCGCCATTTTCAAAATACAAACTCTTATGTTGGAAACACACTCATTACGCGTAAGCCAAATACTCCAACAAACCACAGTGGAGAATTATACAACTGATTGATGATTAAATTTAAGAAATTTATCGAGTTTCAAGAAAAAAAACATCGTAGGACAATATGCAATGAAGCTACTTTTGTGCAAAATATAGAAATGAACCATGACAACCACCATCATCCCTTCATATGTAAATGTGGGTGCCTCATTACCTGATATGCAAGTCCTCTTTTCAACAGCTGAAGAAAGATCCACTGTGTCCACTTATAATAGTCGGGTTCAGTGGTTGAAATTTCACGATCCCAATCATATGAGAAACCCAATGATTTTAGCTGCATGACATTAATAGAATATTTCAAATGACAGACTATAAAAGCAGCACGAAAGGTAAAGGTACACACGAAGAAAACCAATTTCCATGCCTCATAGATTTCATCATCAAACCATAAAGAGTTCTAAAAGATGACCTTGTCAGATACATTCAAAGAACCACCATTTGTTAACTAGAGAATTAGTGCTTAACTATGTGACCAAGTTCACGCATGTCAAGCTTAAAATTATTGGTTGAAGCTAAACAAGAAAAACTGGAAATTCTCAAGGGCAGGAAGTTCTGCCATAAACTGTTAGTTCCCTTCTCAGGTAATACTTGATCTAATTCAATGTATGTGCAATTATTTTGGTAAAGTGATTTGAAGTGGCTCCTGTATTGCTCAGGAAACTGAAAATTTTGTATGTCATAAAGCTGAATTTAAGTGGGCTGGATCAACCTATGATTTCAGTTACCATATTTAGTTTTATCCTAAATGAAGTCTCAATCAAGGATCCATACCCTGGACCTAATGAATTTTGTTGGAAACATGCTTGTCTCCAGATCCATTAAGCGTCGCACTAAAGTCAAACCCCGGGTCAGGTGGAATTTGGAGGCTCAAAGTTAGCATACTGTTTCATGTTCGGGAAAAGGCAATAGATTTGTTTGAAACATGCAGATGAAAGGTGAAGAAATCAACAGTCCTTAGATTAGAAAGTGCTTGCTTAGATTAGCCTTCTGAAGATTCTGGCAGAACTTTGGCTCAACTAGGTCTATTTTAGGTTAGCATGCAAGGTGGTCCAAAGAGCTAGACATGTTCAATGTACATGTACATAATGGCATTGCGAATCTGATTTGCAAATTTGTACACTTTCACAATCCACATAGGACAATAAGAGAATAGAAAAGACAAGGAATACAAAGATTAGAATGTTTGCACAGATGTACAGCATCACTTCACTGCAATTGCCTGCTTCAAATGATTAGGACAAGATGCAATTTTTGGATGAAACAGAAGCACTTTAATATTGATGCATAATTTGTCTATACATAAGTATGCACTAAAATTCTCACCAATTACACCAAGTCATTTTGTGTCACTACTATAATAAACAGTAGCTCTGTGAAAAATCTTCAAGTCCACAAGCAGGATAAAGAATATGCATCACATCATAGGCTTTCATAATAAAACTGATACTTTTTGAGGATTGGCGAACCTGAGAACGGAAACGCTCAATGTTTCTCATCGTTGTGACCTTTGGATGGGTTCCTGTCTACACATAAACAAGAAGATCGATAAATATGAGGCAAGAATATAATAAAATTAAATAATATTTGTCATACAGCTTACTGCATACCACAGTAAAACGCAAAGCAAACCTCAATAGCATATTGCTCAGCGGGAAGCCCAAATGCATCCCAGCCCATTGGATGCAACACATTAAAACCCTGCATGCGTTTGTATCTCGATAAGATATCTGTAGCAGTATATCCAAGAGGATGACCAACGTGCAGTCCAGCTCCACTGTCACAATGATAAAATATCAAATTATTAGTCATGAGGTAAAAAAATTGGGTTTTTTGTATGTACATAAGAAATTCCATTTTTCTAAAAAAACAAATATGTAAAAAATGAAACCCTTTATACTTTAGGGTTGCATTGCAGTTTTCTTATTGGATTAGTTTTCCCTGTTAAGTGGAATATTTTTGCATCCATAATTGTGTGTCATTCAATTCAGTACAATTCACATTGATTCCTAATTGCATAATACTGGTTTTTTTTTATTTATTAAAAGAAGTATCTGGCTAGTTCAAGCAGCTTCTTCATTATAATGTTAAGGAGATGAGGCAGCTTCCATAGAAACCATTATAAAGCATGTAAATGAGGGTCACTGGCCCAACAAATATTCAGAAAAAAAAACACCAATTGATTGATTCCTATAAGACATCCTTGAATCTGTATACCATTAGTGGGAGAGAGCTCCAAAGAGAAATTCTTAAGGGCATACAGTGAAATAATGCAACAATATGATCATCAATGGACCGTCAATTAAAAGAAAATTCATGTATCCAAATATTCTTTCATTCTTCCCTATTGACTATAAACATGACATAATCAACAAGGAAGAATAGTAAATATCAAGTCACTTGGAGAATTTTATGGGACATTCGCAAAGCCGAAGAGTAGAAATGAGACAAAATTGAATATTGTATTCTCTAATTGCAATTCTATTAGTCCACATAGTAGTCCTTGATTGACGTAAGTAAGATGCCTCAATAAATGAACTTCAACAATCCAGCAACAAGTCCAGCAATGCAGTCCAAAGGTGACCCTAAAACAAATTCAAAATTGTATTGAGTCAAGGATTTAACCTAATTCAAATTCAAAAGAATTTGGTGGGGGATTTGTGCAAGAAAATTGCTGAGAAGACACATTAGAATTGTTTTCAAACCTCTCCATAAAACCTGGGATTTAAAACTACTTCTGAGGCATTTGTTTTCAAATTTCTCCATACTCATCCAGCAACTCAAAATCTGGGATTTGAAACCACTTCTGAGGCATATAAGTACCTCGCCTAGTTGAGTCCAAAAAGGCATCCAGTTTTGAAATTTCATTTCATGTTTTGTATTGGTAAATCTTATGGGCTCCCAATTTATCCAAATGTTAGCACTTCAATATCAGTTTGAGAGTTTATTGTTCATTTCATTAAGTGTTGTTTCCACAATTTTGATTCGCATCATCTTGTATCAGAGCTTGCATTCTAACTCTTTTGTGAGATAGAGATTGGTCATTTACTATATTAAAAAGAGGTACATAGCCACAAGGTAACCAAGGTATAAAAAGAGGGGAAAAAGGAAGAGGGAAAAGGGAAGCAAGGAAGACAAGCCATCTACAATTGCTCCCCCAACCCATATACCATTCAAACTGACCACAAGGCAACCAAGATGGCTTTCTAATTCTTAGGTAAATTATAATGATTTGCCACCTAACAAACCTAAGGTCGGTTGCAATCGGAGAGTTTAATTCTGTCATTACTTATTAGGGCCATAGTGCTTGTGTTGTTGATAATGTCAATGAGGGGTGGGGTGTAATCGGAGAGTTTAATTCTGTCATTACTTATTAGGGCCATAGTGCTTGTGTTGTTGATAATGTCAATGAGGGGTGGGGTGTAATGCTTTTCAATTACAATAGGCTTGCATCAATGGCCAATATGGAGTCCTTATCTATTTATACTATTCATGGATGAAATTGTAATGCATATTCAGGATGGAATTTCTTACCTTATGTGGTTGGCGGATGATATTGTCTTGTAAACTTGTTGATGAGAATATGAAAGGGATCAATGCTAAGACAGAAATATGGAGACAAGCTTTATTGTCTAGAATTTTAGTATATGGCTAGTCTTTTATATGTTATTCATGAGGGAGCAAAAATTGGAGAGCCGTAGAACTAATGGATATTATATGATTGTGGAATACCTTATTTAGTTGAAGGAAAGTTTTCATAAGGCTACAATAAGACCAACAAAGTTTTTTGGGTCACAGGATGTTGAACAATTGAAAAACATATCCAGAATATGAGTGTAGTTAAAATGTGAATGTAAACAATGCCTTTCAAAGAATTTTTCTAGTTCAATCAGCAGCTTTTTCCTCATCCCTCCCTACATAGTAACTACAAACAGGCAAATATGCAAGCAACTCATAAGCATCCAAAATCTGAGATACAACTACAACAATATCCAGCATAAAGAAGGACCGGATCCTCTGCTTTTTCTTTTTCTTTTTTTGGTGTGCGCCCGCTTGAATCTTGCTTTACTTTTCATGATGGGGAAGGTGGAGTCCACATTTCATTTGATGAATTAAGAGCTCCCATTTCATATTTGATAAATTTAGAACCGGCCGAATTAACGTGGCATCCCTATCCCTACATTGAAAGTCAAGCAAGATCCAATCACCCAAAAAAATAAAAAGCGGAGGATCCAATGTTTCACTTCACCTAATCGATTCACTTCCCAAAAAGAAAAGAAAAATTGATACACCCAATCCTAAAACTCGCTTCCGGGTCATATGCATCAATTTGGAGGTCATATATACTTACACAAAACAACAGAAAATTCCATGTAAATGCATAGACTTAAAACAAAAGGTAGATGACAATTTTAGGGCACAGGACTAGGTGTATTTCCTTTTCAAGCTTTGTTACACTCGGTTTTTTTTACAATCTCAAATGCAATCTCATATACCTCGTTGTCCCCTTCACTCACTGTTTGAAATTTTTTCACTTTTTCTATTAATGATAAATGATAACATTCAATTCACTCGATTATATAGTTCATCTTTATAAAAGTACTTGCCTCATTAGATAAAATTTATAATTTTAAAAAATGAAAACATGGGTGCGTAACTATAAAATGAAAGGAGTGTAACATTTTTCGCTTCTAAATGGATAATGTTACATACAACCCCTTTTCCAACCCCAATTTCAGTTTACATGTGTTTTGAACTTTTAAAAATAGTATACCCAATGAATTGCATGGATGCATATATAACAAATGAAGCATATAACTCATTATGCTCCGTTAATTTTCCATCACTGCATATGGGACTACAATTGGGGTTGGAAAAAAACTGTGTAACAACACTCTTTCTAAATAGATAGAGGGGGGGGGGGGGGAGGACCTGGGATAAGGGAACATGTCGAGAACGTAGAACTTGGGCTTGGAGGTGTCGACATCATCAGGGGTACGGAAGGTCGAATTCTCCTCCCAGTACCGCTGCCACCGTGGCTCTATCTCCTCGAATGGGTACGCCTTCCTCTGCTGCTGCTGCTGTTGTTGTGGTTTCTGCTCGGCTTGGTGTCCATTGTCGTTGCTTCTATGGTTGCAAGAGACACGGAGGGGGCGTGTTCGGATGGGACAACGACGAGTCTGTCGGGAGACTAGAAGAAGAACGGGGAGGTTTGGACGGCGTCGGATGAGGGAGGAGGTGGGAGGATTGGGAGTGGCGAGGGACTTCATCTGTTAATTTTTTGAAAATGTGGTCAGGATTTGGTGGGTGGGTTGTAGATATATATGAGGGATTTGGTGGGTGGGTTATGGATATATACGATGCCCAGGCTGGGTCTTTTTATTTGGGAGCTGTTATTGTGATTTTTATGAGTCCCTCTCGATCACTCCTATCAGTATCATATTACAAAGTTTATGAGTCGAACTATACAATTAATTGATGACATGTTCTACTATATTATTGGGTACTGATGATATTTAAGAATCCATGTTATATCTAATATGAGAGTGGAGTCCTTACCCATTGGTTGTGCAATTCGACTCATAGATTGTGTAGTAACTGTAGTTCGATTTATAGGTTGTACAATTCGATGTTGATAGGACTAACCGAAGTCAGTCCTGACTAGATCCGGACCCCTTTTTATAGCTTCAGCAAGGTATATTCTTCTTGGATGAGTTATATATCTTGTTAATTTTTTTTACATGTATTAAAAATGAATTCATTCAATTCGATGTACAATTGTCATCAATACATATACCTCATTAAATGAGGTTTTTTTATTTTTTAAATTAAAACATGTGTGGATTGTTTGTAAAACTACATTTGGGGTTGCATATATCATTATCATTTTTATTTTTGGGCAATTTTTATAAACAATCCCCTAAAAATAATGAAATTGCATGTCTGGCCCCAATGTCAGTTTAATTGTAAAACTGACACTAGGGCAATTTTTGACTAGTCAAAAGAGTACCATGCGGCGAAAACGTGATGCTCAATCATGTTTTCATTGCAATGACCCCCCACCCCGCGTGCGCACTGTCTCATGTTGTGCGGGGGGGAAGGAGGGGGCACGTCTCCCAATCTCCTATAGAGATGTTATAAACCATCACTTTCCCAAAACCCCCTTCACTCATTTTTACTCGTGGATCTTTTTCAAAAATGTCACTCAAACTCACATACAACAAGCTAATCTTCAAAACTTCATAACGTGGCTATTACATAATTCATTTTTGGAAATCTTTTCAATGTTGCGAGTAGACGATTGTCCAACAAAACATATATAACCACAGATAATTAGAGAATCACGTCTCTCCAATTACACCTCCCTTGGAGACGTGTCCCCCCACGCACAGCACCGATCAACGCGCGTAAGGGGGGTGAAGTAGCAGAGACGTGATCGGTAATTATCTCTCTACCCGCGTGACAATATTTGGACCGGTCAACATGCCATGTGGGCACGCTGACCAATCAAAATTAACCTAGAGCTAGCTTTGCAATTAAACTGGTCATAGGATCAAATTTGAAAATTATTTTTATTTTGTTGAGTTATTTTTAAAAAGGAAAAAATCCATATAACTCCCTGTAATTTTCATATATCCATATAACCCCTATAATCACACCTATAAATCCATATAACCCCTTCCGTCTATGAATTTAATGGGGGTGTTAACCACACTTCAAAGCATTTAACCACACATGAAATATTTTCAAATACATATCAAATACGTATGATGTATGAATACATAAACCATAACACAACTCTCTCTCTCACCTCGTTTTTGCGCCGACTAACCACACATGGAATCTTTTCAAATACCTATCAAATACATATGATGGATGAAAACATAAACCCTAACATAACTCTCTCTCTCTCTCTCTCTCACCTCGTGTTTGCACCGACTACGTTGCTGACCCCTTCATCATGACAACATTGACCCCAACTGACATGACCTATCTCCAGTGACCGCTACCCGACACGCGACAACATTTCATCTCTCTCCAGTGAATCCGATGCATTAGCCGAGTCCTTTCAACCTATCGTCAATGAGCTTCCGCATGTAATCCATTCGATTTCTTGTTGATTTACGTAACATATACGTGGGTATGACTTTGTTTTTCTTGATCTATCATTTTTTTATGGTTTTCTTTGTTTCCCCTTTTGATCTAAGGTTTTATTGATGGTCCATGACGAATCACATTTCTTTGTTTTCAAATTTTTTCTACATGATGAATCATAAATTTTCCTTTTGATTTGTTTGTCTCAAAAACAAAACAGTGTGGTTACTTAGTCCATTAGCATGATTCTTTAACAAATCAGACTGTCATTACATGGGAAAAAAACATAAAGGGGTCTCCATAAGAATATAATCCTATTTTATGAAGTTATGAAAATGCTTGAATATGTACTTTTTTGACAACTGGATAAAATAAAATAAACTAAGTTCAATAGTCACTGGTAAAAGACTATAAAACTCTACTTGCCATTGATAATGTTAAGTCTTCTCAAGTTCAATCGAAGTTGAATATTTTGAGGGTCCTTCTTAACAAGTTATATGAGGATCTTTCAATAAAAAATGATAATTGGCTTATCTTTTTCTCCTTATTATCCATTTACGAGTTCGTTTAACTTTCACTTGTTTTTCTCTCAGAGTGTTAGTCCCACAATTTATGTTTATATTGGTATAATTATGTGTCCCTCACATCTCCTTTTGGTCCCTCTCATGTCTCCCTCTCTTTCACTCTTCGCTCTGTCCCTCTCACCAAATCAGCCTCCCCCCCCCACACCCCCTTTCTCCCTCCCATGCTTTCTAACACTGTTTTTTTTTTGGATATTTGTGAACATTGTCGTTGACTACAAATACATGAATTATTTGGACTCTGACAAGAAGCACTTGTTGATTATAGTGATTTTAAAATGAATGAATGACCCTGACTTAATTGTACACAAACAGTAGATAACAAAAACTAAAATCTAAATAAACATATATACTCTCATCAACTTTTTTGACCTACCGTACCCATATCCACTTGGAATGGAAGCAGACTCCCCCATCACTTTCTTGTTGCTCCCCACTCTTCTTTTTGAAAGCAAATACGTGTTTCCCATGCAACCATTGATTTGATTCACATTTTGATTCCCATTAGGCCATTAATTCATGTGTGTCCCCAAGCCATTGCACCCTTGGTGCACACCATTGCGGACAAGGGCAGATCCAAGACACTTTTTTGAGGTGGGCTGTATTAATATTTTCATAAATATCTTTATGCTTGATAAAAATTATTAATTTTTTTATAGTCAAAAGATGCACTTGAAATAAAATAAATTCATCAAAAGATTAAGTAAAACAACTTCTCCCTTAATTTCTTTTTTCTTATAATGAAATAGAATCTGCCACTCAAAATCCATCTAAAATTATAACCTACATAAAAAGATATTTCAAAAGAAAAACTCAAATGTTATATAAAAAAACAAAAGCAATCATAATAGTTTAAAAAGTTTGATACTTTGATTATTTTTCTTATTAGAGACCAATTATAAGTTAGAACTCAAACCTCAACAACAAATAATGTCAAAATATCTAAATAGATCTAAATCCTCCAATGAGTTGTATATATCATCTAAGGTCATATTTTCTAGTCGTATGGCCCATATCCAATGAACCATCAAACTATCAAACTAACAATTCATTAAGAAGTATCCGAGTTTTCTATGTTATGTATACCATAATTATATATGAAATTATGCATGCAAAAATAAAATTGAGGTTTAATAGCATACATACTATTGGTTGGTGTGAAGGGGATGGTGAATTCTTCATCGGCTGCAAAGATGTAAGAAAAAAGAGATGTTCAAGTAGGGTAAATTGAAGTTTATAACTTTATATAGCAAATATACTTTAAAGATTTTCTAAAATAAACTCTGGGCTAGCTAGATTGGTGTTTTGGGGTATTTTTTTTAACAAAATATGAGTTGGGCTGTGTTGGGGGTTTATAATAAAACTTAATAAAACTGAGATGGGCATTTTTTAACAAAATCTACAGCCCAGCCAACCCATGGACCCGCCCCTGATTGCGGACATCATTGGTCATATTGCCTCGAGTTCTTTCACATCCGGTTAATCGCAAGACAACATGCCCGACACTCTCGGACGATTTGCCCAACGCTCCTTGTTAAGGCTTTTGATGCTGGATCGAGCGTAACGAAATGAGGGTCGACATAACTTATGGGAGCGGGTGCGGCGCTGCATTATGGAGTGAGTCGTGGCGCTGGTGGAGGCTGAAAAAAAGAGACTTTTGACGCTCCCGGGTGATGTTTCCCGATCACGCCTTCCTATATGACTAGGATTTGTTCCAGCCAATCGAAAATGTCTACGAGCCAATGCGCACTAGCTTTCTCGACACGCCTACAACATTCCACTTTTGATCGGAAAAAATATGAATCATAATCAATTCTGCCTATCGCCCATTAAAACCATTTGATTCGTGGTCCCGACGGATCCGATGGAGACATCGAGTGGATTTTCACCTGCCCTCCACCTCTCATTCCGACACATCACGACCGTCCATCAATCGTGGACCTTTACGACATTCTGAAACACTCCTGATTCCCACACTGGACCCCCGTTTTCGCTTCGGGAACATTTATTGTACAGGGTGTTCTTGATCGAACAAAATTTAGTTTTTTGTGATTTTTCGATCTCCTTCTCTCTCTCGCTCTCTGTAATGGCTTCTCTTGTGAGCTCTGTTTAAGAAATACCAAATTTTCTGCTTTAATTGATTTGGAGGGGATGTCGGGGGAGAGAGAGAACGGCGAGGTGATGGTGAAGATGGATTCGACCGAGTCGAGGTGGGTTTTCAACCGAGACGAGGACGACGACGTCGACGGTGATTCGAGGTCCCGGGTGAGCTACGACTCCGAGGAGGAGGGAGAGGATGACGTGGCGGAGCGGCAGAGGCTCTTGAGGACCGGGCCTCGCATAGATTCCTTCGACGTCGAGGCGCTCGAGATCCCCGGAGCCCCCAGGCATGAATACGAGGTGAGATTTGGCCTTCGTTGGATGATTCATTCACCTTCAGTTGTGGATCTGATGTTGAATTTTTTTTAAAAAAATGTATAGATTCGTGTTTGGATTTGCTTTTAAATGGATTGCATTATGAATTCTTGCTGTTATGGTCACTGTCTGATCTTCAAAGTCACCTAATCATATTCTGTGGTCTCATCACTGGATTTCATTGATTGAGGTAGGAGGTTGGCCTTGTGTCATGTTGTTTTGAATTGGGTAGTATTTTGTCAAGGAAACGTTTCTGGATGATGGGTTTGTTTCAGTGGTTCTAATGACAATCCTCATGATGTGTGTGAGAGATGTGTTTTGTTGAAAAATGAAGTGATTGAGACTTACAGTGTTTTTTACTTATAACTAAAGGCTTCAGTTGCTGTTATATTGATTATCTTGGCATGGGACCAACGACTGAGGTTGGGTGGTATTGTCACGATATCATACTTGGGATTGGATCCTATCAGTACGGGTGGCTTTAATGGGGCTTATATACCAGCCCAGTAAGATTGAAAATAATTTATGACTATGTCTAGAGTTTTGGCTGGTATAAATAAGTACAGAGGTGGAGGGTGTTCAACCATTTGAGGAATTGGTTGCAAATTCTTGTGGTCACCGATGAATAACCAGTAAGGAGAGGAGGTCTATATGATGTAAGCAATTCTATTGACCAATACATTTTGGAGTATATTAGTGAAATGCCAACATTAATAGCTAATATCTCAGTTGGTGGATGACCTGATAATATTAAGTGCAACTCAAGAAAAGAAAGGAAAATTTTTCATTGCTGTAAAACCTAATATATTAGGGAAAAAAATGTATGATTGTATGGTATCTGTAGCAGAGATGATATATTACTTCTTTTTATCAAGATATTTTTAATGAACGTAAGTGTAGATGACAACCATGGTTGCTCCTCCACAAATGTCCATTGAAAAAGGCAAGCTTAATCTGTAGAAGAGATGTAAGCAAGTTATGAATTTGTTTATTTTCATTGCAGGATTTTACTTTGGGCAGGAAATTGTTGTTGGCACTTCAGACGCTTGGAGTTGTCTTTGGGGATGTTGGGACGAGCCCATTGTACACTTTTGATATTATATTCAATAAATCTCCCATCAGTGGTGAGGAAGATGTTCTTGGTGCTCTGTCACTTGTTCTGTATACATTGATCCTGATACCGCTGGTCAAGTATGTCTTAGTTGTCCTTTGGGCAAACGATGATGGTGAAGGTAAGTTTGCAAATCAGATACTTTATTTTGGTTGCTCAAGGATAATTTGGTTTTCAAGCCAAAAGCAAATATAACATGGCCTTGTTTTTAGTGAGCCACTGGAACCACAGTTTTTGTTTTTCAACTGTTGCAGGTGGTACCTTTGCGTTATATTCATTGATTTGCAGGCATGCGAAGGCCAGCCTTCTCCCAAACCAGCTACCATCTGATGCACGCATTTCAATTTTTAGACTCAAGGTTCCATCACCTGAGCTTGAAAGGTCACTAAAGATCAAGGAAAACCTTGAGACTTCGTGGATACTTAAAAAGCTTCTTCTTATTTTAGTTCTCTTTGGAACTTCAATGGTCATCGCAGATGGAGTTGTCACCCCAGCGATGTCAGGTATCAAATTGGCTATTCCATTTTTGTTCATACTGAAATTTTATTGATGCTTGTGGAATGAAACTACTTGTAAATCACTGACCATCATAGGAAATTTTGTTTGAGTTTATTAAAAATATTTTTTGAAAAGAAAAAATTGCAGTAAAAAGAATTGAGTGTTTTTGAAAAATATATTAAAAAAATAAATATTTTTGAGTTATTACCTTCTTTCTTTTATTTTGAATTGCAGTCATGTCAGCCGTGAATGGTCTGAAGGTTGGGATATCTCCAGTGGAGCAAGGTGATCCTCCAATCTTTACTGACTAGGTTTCTGTCTGGCGAATTGCTCTTTCTTCCTTTGCTTTACTGTTAATGTAGCTGTATAATTCTTTTGGCAGTGATTATTTGGTCACAATATAAGATTCACTTAAGAACATATATGGTTTACGTTCTGAATTTTTGCTTGCACGGTTGCTATAAAATTCTTTGAAATGACTTGCCAACTTTATTGAAATTTGATTTTTGATGAACAAAAGGGACATCACATACCTCAGTCATTTTTGCATGCCAAATGGTGGAAGGAGCCAGTGTGTGTGTGTGCCACCATATCTTTGCAAATCACTTGGTGAATGATAGTTTATACATAGGGTAAAACTTTGAATGTACAACCAGCCTCAATGAAAAATTTGGCCCTAATGTATGTCCATTGAGGCCCAAATGATGCAGGAGAATAGAAAACAAGACTTATTTTTTTAGATAAAAGAAGAAAAAGGGCTATGGAGTTGTGCAATTTAGAATACATTGAAGCAGAAATGCTTGTTCCTAGTTTTAATATCCCTGCAATATAACCTTGGGAAGAGTTTTTAATTTTTATTTTTGGTGAAATGTGGGAGTCTCACCCATAGTTCAAAACCATGTGCGCGCATGTGCGGTGGGGTCCGCACATGGCATATGCGGCCGCATGTACCGAACTTGCGGTTGCACATAGGGTAAAGTAACCGTTCGAACTGAATTCGAACTTCCTTTTACCGTTCGAAGTCCGTTCGAACTGAATTCGAACGGTATGTTGCCGTTCGAATTACCGTTCGAACGACAATCCGAACTCAAAGGTAGATTTTACCGTTCGAAGTCTGTTTGGACTGAACTTCGAACGTCCTCTTACCGTTCAAAGTCCATTCGAACTGAATTCGAATGTGTGCCGCATATTGGGGGGAATGTGCGCCCGGGGCGCACATCAACATGTGCGGCTGCACATACCGGTATGTGCGGCCACACTTCAAACTATAGTCTCACCACTAATAGTTGTATTGGTAGAGGCAAAGCCTGGAATAAGGGAGGACATGTACCTATTTACTTCCAAATAGAAGGAAGAATAAAGTGGTAGATAAGATGTCTCCCAACCAAGGGACAGAGATTACATAAACATGGACCAACACAGGGTACTCACCCTCCCTCCCTAGACATTTTCAACCCCTAATGTCTTGTATCCCAATCTTTTTCATTGGACAGGATGTTCTTCACATGAATCTCGTCCATTGTCTTAAAGTATGCTTTGTGGGTACTTCTTGCCATTCTTTGAGTTATTCCATTCTGGACACTGTGAAACTTATGACTTTCTGTGTATTTGATTCAGCAACTGACCAACTTGACTATGTTGACAAGGTTCTCATTTAGAAGGTTCACTTCATTTAAAATGGTGTGGATGAATGGAAAGCACACATCTTTGTGGGTGTTGCAGTTATTTATACCCTTAAGGCAGGTGGACTTAGTGTCACTCATTTGGATGTAGAAACCTATCAAGAAGCTCGTGATCATTGGTTCTTCAGTATATTAATTAACCTTGGTTTCTTAATAAAAATGTAATACTCATTTTCAAAAAAATAAAAAAAAATATACATGTTATACCTAACATATATTGAAACAGTATTGAATTGATGTCCATTAAGGAGAACTATGTAACTTGTGTATGTGCTTCCAATGGAATTAGGAGTTCATGTTCACACCATTTGGAGATTGTCCCTAGGAAGTATTATGGATCTTAAATACACTCTTGCTGTGGGGATTGCATTCACACGCATTTTCAAATCTGTTTATTTCAAATCGCGTATGAAAAGAAATTAGTCCAGTTAATACTAATCCATATCTGTTTATTTTGACAAACTGTGAGATATTTGATGAAGGTTTTCGGTTTCTATCCTGCAACCTTGCTACTAAAAGTGCTCCTATATATGCTCTTCTGCTAATTGTTACTCCATAACCCACCTTTGTACTTGGATATAACATTATAATAAATGTGTCTGTTATCAGCACTTTTTCATGTATTAGTTTTTAAGTGTGCAAATGGGCTCCCTATCATTAATATGTGATGGTAGTGCTTCCTTTTTCCAATCCTCATCCCAGCAGCGGCTTGGGCGCTATAGCTTGTGAGGAATCAAGTTGTATTCCAAGGGCACCTTTTGTTTCGAAAATGTTTGGGACTCGGTGGAAAGATTCATCTTGGATTGGGGTCTGTTTCGTGTAGGGGCCTCATCTTGTCGTCGAGGAATAATTTTTTTTACTGCTTGCGTGGCTGGTCTTCCTTTGCTTCCCTATTTTTTTTTCTTTTTTTCTTTTTTTCTTTTATATCCTTTTCTTTTCCTTATGGTCCTTGTGGCTATGAGCAAACCTAGCCATGCTATCTGGTAATTGAATATTTAATTTCTTTGGAACAGAGTAATGCATCTGTTGTCCAATATGTTGTATCTTTCTCACATTTTGTTAAGTTGCTCAATATAAGTATGATCTCAGGTTCAAGCGCTTATCGTTCTTATCAAATTTATTTCTTGAATTTGCTCCAGATGAAGTGGTGATGATTTCAGTTGCGTTTCTCATAGTATTATTCAGTGTACAGAGGTTTGGAACAAGCAAGGTTGGGCTTGCTGTAGGGCCTGCTTTACTCATATGGTTCTGTTCTCTTGGAGGCATAGGGATCTTCAACCTTATAAAATATGACTCAACAGCTTTGAGAGCTTTCAATCCTGTGCATATCTATTACTATTTTAAAAGAAATTCAACCCAGGCTTGGATATCACTTGGGGGTTGTCTTCTATGTGTAACAGGTAAACTCATTGGAACATCTTGATCATGAAAAGCGTATTCCAAAGTCACCTTTTTATTTCAGTAAATCTAATATTTGAATTACCCAACCATTAAGATTGTAAAAGGGTCATGGAATCAAACTGTCATCATCTAAAATTTTATTGGTCACATCGTGTTTAATAGAGTGTTGTTAATTATGATTTGCAATGATAGTCTCATCCATGTTTGCAGTGGCCACAAGCCACACCCTCTCTGACGGAATAGTATGCTATTGAAATTTTTTGGGCACTTATGACCTTTTCAATTTGCTGTTAGTAGTAGTTATTTTTGACAATCATGATGCATATTGAATCAGTCAAATGTGTAAGGGTCTAGGGGAGGTTCATTGGATAGTGAAGTAGGCCATCAAGTAGTGAAAGATGAGTTTTCCATAACAATCTGACATTTATTGATATTGTAGCTAGTATTATTACCTAAAATCTGAGTACTATGTGCGTCTGTTGTTAATCCAAGTGCAAGGGCGTAACTTTGATACTTTTGTTTATTTCTTTATATCCATCTGATAAAGCTATAAGGTAGCATCTCGAAAGCACGGACACGTCGGGAGGGGCCCCGTACCCGTGTCCAACACGTGTCGGACACGGACACGGACACGGCGGGGACACGGCATGGACACGTGTCGGACACGCCTCCAGCCGTGTCTGCTGAAATGGCCTGTATTTTTAGTCGGGACACGGCCCAGTACACGCCGGGACACGGCCCGGGACACGGCTCAATCCAGTTTCAACCCAAAAAGGAAAAAAAAAGAAGAAAAAAGGCCCAAACTAGTCGAACTCCCCTCACCTACTCTCGCGGCGCCCCCTCCTATGAAGCACAGACACAACAAATGGAAACAGAGGTTACTGCAGCCGGTTTCGCCGACGATGAGCGTCACACGATTCTCCATGATCTTCTCCACGATCTTGTCCTAGAGGGCCATCACAGGGCGCTGCGAAGAAGAATGCGACGGCGGAGGTAGGGACGATGAAGACGCCATTGACGGAGGACCGAAGACCTTCGGTTCCTCTTTGTCCAGTGGGGAAAGAAGAGCATTTATGGAGATTCGGTATGGTGCATCGCGGTTTAGTGTGGATTATCGTGCATCAAGGGCTTTGTGGGTGACGTGGATGAGTATGATCCGTTGGATGTTATTGTTGTTTCGGTGACGTGCGAGGGAAGTAATGAAGTTAAATTGTAACCGGTTTCATTCTTTTACTGGTGGTAACAGGTGAACAGGAGTGGATGGTTGTTTATGGGTTTTTTTCTTGTTGGGACTCGGTTATTTTTATCGATTAAAACTCAGATCACACATGTTTTTATTGATAAAAAATGTGTATCGTTCCATTTAAAACATGGTGGTGTATGAAAAACAACCCACAAGTTACCAACCCATTTAAAATGACCTAAAACAATCCATATAAAATATGGTGGTGGATGAAAAACATTTAACTTCATATGGATATACAATATATATTTATTATATTAATTTATTTGTTGCCGTGTCCTAGCCGTATCCGTGTCCTATTTTTAAAAAATTGCCGTGTCGTCGTGTCCGTGTCCCCGTGTCCACGTGTCCGTGTCCGTGTCCGTGCTTCATAGGGTAGCATGTGCAAGAATGATTGTAATGGCTTTTGTTTGCATTTGCTTATGGATTTCAGGTTCTGAGGCTATGTTCGCAGACCTTTGTTACTTCTCAGTTAGGTCAGTTCAGGTAAAAGTTGCACCAGTTATAAATGATATCTGGAAGGCAAATCTCGCATCATTTGTCTTAACCTATGGATTTGATTGTATGTTCCTAGTTCCCCTTTTTTTATGCATATATGTATTAATTGGTTGTTGTGCTGCAGCTCACTTTTATGTTTCTGGTTCTGCCTTGCCTTCTTCTGGGATATCTTGGTCAAGGTGCATTTCTTATGAAAAATCAAGAGTGTTCTGACCAGGTCTTCTTTCACTCTATTCCAAGTAAGTGGGAATCTGCTGTCTTTAATTTTTTCCATCTAGTATCGTCAGCTAGCTTCTGTGTATCTGCTGGTCATCATGCTACTTACGAATCTAACAGCCTCATTGTTTACTTACTTAACAGATAGTAAAGCTAATTGTTAATTGAAATGGTTGTCTCTGAACCTGAACCTGCACCTGCATATTGTTTCTTTTGTTTGGTTTTCCTTGCTTCTCCACCAAACTATATGAGAATGGACTTTTTAATGCTCAATAACTATTGCAGGTGAAACTTTCTGGGCGGTTGTGGTTATAGCCAACATTGCTGCATTAATTGCCAGTCGAGCAATGATAACAGCAACATTCTCTTGCATTAAACAATCAATTGCACTTGGTTGTTTTCCTCGCCTTAAGATCATACACACATCTCGCAAATTTATGGGTCAGATCTATATCCCAGTCATAAATTGGTGTCTGCTGATCTTCTGTCTCATGTTTGTTGCCACCTTTGAAAGCATAAATGAGATTGGAAATGCTTATGGTAAGTTCAATATTCTTGACAGCTGAGTTTATCTGATTGTTTTTTTTATGAACTCTGCAAACATAAAAAAAAACGAAATGTGAGAGAACATGCCTTATATTATTATTAATGGAAAAAACCATATAACCCCTCACAATCTTGCTAGAATCCACATTACCCCCCATGTTTTGGTGAAATCCAAATAATCCCCCAGAAACCCTTACCTAAATCCAAATCAACCCCATATATTGCCAGAAGTGGAATATTCTCATAATATTCTGTTAAGTTTTTTGAAAGAAACATAGATATTTGTTACTCCATTTCATTCATGAACATTGAATTACAAACTCTGAAAAGGATTGGGGAGGGGGGAAGGGAAGTAAATAGAAAAAAAACAGTAAAACAAAGTAAACAAAGCAGTTAACGTACTCTGGTAGCCTGGGTAGAAAAGACTTCTAAACCCGATGGACTGTCGCTGCCCCCGAGCTACACCACGCTTATGTGCTGTCCATTGCCATCGGAGGGTGTCCCGCTAGTCCCGATGTACTTGTCCCAGTCCCGCACTAGCCCCCCAAATGAGTCCCCAATATTCTCCACATACGCTCGGGCTCCGCGGAAGATTACCTCATTACGTGTTCTCCAAATAGTCCACGCCCTCGCCAGCACAATTGCTTGCGTGTTCAATGCCTCCCTTGCAGTGCCTGCTGTACTACACAACTCCTTTCCAGCCCTCCATAGCTCCTCCACATTACGAAAGGAAATGACCAGCCCGGTCTTTCTCCTGAGTCCCGACTTCCACCCAGAAACACCGAACAAACACACACTCGCAAAAGAGGTGGTTGATCGTTTCTGGGGGCGCTAAGCAGAGCACGCACGTGGTAGAGGCGTTCGTAGCCTATACCTTTGTGAGAAGCCGTTCTTGAAAAGGTAACCACAAAAACACTTTGATCGTCATGGAAACTAGTGGTCGCCAAATCTGTCAATATCTGGGAAAGCTTGGTTCTGTTCCAATAGTCTGCTCACGCCACCACCTGTAACCACCCTTTATTATGTAATCCCCCGTCGTCGTTGGTCTCCATATTAGACAATCAGCCTGATCTGGATAAAGCATGAAGCAGTCGAGCAACGCCATGAGCATAGAGAACGGCCTAGTTTCAGCCTCACTGAGATGCGCCCGCGTAAGTGGGATGGTCCACACTCCGGCGTTTACTGGCCCAAGAAAGAACTTGCTGACTGTTCCTTCTTTATTTGTGGATAGTCGGAGGATATCGGACGCCACATCCCCCAAACGCTCCTCCCCGCACCATCGGTCAAACCAAAATTGAATCAAAATGCCACTCCTTGCCACCCATCCGAACGCGCTGCCCGCTACCGCCTGGTCCACGAAGATCCCCTTGCATAAACTCGACGCTCTTGCATTGAAAGATGGCCACCTCTTCTCCCCTAGCCCGTTGCCCCCGTATCTAGCTTTCAAAACATATAGCCATGCCGAGTTGTGACCAACTAACCATCTCCACATCCATTTCATGAGAAGAGCTCTATTCATCACTCGAAGGTCCATCATCCCTAGTCCTCCCTCCTCCTTGTGCTTGCAGATGGTAGCCCAATCCACAAGATGAGGAGTTTTTCTATCTCCCTTTACACCCTTCCAAAAGAACCTTCTCCGAATCACATCGACCTTCTCCACGATCCCTGCTGGAACTTTGAGAACCGACACAAAGAACAATGGCAAGTTGGTCAACATAGGTTGCAGCATGGTGAGCCGGTCCCCCCCAACTGAGTAGCCTTCCTTTACAACCGGCCAACCTCTTCTTGAATCACTCCACTAGCGGATCCCAGTTTTCCTTCTTCTTGCGTCCTTTCACCAACAAGAGCCCCAAGTGTTTAGTGGGTAAGGTGCCTACGGAACACCCCATGCATGCTGCAAGACTCTCCTCTTCTACTGGATCCAAATTCAACCCAAACATGGTGCTTTTGCTAAGGTTAAGTGTCAATCCGGAGAGAATTCTGAAGCACCACAAAATGAACCGAAGTTTTCGAACGCTGGATTCAGTCGCCTCGCTCAGAAGCTATGTATCATCAGCATACTGAATGATCAACACCGGTTAACCACCCTGTACGCACACAATACCCCTGATCCACCTGCCTTGTTCTGCCTTCATGCAAAATCGACTGAGAATGTTGGCCACTAGAACGAATAGGATCGGGGACATGGGGTCCCCCTGTCTCAAGCCCCTGTTAAGAGGAAAGAAACCTGCAACCTCACCATTTATAGCCATTGACTCGCGCACCATGTCTATACATTGCCTCACCATCCGCACCCACCATGTTGGGAATCCATGCATCTCCAACAGACTAAGGAGAAACTCACAATCCACTGAGTCGTATGCCTTTGCAAAGTCTAATTTAAATCGGCTTCTCGGTTGCGGAGGGCTAGGAAATCAGAAGTCTCCACTCAGATTGGTAATTTCGATGTTTGGGAGGAGGCGGGACTTCTATCGGAGGAAGACAGAGAGCATAGGGGTCGCCTCAAGGAGGAATGGCAGCAGATCGTCCGCATGGAAGATATCGAGTGGAGGCAGAAATCAAGGGCGGTATGGTTAAAAGGAGACAATAACTCAAAATTCTTCCACAAGATTGCCAATCATAGAAGACGTATCAACAAGATTGATAAGCTCCGGGTAGGTAATATCCAGATTGAAGATGCAACAGAGATTCAGGAGGCTCTCGTCAACCATTTCACGAGTGCTTTCCAACGAAGAAGTGGCTGGCACCCGTCATGGTTCGATGAGGATTTAGGCCGTATGCTAGACCATCTGTTACAGAGTCTCGAGGAAGAGTTCAAAGAGGAAGAGGTTAAAGCTGCAATCTTCGGTGCAGAAGCGAACAAGGCCCCTGGCCCTGACGGATTCGGTCTGAGGTTCTATCAGGAGTTCTGGGAACTCCTATGATCTGATGTGATGGAGATGTTCAACGAGTTTTATTACTCCTCTAGAGGGATAGGGCGCATCAACTCCACTTTTTGACCCTGATCCCTAAGAAGGAGGGTTCTATCGAGATTGTAGACTTCAGACCAATCTCTCTAGTAAACGGGTGTTATAAAATGATATCGAGAGTACTTGCTAATCGTTTGAAGGAGGTTGTAGGCTTCCTCGTTGATGAATCTCAGCATGCTTTTATTCCAGGCCGACTTCTACAAGATGGGTTCATGTCGGCGCAGGAGTGCATTACAGCAGTGCATCGAGACAGAAGGGAGGGTGTAGTTATTAAATTGGACTTTGCCAAAGCCTTTGACAATGTGCGCTGGGATTTTCTGTTGCACCTTCTTCGCTGCCATGGCTTTGAGCCTAACTGGATACATATGATTTCGGCTTGTATTTCGATGGCAAAAGGATCTGTTTTGGTTAATGGACTCCCGTGCGGGTTTTTCCACTTTCAAAAGGGTCTCCTTGGCGGAGACCCCCTTTCTCCACTTCTTTTTGTTATAGTTACGAATGTATCTAGCCGGATGATGAAAATGGCAGCCTCAGATGGTTGGGTGTCTGGTCTACAATGTGTGGTTGGGGGAATGAGGGTCTCTCACGTCCAATATGCGGATGATACACTTATTCTGAGCGAGGCGTCTGAGCTGTCAGTTCGGGGCATCAGATTTGTTTGCCGATGCTTTGAGTTTCTCTCGGGGCTGAAGATCAATTTCCATAAAAGCTCAATGCTAGGGATTAATGTCGAAGACTCACGCTTGGAGTTTTTGGCAGGTTTATTTCATTGCGAGGTGCAGAAGTTCCCATCAAGGCTTTTAGGCCTGCCTCTTCATCTTGGTAGGCTTACTAAGGCGGATTGGGTTCCACTAATCTAACGGTTTGAAAAGCGTCAGGAAGGGTGGTCGGGTCGTTTCCTCAGTCTTGGTGGGAGACTAGTCCTTCTATAGGCGGTGCTATCAAATTTACCTATCTTTTTCCTCTCTCTCTTCAAGTTGCTAGTAGGTGTACACAACCGGTTGGAGATCATCCGCAGGAGATTCCTTTGGAACGATGCGAAGGATGTCCGGAATAGAGTACACTTGGTCAGGTGGGATTTAGTATGTAGCAGCAAGAAGGCAGGAGGTGCGGGCATTTTAAATATTGGTGACATGAATTTTGCCCTACTGTTGAAATGGTTATGGCGTTGGCTTCTTCATCCAGATCTCAAATGGTGCTGGATTGTGAGAGAAAGGTATTCTTGTGATGACTCTCTGGTGAACAGATTTCCAAGAGATCCAGTGTTATTGTTGGGGATTTGGAAGGGCATAGTGGGGTGTCTTGGCCCTTTTGTGCAGGCAGTCAGGTGGTCTTTGGGTTCGGACTCGAGGATTAATTTTTGGAAGGACTTGTGGATCGGGGAGTCACCCCTCTAACTACGCTTCCCCCTGATATTCCAGATTTCAGTAGCTCAAGATGGAGTTGCCTCCCAGTTCTGGTCTACTCGGGGAACATCAAGGTTCTGGAGGTATGCGTTAGACGAAACCTGAAGGACGAGGAAGTGGAAGGCTACCTGTCAATCTTGAGCTACTTCAAGAGGTCTCGGTGGATGGTCAGAAGAGCGATACGATTATATGGTGTCCTAAACCAGCTGATGGCTACTCGGTTCGTGGTGGCTATTGTTCGTTGTAGAGGAATATGGCGGCCACCACCGCTACAACTTCTAAGTACAAGGAACTGTGGGGCTGCCATGTTCCATGAAGGTGAAAGCCTTTATGTGGATCATGTATCTTGGCAAGATCCTAACAAAGGTGCGCCTAGCTCACTAGTTCAGAGAAATGGATGTCAGGTGTGTCCTGTGCACGAACTGAGAAGATTCAGTAGAACACTTGTTCGTTCGGTGCCCAGTGGAAAGGACTATTTGGGACTGGTTGGAAGAGGCATATGGGATGACCGCTAACTTTTCTACAATCGAAGAGTTGTGTGCATCTGGTAAGGCGTTGAGGTGCGCGAGTGATCGGAGCACCAAAGCTAAGGTTTCTCAAATCCTCATTCTAGCTGTTTTATGGGCAATTTGGCGCATGAGGAACAATGTCATCTTCAAGAGAGTTAGACCATACACTGATAATGCGTAGGAGGAGGCGATTGGGTACATTAAGGACTAGGGGCGCCACTGTGTCGGGGCGACTTCGATTCAACTTGTGGGGAGCCGTTATCATAGAATAGGCTGAGTTTGGGGTCCTTTTATGTACAGCTCTCTTCTACTAAGGACCTCTTTCTTCTCTCTTATGGTTTATGATTTTGTAATCCCATTTGGGCTCTCTTCTTCATATCTTATACGAAGGTGATGGCCTACCGTTTTTACTCAAAAAAAAAAGTCTAATTTAAAGATAAGGTCCCTTTGCCTGTCTTTGGAGCACGCCGACACCACTTCTTGGGCCGTGAGGAACCCCTCTTGAAGCAAGCGATTGGGGAGAAATGCTGACTGCGATGCCTCCACCAATCCCCCACATTTCAATCAGTTAGCCATGACCTTTGCAATGAGCATGTACGCCCCATTGACGAGGCATATGGGACGGTACTCCTCCATGATCGCCCCCTCCTTAGGGATGAGGACAAAAGAGGCATTAAGGCAGCCCACGCCCTGTGTTCCCGCAAAGAACTCTGCAAACATGTCTAACACATTGTCCTTCACAATGCTCCAATAGCGTTTGTAGAAAGCCAATCTGAATCCATCCGGGCTTGGCGCCTTGTCCCCCTACGCCCCCATGAGGGCCTTAATAATCTCTGTTTCTCAAATTGGTTCCTCTAAGGGCTTGATGAGCTCTGCTGTGGTTTGAGGTAACTCCTCATCGCACCACTTCGGCTTCCAACCCCTCTGCTTGTGGAAATCCTCAGAAATGCTCCACCAGCCCACTCTTGATCGCATCCTGCTCCTCGTAGACAGTCTCTGCAATCTGAACCTTCGTCATGCAGTTGATCCTACACCTTTGACTTGCAATTTTTTGGAAAAATTTAGTATTGTTATCCCCAGCCTTCAACCAGAGAGTCTTAGATTTTTGTCTCCATTCCATTTCTTCCAACTTTAGACACTCTGCTAGCTCCTCCTTTGCCGTGTATCTCCAAAGCCTACAGCCTCCGAGAGCGGGACCTCTTCCTCAGCTTTGTCCAACTCTTGAATAGCTAGCTGGAGTGCCATCTTTTTCTCCTTTCTAATGGTTCGGACAGTCGAGCTCCATTGGCGCAAAATGCGCTTCAGGCACCGTAGCTCGAAAGCCACCCTACGGGCTCCTCTCAATCCGCTAGCACTCCTTTGCCACGAGTTCCTGATCAGCTCCTCCGCTCCCTCGATTTCGCACCACCAAGATTTGAACTGAATGGAGCTCGCTTCCTCCTTTCCTCCCCTGACTGGAACAACAGAAGTATGTGATCCGACATCGACCGCGGGAGCCCCATAAGTGGCACCCCGGGAAACTTCCTTCCCATTCTTCATCGACGAGGACACAGTCCAAGCGCGTGAGAGAGGGCTGTTCTCTGATATTACTCAAAGTGTATTTATGATCTGGGATAGGGATGTCCAGCAAACATTCCTCCTCGATCCACTCAGAGAATGAAACCATTGCGGCATTGCCGGCGTGACCGGCGCAGGCTGATTTCGCTCCTCTGCCCACTGTACGATATTGAAGTCTCCCATGAAGACAGACGGGACATCCCAATGGGTTTGAATAGTGGATAATTCATCCCACAGACTGCTGTGATCCCCATCTTCATGAGGGCCATACATGCTGGTGCAGCACCATCTGCAACCCGACAAGCGATCCACCAACAACACCGAAAGTGAGTAGAGACCCACCGATGTGTCCACCTGACTCCAAACTGCTGAATTCCAACAAAACAATATGCCACCTGACACCTCGCACTTCCTTGAATGCCCAGCTGTCCAGGATCCCCACGCCCAGCTCCCTGACCGTCACCCTGTCAATGATCTCCATCTTCGTTTCTTGGATGCAACACAACTGCATCTTGTATTCGGCCACCAGCTCCTGGATTGGGCGGCGTTTGGAAGGGTCATTTAGACCCCTTATTTTCCATACAAGACTATTAAACATAGAGTCCTGGGAACCTCGCTCTCCTCCCAAGCAATCGAGCTTAGAGGATCCGACCGCGCCCAACTTACCCTTAGCCATAGGCAATACCACGCTTTCGGCGGTCAACTCTGGTGTTTCCCCTTCATCCAAGCCCCCCGCCCCTCCTACATGAACGGGCCACATGCTCCAAATTCGCCGCGCACATTGTTTATGAAGCTGATCTCTCTTCCTGGACTTTGAAACCCAGTTCAAATGCTCACTTGCACCCTAAAGTGCTACCGCCACGATAGAATATTATGTTATGTTAACCCACCATATTTTCAAAATACACAGTTAAGTCCCTTCAAACTGCCCAAAATTGTCTGATTGTGGTCCATGTAGATTTCTCTTCAAACTCTTTTTTTTCAAACTAATAATATAATTAAAAAAAACTATTTGATAGACAGATTTGATATTTGAATGATAACGTAAAACTAAATGTTTGTTTTATTCTCTTAATAATTAATTAAATATATACAATGCAGCATGTGTGAATTTTAATAATCTCCCAAGAATACGAGCGATTGAGAGGAATACTGCAAAATAAATTTCCATCATATATTTGAAAAATGATTCTAACACTGAAATTGAATGGTCGTTTAATCTGGCTTTGTCAAACACTGTGTAAGACTATTTGGTTTTGCGAAATTCCAGCTTTGTGCATTTGTGAAACCCTTACACTTCCCTTTGCCTGATTCAAGTCTATTTTACAGGCATTGCTGAGCTTGGGGTGATGATGGTGACAACAATCTTAGTAACAATCGTTATGCTTTTGATATGGCAGATAAACATCATCATTGTGCTGAGCTTTCTTGCTTTCTTCCTTGGATTGGAATTGGTTTTCTTTTCTTCAGTTCTATGGAGTGTGGTAGACGGAAGCTGGGTCTTGTTGGTTTTCTCAGCAGTTCTCTTTATGATAATGTATATCTGGAATTATGGAAGCAAATTGAAATATGAAACCGAGGTCAAGCAGAAGCTTTCAATGGATCTATTACTGAAACTGGGTTGTAACCTTGGGACTATCAGAGCTCCTGGAATTGGTCTAGTTTACAATGAGCTGGTAAAAGGAGTTCCAGCAATCTTTGGTCATTTCCTGACCACACTTCCAGCCATCCACTCTATGATCATATTTGTATGTATAAAATATGTACCAGTCCCTGTGGTGCCTCAGAGTGAAAGGTTCCTCTTTCGGCGTGTCTGCCCCAAGAGCTATCACATGTTTCGTTGCATAGCCAGGTATTCTTGACCTGAAATTTCGTTGGCTATTCAAATTTGTCTGGATATTTGGATTAATGAGTAATCATAAATCTGCAATAATATGAATGATTATATATGGAAAACTGAGTACATTCAGCAAGTCAATTTAACTATAAAATGTACTTATGCATGAACCTTCATGTATGTATCATTGTGGACGGGTTTAAATCGATACCCTTATTTTCCATATAACTGAATTTGTTAATTATGGATTCTGATGATAGGTATGGCTACAAAGACGTGCGGAAGGAGAATCATCAGACATTTGAGCAGCTTCTGATTGAGAGTCTTGAGAAATTCATCCGTCGGGAAGCCCAGGAACGGTCGCTGGAGAGTGATGAAGACAGGGATACAGAGTCTGAAGAAGATGTTGCCTTTTCAAGGCTCCTTGTAGCTCCTAATGGCAGTGTCTACTCGCTCGGTGTTCCTCTCTTAGCAGGCTTTAGCTGCCCAGAGAGGCCAAAGGAGGAGGTGAGCACCTCAAATCAGGTTGAGCCAACAGTGGTAGACCAGTCAGTGGCAGATGCAGGGCAGAGTCTGGAAAGGGAACTCTCATTCATACACAAAGCCAAAGAATCCGGGGTAGTCTATCTACTTGGTCATGGAGATATCAGGGCGAGAAAGGATTCTTGGTTTTTCAAGAAACTGGTCATCAATTACTTTTACGCATTTTTGAGGAAGAATTGCAGGAGGGGTACAGCGAATTTGAGTGTCCCCCACACGAATTTGATGCAGGTTGGCATGACCTACATGGTCTGAATTTGGCTTTCTTGGTCCTGGATGAATAAATGGTTATGTTCATCCGTTTTATGTTGGACACGGAAATTTTTAACAGGCGGGGGCTGCACACGACAGCAAGAGAATCTGAGTCCTGGGGACTGTTTTGAATTTGGGGTCTAACAAGAACCGAAAACTGTTATTTTGGGAGAGTAGAGAATGTACATGAATCTATGGAGAGTTTGGTGGGGTCTCAGCTTTTGTGTAGCGCTTATTGTATTATGGTAATTCGTCACTTGCTATACAAAAGCTGTTGACAAAGCTGTTGTAAATAATTGGAAGACAAATGGGAGAGTGAAATATGACTGCCGTTTGAGACTTGATTGTTGTGCAAATCCATGTCACGGCTTAGTTAGTTATTCTGGTTGAAGTTTTTTTCATTATCTTGGCTTACCAAATTTGCAGGTGTTGTAACAATTTTATGAAATATTCCTTCAAAAAAACAATTTTATGAAACAAAAAGTCTCAGGAGTAACATGAGATACAATTGGGATGTATCATGCTATAATTGGGGTTGGTTGCATGATTGCAAATTTAATTTTAAACAAAAGTTGGGTTTAAACTTAATTTTGCAGCAGGAATGACCTCTTCACAGTTTATGGAGAACTTAGATTTTAGTTATTTTTTCACATAAATTTGTTTGTGGTTTTTTGGCTTCAGTTTTTTAGTTTGAAAATAGGTTAGGGAAAAACGTTTCTTGTAAACCTAAAAACTGTTCAAACCCATTTTTAAATGGACCCTATGAATAACATACATGATAGGCTAATAGATGTGTGTGGGTATCTCCAAAAATACATGTACCTGGTCGAAGCTTAGATATTTTGTTTATGCTTGTTTTTGGATTTGACTGAAGCGAGTGACCTCATTTCAACAAATGAAATGGGTCCGTTCCATATGATGAAACAGGAGCTGTCTTATTCAAGCAAGCAAGTTCATACAATATTCCATCAACATAAAATTCAATACCATTTAAGTTACTGTGCACGTAGAAAAATTACATATTCCTCCCTAAAAATGAGCATTCTGTTTCTCGACTAAATTTCACCTTCTCTTGTATAATCATGCTACCTAGCAAGAGCTGGCCTTGGGTCGCACTGTCGCAGTCTCGGTCTCTCAACAGGGATCCAGATTTAGTTAGGACTGATTTTGATTAGTCTCATTAGTATTGAATTGCACAGTTTATGAATCGAACTATACAACCTATAAGTCGAACTGTACAATCAATTGTTAAGTACAAGTTTCACTCTCTTATTGGATCCAGTAAGTTATTAGATAAAACATGAATTTTTATGTACCACATCAGTATTCAATAGAAGATTCCTATCAGCACATACTGATATGAAAAATTTCCTAACGTGATTCTCATCGGTTTGGGAGAGCCTTTACTAACGTCATTCCCATCAATACATATGAAAATTTTTCCGTGACGTTGGCCCGAATTTACTAGAATTGAATTAGCGCCCACAGTGTACAACATATAAATTCTTAAGAATCAAGAGCATGCATTTATTATATTATACTAACCTAAACTTCTGTTCTTCATGTAATTTTCAAAGAACTATTGCTTTCAAAAGGGAGCATGCATGGTAATCACAAACAATTACGGAACCCTGCGCACATTATTTGAATTCTTATTTCAATGTACTATTTTATTTTAAACGTGGATTTTATTTTATTTTATTTCAATGTTCTATTTTATTCATTTAATTTGGTTGGGGGCAAATTTGCGAAACATTATTCACTTCTACATTTTTAAATCCAATAAATTTTAAACGTGGATCAATAACACATTTTCTGTTTTAGTTTCACTAATTCCATCTCATAGCGTTTTCTGGGTAATTTTTTACTACTTTTGAACAGTTAAAATTGGAGCGCAAGATTTTCTGAATTTCTGTGTTTAAATCTTACATCTGAACACAATCTATTGCATGTTTTGCTTTGAATGTCATCTTTCTCCTATCATTTTTTGCGCACAAAACAGTGCCCGAAAAGTGATAGCAAAATTGGTCAGGCCACATGACTATAAACGATGAAGGCGGTCGTTTAGGTCCCTCACATGCGGGCCCAAATATCATCCAAAAAAATTGTTTTATTTCCTATTTTATTGGCTTTTTTTTAGTTATATCTTTTGTTTTTTAAAACTTCTCGGATACCTTTTTTTTATCTCTTCTTCTAATTAGTATGCTAGATATTATCTTATTCATTTTTTACTTACTTAGAAAAAACTTACTGGTTACATGTTATTTTTCATTTTTGATGTTTTTCCTTTTTTGTTTTTTGTAATTTTTTTATTTTATTGAATATTTTTACTTAGGGAAATTATGTAAAATAATTGAAAATTAAAGTTTAATTAACTATTCAAATTTTTTTATGATAGTGATTATCTTTTTTTTAATAACAATTGTAGGCTGAAAATAAAGGATTTAAACAAAAGTTTTGCGGGGTGCAACACGAGGGATCCGGTGTATTAGTGCATTAGTGATATTTTTTATGATAGTGATCATAAAAATATTTGTGTACATTCAAGAGCCCCATTATAAGAGTTTGTATTGGGTCCTATCTTCTTCGCATGATCTTATGTCGGCCTTGTATGTGATAATCAATTTTGTAAATAAAATTTAACTGATACAAATAAATGACAAAATTTAAAGGTAAAAAAGTAAAAATTATCATGGGATTTTTTTTAATGAGAAATAATAGGCAAGAGACCTCAGAACCTGAGTAAAATGAGATATATCAAGCTTCAAAACAAAAGCCCTATTAGTGCCCTATATTTATTCACATATTAGTTTATTGAATGAATCAATGTTTTTTTACACAACTCACGCGTATAATGACTTTTTTTTATTAAGTAAGATTAAAAAAAATAAAAAAATGCTATGTTTAATAGTCATATTTGTAAATTACACATTTTTATTTTTATATTTGACCGGTGAAAAATATACTTTTATAAATAAATAAAAATACATATTGTTGGAAGATGATGAATGAAACAAAAAATAACATTTTTAGACTTCGAGAGTCGAGACGCATAGCGAATACACTTTTTTATGCGATGTACGTCCAAACTTATATGCACTTATATTTTTTACTCATGAATAACATGTGTTTCAAGTCTTACTGTATATACCACTTCACACCAAACGTTTTAATCAATATGAAACTAAACTTGAAAACCTATATATGAAGTAGTTTTACGACAGAGAGAAAAAATAAAACTATACCAATTGTTTGATTAAATTAAATCAAAACAAACTGAACACATATTTCAATGAATTTAAGTCATTTACTGTTTTTAATATAATGTATATACTTACACAGTAGTGGAGTAGCATTGATGATGCGGCGATGATAAAAGGGCTGTCAAAAGGATTGAATTTGACTGACTTCAAACTTCTATCTATAACATATTTGAATTAGACGTCTTAGCCACAACACCTAGACCGTGTATCACGACCAAAGAAAGGAGAGCGACCCATAGCCACCAATAAAAACTCCCTACGGTCCATTTAGGGCACCGAAATTCCCACCCACGTAGCTATTCACCCCACCCCTCTTAAAAAATCAAAATGTGATTTTTTTAAGGAGTGAACCCATCGTGATTCATTTGATTTGAGAAGTCGTCCATTATGTCATAGGTCGGTATCACAGTATCAAAATGATCATAGAGACTAATGTCTCTCTGTTGCCCACTCGACTTTGTGTACTCATCAGCAGGGGCGGCTCCACTTGTATGGCTATGGGTTCAATTGATCCCATCCAAATTTTGTAAAAATTAAACATTACCCTTCAAAATAAAATGCGTTGTGGGGTGAGTGGGTGACACGTGGACACATTATGTTGTGGTGGTTTGGTGGGGTCCACAAATTAATTGTATTAAATAAACCTCTTCACTCTGCTTCAGGTATGTATCCATAATGAGTTTCATTTATATTTTCTTTTTTTTATTATTTTCTTTACCATTTTTGTAGTTAATATAAAAAATTTCATCATTACATAATCGTGTATGATAATTACAAAACCCCTTAAATACACCTATCTGACTTCACCTATCTGTTTGGAAAATCATGGATTTTGTTTGCTCTTTAGTTGATTAGTTGTTTAATTTTTTTAATGTATTTATGTTTATAAAAATTTTATTTTCAGATTTTGCCATTTGGTCAACGGATAAATTTTTAAAGAGAAAATCAACTAAAACAAGATTTTTCTCATAGTGAAGAAAATTGTGATGCTCAGCAAAATCACGTTAAAGACAATCATAAAAGTTTATATTTGGAAATCATTTATCTCATTTCTTTGATGATTTTTTTTAATGTCGGTTCTTTTTTCAAAAGATTTTTTTTTAAAATATATAATAAGTTAGATTTTTTAAAAATTTTGTGAAATTTATTTTTTTAAATGACCCCGTCTATAGAAATTTCTGGAGCCGCCACTGCTAATCAGTTATATACTATGTTCGATATCATAGAGTCGAACAAGTCGAATAAACCTAATGCATTCTTTGTGACTCATCCGACTTTGTAAAGTTGTTCATTATGTTACATGTCGATATCACAGAGTCGAATTAGACACAGAGACCGAAGGCTCTCTTTACTGCCCATTCGATTTTGTGTTTTGAACAATGTGTTCACATGTTATGGTGTTCTCAATAATATGATATCTTCAAACCAGGGGCGGGGCCATGTAGGGACGGGGGGGCTCAAGCCCCTCCTTGTATTTTTTTTATATGAAAATGTTACATCTAGTCTTTTTTCTAGTCCTAAATTCAGTCTACAAATGTTTTGAATTTTTAAAAACTAGTATAGCTAATCTAATGAAGTATATGTTTTTATAAAAAATGAAGTGTGCACTATAATGAATTGCATGAATACATTTATAGAAAATGTGAAAAAAAGTTATCGAAACATCTTTCTCGTTAAAGTGAGTATATGCTTTGATAATTTTCTATCGACGCATATAGGATTGGAAATGGGCTGAAATAAAAACATTGTGTATCAACATTTTTTTGTAATAAACAAACAAGAACAATTGACGATCTGAGTTTAATATGGATATATTTATTGAATTATAATAAAAATTCTTGGAAAAATAAACTCAAATATTGTTAAAAAAAACTTTTTATTTTGTTTTTGTCTCTCAATTTTTTAATATATCAAAACACCCTTAAGTGGTGATTATATTTTTTCTAAATTCTTTAATCTCTTTTTTTATCGCTTACTCCGTGAAATACTTTTTACACACGATTATACACTCTGTGTATGTTATTCACTCGTACATTGTTATTCATTCTCTTTATTATATATATCAACCCTTATTATGCATCTTATTTATACTATTAAGAGTCAGTTTGATAATTCTAGTTGAGAATAAAAATTCTTCTTTTCAAATAATCTAATTCAGGTAGATTTTGTGTAATTGATATATTTAGGAATGAACACATGAATGAATGATTCCAAATACAATTTTCCTAAGTAGTATGATAAATTTTTATGAATGTCTCTGTTTAAAATTAATTTTATATCAAAGACATATACATAAATAATGAATTTTTTTGTACTTTGTGTAAAACCCCCCTTAGAAAAAAACCTGGCTCCGCCACCCTTCAAACAATAGTGCATTGTTCAGTTTCATGAAGGACTGATCAAATGATGTAGTGTTTGGATATCTCTTCGTCAAGTTCGTCCATTATGTCACAAGTCGAATGGTTGTAGAGAGAACCTTAGGTTTCTGTAACCAGTTTGATTCTGTAATGTCGACCTGTGACATAATGACAATGTTTTAAAAATCAAACATTTCAATGAACTAGAAAAATGAATGAGTCAAGTGTCACTGGTTCAATTGTTGGGTCAACCGGATTTGAACCGTGACATAATTATAATGTAATAATTTTTTTTAATTATCATTACTAAATAAAAATATAAAATATTTTAGAAAATTTTTGCATAAAAGTTTTACTTAACATCATAACATGATTTTTGTATATAAAATATAAATTTTTTATTAGATTTCATATTTTAACAAGTGATTAATCATAATTTTCATGAATAAAGAGCCAATCGATATAATCAACTCATAGCCGGTTTACAAAAACTGTTGGTTCAATAAGTGGGTTGATTTAGTTTTACTGATTTTTTATATCTTCAAGTTATGTGGGTAAATCGAATCAGAATTTAAAGTGGGTGAAAATTTAACTAGTTCAATCAGGCAGGTCAGATTATGTTTTAAAACACTACATAATTGACGATTTCATAATAGCGAATGAGTCACAGAGAGAGCCTTAGGTTTTGTGACTTGTTCGACTATGTGATGTCAAACAGAGTATATAATTGATGATTACACAAAGTCAAACGGGTCGCAGAGAGAGTCTTAGATCTCTGTGACCAGTTCGATTATGTGATGTCGACTTGTGATATAATGAATGACTTTATAAAGTCGAATAGATCGGGGTGGATTCACCTTTTAAAAAAACCATATTTTTATTTTTTGGATAGGGGTGGGTTAAATAACTCTGTGGGTAAAAATATGAGCGCCCATTTATCAAACACCCACATTTTTTTCTTCCCATAATGGTAGACCACCTACTTCAATTTCATTACGAAAAGGAAATGTATTACCACTATCTTCATATAATGGTAGCCCAAAGCATATAAAATATATTACCACCAGGTGTCACGCACATACGACATGAAATGAGCTGTGCATACCCCACTACCACTATTGTTATTTAGGTTTTTTTAAATATATCTTTATTTAAATCCATATTTAGTACATACACTTCCATAAGGGCCATTCAGTTATATATATACACACACATTGACGATACCCATACCCCAAACTATAAGCTTAATTCACATGTCATTAGTTAGCTTGTTAACTTTAAAAAAAAAGATAAAATAGCAAAATGCGGATCTGTCATTCATTAAAAATATGTCTCATTAATCCAAATCCTCCTTTTTTTATCTACTTAGTTACTAATTTTCCACAATTACACTAAAATTTATTAATTTTAAAATTTGAATTTTAAAATACTTGTTTAGTAACTTAATTTTCTATTTCAGTTACACCTAAAACTTACTTAAATTACACCAAATTTATCTAAATTATTTTTTTTTTATCAAAATCTTTCAAACGGCTACTCTTTTTTTTCTTTCAAATTACATTCGTACTATATACATTTTTTTAAAGAATGTTATTAACTAAACATTCTAGCATTTGACAAACATCTTTTCAATTTACATAAATAAGATATATCTTAGAAAATGTAAATACATTTCCTAAATGTTTACATATCTTACAACTATTTGTTACATTTACATAAATATAACATAATAGTTATATTTACATAAATGTTTTACATTCTATGCAATGTTTAAGCAATTTAAAAACATATCATTTCTTCAATAGTCAATTCCATTTTATGAAAAATATCAAACATCTTTTTTGTTGTGAGTTATATTTAACAAATGTTACATGAACTATTTGTTACATTTTCATAAAAACTGTTATATTTACATAAATGTAACATAATAGTTACATTTAAATGTTTTACATTCCATGCAATATTTAAACAATTTAAAAGCGGATCCTCTCTTTAATAGTCAATAAAATTTTATGAAAAATGTCAAACACTTTTTTCACTGTGAGTTACATTGATCATTGTTATATGAACTTTTTGTTACATTTTTATAAAAATTGTTACATTTACATAAATGTAACATAACAGTTACATTAATCTAAATGTTTTACATTTTATGCAATGTTTAAACAATTTAAAAACATATCATCTCTTTAATAATCAGTTACATTTTATAAAAAATGTCAAACACATTTTTCATTGTGTATTACATTTAACAAATATTACATTAAGTTCATGAAAAAATAAATTATGTTACATTTTTCAATCTAAGCTATATAAAAAACAGAAAAACATCATTTTTAAACCCAAACACAAAATGTCAAAACTAAACATAATATATGTCAAAATTAATCTGATAGACATTCAGACGAAATGCAAATCGAAAAAAAAAAACTAAATCCTTGACTTCAAATTCTTTCGAAGTAGAAATTCAGATTTGCTACTAGGTGCTCTTCATGAAAAAATCTATTCTGAGAAAAAATGAACGAGTTAATGATGAAAGAATAAGAATTCAATTTAACATTCTAAAAAAAGAAAAACATTAAATATGTTGCATTGATGCAATTATAAAAATCGTAACCGCCGCATAATTTTAGGGATTATTTGGTAAAAGGGCATAATAGAAATTCTTCATTTGCTATCTCATGGGGCTGTCGCTAAATTTGGGAATGAATTCATGGGAAATATTAATTAAGGATGAATGTAATTAACTTAGCGAATAGGATGGTAGAATGTAAAACATTTAGATTAATGTCTTTCATAACTTTACTCATTGGTCTGGGAGTACCAAATCGATCAATATGGAGGGAGAGCACCCTTTTTTGGGTATGAACGAACGCCACTCTTCATATTCAAATATTAGTTACGGTCGCACATAATTAATTGAGAGAATTATAGATCTGTTTGTGATGCAAGATTGATCGTGGATTCATAGGGGCTGATGTTATCGAACGGATGGGATGACATTGAGAAATTCCTGAACTTATCCTATCATTGTTGAGGTCCATCAATCCTATGATAGACATAAATTCAATCAATAAAATCACAAGGAGGACCAGGTCATATGGAGACCGCGGACTTCGGGGGAACACTTGGTCAAGAGCGCGTACACATGGTGGTGTTGCGCGGTAGTTTGGGACAGCCGCGACTAATGCCAAGTTCTATCAGACATGAAAACCCCGGATCCCTCTAAAGGTCAAGGTGTTCATGTGGTTCTTATACTTAGAGCGTTTGATCACGAGGGAATATAGGGCGAGATGGGCTCCATTGGACTCTAGGGCGTGTGGCCTTTGTGCGGAGGCTTCAGAGAGTGTGTAGCTCACCTGTTTTGTGAGTGTCAAATTGTGTGGGACTTCTGGGCCAAGGTGGGGAGATAAACGGGCCTCCGAACTACATTTCAATTAGTGGAGGAGATGTGGGTAGCGGGGAAAGAACTGAAGAGACTGGACGATAACAGCCTACAAGTGGTGATCTCGCAATCCATAATCCCGGCGGGGGCGTGGACATTATGAAAGACACGGAACGATGTCGTCTTCAACAGAGCTAGAGTGTATCAGGAAAACTTGTGGGACATGTTTTACGGGTGCTTGCGAGATTGGTGAAAGTATATCGCCATGGCGGGTGAGGTCCAGGTCCGAGAAGGGCGCGTCCAGATCGAAGGATAATCAAGGGGCGAGTGCTTCGCCTTCGACTCTTTGGTTAGATATCTCTTCTAACAAAAGGGGACAAGGTGAAGAGTTTATACATTTCTTTTATTGTAATCTATTCTTATTCAATTCAGAATTTGTAATTCAAGTTCAATAATGAAATCGGGTAGCAAATATCTACCTTTTTCAAAACAAAAAAAAATCACAAGACACAGGTGGAATTCCAGGAATTGGGAAGGATAAACCTGTCAAATGAGACATTTGTAAAATATAAATAATAAAAAATTAAAATAAAAATTGCATCAACTACAAATGCCCTTTCATGGCCATCTTGATCACGAAGGCATCAGAGTTGTCCGAGCCCCAACATGCGTTGATTGATGTTCTCTTCTCCCTCAAGCCGTCGCCCTCCAGCACCTTATCGCTATCTCGATGAGTCTCGTAGGGTTGAGAAATTTCAATCTGACATGATGAATGGGTCACATGTAATGTTTATGTTTTTCATGGATTCATATTTTATATGTAGTATGAATATAAATATAAATAATATAATATATATGTGTATGTATGTATGTATGTATGTGTATACAGATCTTTATTTAAATCAATATCTTATATGTTGAGCGCATAATTTGTCATAAAAGCATCTAAATTTTCATGTTTAATGGAAAGAGCACTTTTTTTTATATGACAATCTATAACAGTGTATATATATATATATATATATATATATATATATATATGTATTATCTTATTTCATTTTTATTCTCTCATTTCTAGAATATTATATTCAGAAACAACATTTACCCCATGTTTGGAATGGGGATATGTTTTATTTCTAGGGTATACATTTATCCAAACATAAGTGAATATAAATAAGGATAAAATGATTTTATGTTTGATTGTGTTTTGAATTATTCTCGTTGGTAAACGTAAGAATAAATGTTTTGTTGTTTGGGTAAAATGTGAATAAAATATAGATAATGATTTATAAAAGGTAAAAAAGTAATGATAATTGATTTGACAGATGATTTATAAGAGTTGATGATAATTGATTTGACAGTGAGTCCACATATTCTTTCGGTGGAATAACATAGGATAATTTTAATTCCAGGGTTGACTGAAATTCATATACTACTTTATCAGGGTTTATTCTGGTATACTTTATCAGGGGTTATCCGGGGTTTTTCAGACTTATTCAGGGTCTTATACCAGAAACAAACGGGGGCTTAGAATCGCCATTCGGTTCATTTCTAGATATCTAAAAAAATAAAAAAATTCATTCATCAATTTCACGAAATCTAGTAAAACTGAATTTCTCATATCTCCGGTTCATATATATATTTCAATAGCTGTTCAATGACATATTCATCTCATTAAAAAAATTTACATTTTCTGAGTGCATATAATACGTTAGAATATATATTTCATTTTTTAAAAATATATATCTTATTAGATAAAATATATATATATATAAAATCAAAATGACTGTGGTCTGCAGACGGGGCTTAAAAAGAGGTCGTGCCTAACATTTTTCTTTAAAAAATGATATGTTCAGTCCCGTTTGCAGCACCATCTGTAGTCCCTAATGAAATACTATGAAAAGTGAAATGTATATATATACATAAAAAGCCAGTACATATCTTTATTTTTTAAAATTAAATAAAAATTTAATCAAATATACACTACACTAATACAATACATATTCTATTAATATGAATTCTTCTAGTAAAATATATAATCAGCCGGGGAAGCATTTCCGAACTATAGGCAAGGGTGGATGCAAAGGTTGTCTGGCCTGAGCTATAGCTCGGTCCAGTTTTTACAAAAAAAAAGTATTTATATAATAATATTTATATTTTATAAGGTATAGTTTTTTTTATATATAAAAAAATCTTCTATTGGAATTATTTTAAACATAAAATTTTTGAATTTAATCTCATGTCAATATATATACTGTTGTGAAAATGCTACATGCTATCTTTTTCGATTTCAATTCCAATTGATACATGTTTTGATTTCTTTAAAAATAAATGATGTATATGCTTTTAAAATAAATAAAGTATAAACCCTAGAATTGCATGGATCCATTTATAATAAATAAAAATAAATTGTGATATATACCTCGTTAGTGTTGGTAAATATTGTTAAAGATACATGTAGGATTGCTCATTTTAATTTTTTTTTTGTTTTTTTGTGTAAAAAAATGATGGTTTTGACAGATGAGAATAGAACTTTCACTAATATTATAGTTTAGCCTGTCCCAAAATTTTACCGTGGCTCTGTCGCTGTCTATAGACAAAGCTGCAAACATGACTGTACTGGGTGTATCAACATCTTTTAATTAATAATCTGAAATGGGCATCCATGTGTGTGGAGACTGAGAATCTGCATTATTGGTTGGCCCCAATTTATCCTGCAAATCCACCCAGACCAATTAAAATCTGAATGTTTTCCAATTATATAATTCTAATTCCACAAACGTGTCATTTGGTTGGGCTATCGCTTGCATGCTACAATTTGGTTCGTACGCTCCGTGTCGTTTCGGCAGCGTTGCATCCTTATCGGTTCATTTATTATTTTTTTCAGATTCTGAACCAAATTATACTGTATACAGTCAAAGACTGGTGGGAACATATCAGCCACACAAGAAATTGAATTAATGAGTAAGTTTGGTGATCTTTTGAATATATGTAGTTGCGTAATATTGTTGGCCTAGTTTTGGACATAGGATAGGATGACTTCATACTTGGTCATTGGCTTTTTTATTAATCCAAATTGGACAAATGGAGCTTAAAAGATTTGGTCTGACTTTCGTACTCATGTTTGTGTTACTTTATGTGATGAAAGGTAATGTCTAACGCGGTTTGAAATATGTACTTTAGCTTTACAATGTTATGTGTAATAAAGCAAAAGCCAAAATGTGAAAGCTAGGCAGAATGACAGAAGATGTGGAAGACAATGATCTAATTGGTACAAGTCCAACACATGTAAAAGTTCAACATAAAAGTTGCAGGATTGCTTTTGTTAAAATCAATGCAATCGACAACAAGTCACAAAAATCAAAACTAACTGGGTGCTTTTACACCCAGATTCATTTTCAACCCCAATTCCAGTTCTATATGCGTCGATAGAAAATTAACAACGCATATGCTTACGTTAACAAGACATATGCTTTAAAAGATTTTTTTTACATTTTCTATAAATACATTCATGTAATTCATTGGAGTATATGTTTTATTTTTTTTTTATAAAAGTATATACCTCTTTAAATGAAGTATATTATTTAAAAAAAAATTAAAACACATGTAGACTGAAATTGAAGCTGAAAATAAAACTGGACGTAACATTATCTAAACTAAAATATAAAATGTACTATAAATTGGGCTTAGATGGCATGACACTCTGTGGGTCCATCTGGATCCACGTTTCAAACGCGATTATTATCAAAATCCACTTAGTTTTTGTAAAACATATTTTTGACCGTTTTTCAAAAGCTGAGTTTGTTTCCCTGATGAAAATGGCACATGGCCGGCCCTGGGTGTAGGCCTAGTAGGCGGCCGCCTAGGCCCCACCTAGGGAAGGGCCCCGAAATCCAAATGCTTAAAGCAGTTGTATATTTTTGTTATGGGTGTCTAGCCCAATATGAAATCTGGTTAATTATTTTTAATACATACAAGCCCCAAATGAAAAAAATGTATGCAATTACAACTATTTAAATATAATTTCACTCATCCAATGATAATAATTATTTCTACGTAACTAATTTTTTAGATCATTCACTCTCTCTTATAATCTTATCATGTCATTTTTTTAGGGCTATAAATCTACATCTTTCTCCCTCTCTCTCTATCTCTCTTTGTCTATCTCACTCTTTCAACCATTCCAAAATTAAAAAAAAATCAAAATTTAAATTTAAATGTTTTGCAACAATGTTAATTGGTCTCCACTTTAAGACACTTAGCCCGTTCTTGAATTTAGTTTTGCTTTTTTTTTTGTTATATTTTTTATAATTATATTCACATATTCTTGTTAATTGGAGATGAAATTAAAAAGGTAGACATGACAATATTATTTTTTCATATGGCAAATTGCTTTTTAAACCAGAATTTTATTTTATTTTTTGTGATAGGATCCCATTTTAAAAGTTTGTCTAGGATTTTACCTAAATTTTCAAATCTCAGGGCCGCCCTGAAATGGCATACCTGTATTTCAAATCCAATTGTGAAAATGAGTTTGGATCCATTTTCCGAGAAATTGTACGCTTCAAACCCAAAAGTAAGCCAAACACATATCCAAACAAATCTTATATGTAACACATAAGTTGGAATAATCTATCCTTGTTGGAACGATTTCCAGGCTAATTCATGACATGGCTACAAGAGCTCTAAGGTTCATTAGGATGTTAAAAGAAATCATTGTATATAAAGTGTAGGCTGTATTAGTATAACACTTCATATTTTCCAACCAGACATGTATTTAGGGAGGCGAAACAAATCCACCTAATCATAAAACCATGAAAAACATGAGGTATCAAAATATATATTAAGAGACCACCAAACATGCATGACCTTGTTTTTAAAAGCATCAATGGCAGCTGTACCCATTCAAAAGCTAGGCAGTGTCATGTGGTCGTATATCATGCATATTGGGCCAAGAGGTAACGTGGAGAGACAACAAACTCATGCCCTCTTCTCACGGGAGAGGTCTACATTCCATTTATGGCAATGAATAATTAATAACTATAACATTAAGCAATGTTTGATGCTTACCTCAAATGGAACTTCTCTTGCAAATCTAGCTGAATATTATAATGCCATGGATAGAAAAATTCAATAGGATGCATTGGATGGGGTTCAGTATTTTTTTTTTAATAAAAAAAAGATAGAACTTGTTATCATGCACTTATATTATAAAAGTGAAAGTATAAATATGAAGAGAAGGTGATTAAAAAAAAAGCAAATATAATGAAAAGCAAAAGAAAAAAAAGCAAATATAATGAAAAGCAAAAGGTATCACGAAGGAAAAGGAGACATTAGATGAGAGATCTACCAAGTGTAGTCATCTGACCCTCCCGAAACAAGAAGCCGTCAGCCTCGACAATGCCGCATCCCCAGTCCTTTGATGCAATGTTCGATAGCCTCCCAATTTTTTTGTCAGTACTTTTAAATAAGAAACTGACATGTGTCTAGTTTTATTGTATCCTTTGAACATATGTAAATTTTATAGCATGATATAGATCTCATCCATAATTATAAGTTCATAATGGAATGATGATAAATGAACACTCATATGTTTAATGTGAGTATTTTATTAAAAATTAACCGAGTCACATCTCATCCAAATAATTAGATCTTACATCAAGTTACACGGTCAAAACTTACACAGTCAAAACATAATAAATGAAACTGTTATTTTGATGGAATGAATTTTGATTAACTAACGTTCAGAGATAACAGTGGTCCATGAAATATAGCCGTTCAAAATCTTAAATAAATAAAAAAAAACGGTCACATGCATCAAATCAAATGCAATTAAATACCGTCCATGTTTTCAACGGCTATATTATATATACCTTCAATTAATCAAGCGAATCGCACAAACGGCCACGTGGGGACGTTCGTCATCATCCATCCACATTTTGAATATTGAAAGAAAAAAATAAAAAATGAGGGGACCAATTTGTAACTTTGTCGGCCCTCTCGCTTTCAGCCAACTCGGATCCATCTCTCTCTCTCTCTCTCTCTCTCTCAACGTCTGTCTCATGACCTGCGCATCGCACACATCTCTCGTGCCGACAAAGCCTTCCAGCGACGTTTCTGTTCCCACTCGTCTCCTCCTGTTTTCGCTGTATCTTCTAATATAAAACAAAAACAATTTCTTGACCGACATATAAATCCAAACAGGTACAGTCGAGTGTATTTTAAACACCCACAATTTTAGTTTATATTATACTAAAAGTATAATATTTAGTTTATATTGTTTTTTTTTTTTTTTTAGAAAATGGTAGATTATATAACTCATTCGAATGTTACAAATCTGAAACTTACCTCAAAGCAATTAAAAGGGATGGGGATAAAATGTTGAAAGATTAGAAAACGAAGAGGAAGAAGAGATTGCTCATACAAGATGTGTGTCATCATCCAATCTCCCCGTATTACACAGGGTAAAAAAAAAGAAAAAATGAAACAACCTTCACTCGAGCTCCGAAAATGCATTTAGTTTTATTTTTTTATTTTTGTTTTAAGTATGTTACATACCAAGATATCCTTATTGATTTCAGAAAATGTAATATTTATTTTTATAAAATTATAAATTATATTTGCTTCCATGAATTTCATATATTCAAGTTTTAATAAAAAAATAATTTGCTTCGCTAAATATATACGAACATATATCTTACATTTGGTTGAATATACACATATATCATGATATTTAAGATATTTTTTTATATATTTTGATTACATCAGTGTAATAGAAGAAAATTAAATATTAATCATAAAATTCAATCTATATATTAATTTAATTAATTTAATTTGAAACTAATATGGAAAGAAAGGAAAGTGTAATCAATTAAGAGATCAAGATTAATTATTTATATAAAAAGATTTGTGATAATAAGTCATTATCACAAATATTAGATTAAATTAAATTTTAATTACAATAAGTAATAAAATAACACATATTCACATTAAATAAACTTTCAATGGTATATAACTAAATATGCTATTTATAATGACTTAAAATAGGGGAAAATGCGTTTAGACCCTTGAAGCTTTCTAAACTTGTAGAAAAACCCTTATAATTTAAAAACATGCAATTAACCCTCTGGTGTTAGTATTTCCATTAAGAAGAGATAAAAATACAATTTTATATTTTTAATTTAATCTATCTTTATCATGTTTTCATTTTTTTTGGGTGGATTATTTTCCTATTTTAATTAAATGTTGTGTGACTTAATTTTCATAAAAAAAACATCCAGATGCATTTGATCAAAGAGTTAACTATTGTATAAATTAATATTCATAAAGCATATTCAGAATTAATTAATTCATTTTTTTATATATATTGAGAGAGTCAAGGATAAAATAATAATTTTATATTTTTATCATATTTTAATAGAAAAATATAATGACAAAAAGGTGTAAATGCATCCAACGGTGTTTTTTTAGGTTTTGAAAGCTTCAGAGACTAAATGCATTTTACCCTTTAAAATAATTAATATATTTTTCAAGGACACAGATACATATAAAACCATAATCCATCTTCTACACCTGAAAGAATAAAATAAATACAGATCAATTGCTACACCCGAGTGAAACATTAATTAATTATTATTAAATCAGTATTAATAAAATAATTAAATAAATGTATATGTGAGTGGAGAGTGAGTTGAGTATGAGAGAGAGAGCAAAAACGGCAGTTGGTTTGTGTTTGTAAACGACTTTCAACTCCCAAAAAGAAGATCATAAAATCCTTTCCCCTCTCGCGAGGTCTTCTCTTTACCCAATCTTTCTATCAAATCAAAGTCCATAGATTCTGATAGTCCTCCGTTTGAAGACAGAGAAAGAACAAAGCAAAGTTAAAAAAGTTCTTACAAAGTAACCTCTCTCTCTCTCTCTCTCTCTTCTCTGTTTGGGTTTTGAATGATGTATTTCTATGGCTTCCATTGTTAATCATTCTCCACATCTCTTGGAGGGGGTTCATGTCCTTGTTCAGGTTTGTTATTCTCCAGCAAGGGTTGTGTGGGATATCAGGATTGTATAAAAATTCATCCTTGAACTGTGGAGACTGTCACTGTTTTCTTTGTTTTTTTTTTTTTGGTTGATTTTTGGGTTGTGATTTTTTTTTAAATATGTTATGATTGATTTTTATGTTAGGACCCAATTGATGGAATTTTAGATGGAGTCCTTGTTGGGGCACATTTTGATATAAGATATGCGGATTTATTGATTTTTGTTCTTCATATTTTGCTTGGTTTTGATTTATTTGTAGGTTTCTTTGAGGATGTGCTTGATTGATTGTGGATTTCTACTTGTTTTTCTTTTGTTAATCTTTAAAGTTCAAATTTGAGGCTCCTTTTTTTTTGTTTGGTTCTTCTATGCATTATGTTTCACGTCTTCAGCATGTTATTTTAAAAATTCACTGAATTTTCAAACGTTTTCATATTTAAATTTGTCTAATATATTTATGAACCAGATTTGCTTTTCATAACAAATTTCCTGGTATTAGCATTTGACATGTAATTGCTTGGAATTTCTTCTGTATTTTAATTTTTTTTAATATATTTATGAACCAGGTTTGTCTTTTTTTTTTAAGATTTAATAAAACTGTGTATATCTTCCAAGATTGTGTATGCACTGACATGAACTTCTTCTTTCATTTTCAGTTTGAAGGTATAAATGGCTACGATCGGTGATATAGGACTCTCTGCAGCGATTAATATTCTCAGTGCATTCTTGTTCTTTATTGTGTTTGCGATCTTACGGCTGCAGCCGTTCAATGACAGGGTGTACTTCCCAAAGTGGTATCTTAGGGGATTAAGATCTGAACCGTCTAGATCAGGGGCGTTTGTGAATAAATTTGTGAATTTAGACTTTAGGTCCTATTTGAGGTTTTTAGAATGGATGCCAGCTGCCTTGAGAATGCCAGAGCCGGAGCTGATCGATCATGCAGGGCTCGACTCTGCTGTGTTTCTGCGAATATATTTGATCGGGTATGTGAAAAGAATTTTGAAATTCCCGAATTTTTTATTTTACTATGTTGTTATTATTATTTTTTATGTTATATTGTTTGTCTACAATATTTTTTTGGATTTGGTCTAGTTTGCATATTTTTGTTGAATTTCCGTAATCTTGTAGGTTTGGAAAATGAGTAATACTGAATGTGAAAAACAATGCCTTTGAATCAAACTGCATTGGCTTGGTGACTTAAATTGACTACTTATTTTAGACCAGTCATGGTCTTGGTGAGGAATTTCGGAAAATGAAGGAAAAGGCAGAAAGTTTGAAACATCAAGGCAAATGAAATTGAAAAGATTGAGATATCAAACCAGATCTGATTTGGAGATTTTGTTTATGACTAATTGAATTTCATGATATCCTATATAGCTGAATTAATTTTTACTGAAGTTTGTTGATTTACTGTTTAATTTTATGTCTTTTCTGTGGATGTTGTGAGTTGGCATGATGGGTCATCTATGTGAATGCCATGGAAAATTAAAGTTGATTGAGTCACTGAACTGAAATATTCAATTTGATAGAATGAGAGTTTTCCTTTTTTAAATATAGAGCTGATCTTGAAATTAGTGAGAGAACCAAGTCGCTCATTCTGATTTGCACTGAAAATTTGCTAGGAGGCACAATTACTTCAATGAACATGCTAAACACAAAATGACATGCAATAGACACGTTCCATACGTGTCCAATATTCAAAAATAATTCTCTGAATTTCGGACACTCGTTGGACGCCGAATGGACAAGGCATGGACACATACATTTCAGATTCTTCTCATCCAAGTTCCAACATATGGTGAATTTTCGCTCAATATTTGGGATAATCTAGGGAAAAGGAAAATTAAAAAGAAATTGAAAGATTGAGTAAAATCAGACAAAGATTTCTGGGAAATCGTAAGTATGCGGTAACCTTAGAATTTATTGAATCAGCCTACTGGCTCTGTTGGAAAAGTTCCATTTTTATTTCAGTTCAACAGTTTGTCAGTTTAAAGATGGATGCCCCTAATCCATGTATCAAGAAATTTGATGCCATTGTGGAAATATGTGGAAATTTTATATAGAAATGATGTGAGGAGACTGCGTGGTTCCTAATTGAGGCTGACGAACGCAGCATTTTTACAGAATTATAGCAGAGTACATCACCATGATTAGCTAAATCTACTTTTGGTTGGATATCTTTTTAAAGAAATGCATACTATCTTGTTTGCTACCTTAATTTTATACTGTTGCTTAACAATTGTATTCTGACTTGAAGTTTTTAGTGAATAGCTCTGATTATATCCTGTATAATTGGTTTTTATCTTGTTGTAATCATCACTTCTATAATTTGTGCACGCTATGCCTTTTTCTTTATTTAATGCTTCTCTCTTTAACATCTTTAATGTATAAACATATCTAGATTGATGATTTATTTAAAGCTGAAGGTTTTTCCACTGGTTTGTGTCACTTTGTGTTTGATAATAATATTTTTTACCTTCTGCAGACTCAAAATCTTTGTGCCCATCACGTTATTGGCTTTCTCTGTATTGGTACCCGTCAATTGGACCAATGATTACCTAGAAAAGTCACATGTTGTTTACAGCAATGTAGACAAGCTTTCCATTTCAAATATTCCAAATGGTTCAAAACGGTGAGCACCCTCCATTTCTGATGGATCAGTGAGATTGATTTCTATACATCCATGCTTCATGATATTCCATTTATGTCAATGCCTATGAGATTGGTTTATTCTTCTTTGTATTTTCTCTTTATTTTTTTTGTAACCTTTGCCCTCATTGCCAATTTTCTGGATATTCAGACTCCCATAGTAGTAGCTGTTTCTCTAGTGGGAGTTGATGTATCAACTTCAATAAAAAAAAGCTCTAACTCTTTGCCGCTTTTTAAAATGATTTCCATCTCACCCCTTCAATTTTAAAGTGTTTGTGCCTTGTTCCTGCATCCTAAACAATTGAACATAATTTACACAGTGCATATGCAAGGTTGAATGGTGCCAGTGGGGTTTTCTCAGTTAGAGAATATAGATTTGAGGGTGGTGTGCCCAACAGTCACTTCATCTTATTTTATAAAAAGGGCTGCATGAATGAATGCTTATTTTAGGCATCAAAGTTCTATGGAATGGACATTTTTTAAAGAATCTGCTGCAACTGAGGATTCATATTACTTTTATTTTCCCTTTATTTCCTCTGCTTCTCATGTAGTCATCCATTTTTTGGAAAGTACTACTAGGTATCCTGATATAGTATTAAAATTTGATGACGCAATATTCCATTAGAAGAAAATAAAGGATTCACATTTGAAGGCTGTTTAGTGCTTTCGATCCAACTTAATTTTATACCATGTATACTTTGGCTTTCCTTCCAAATATAGACTAATTGCAGAACTAATAGACTGAAAGATTGTATAATTAAATTCTTCATTTGCATGATGAATGTGATTGTCTGATGCTGAATTTAAAGTCGACCAATTGTTTTGAATTTTGGCATTCAACGTATTGATACTGGTTTAATTATTTTCAAGGCATTTGTGAACACAGACACGCATCGAAGTTTGTGTAGTTGAAAGATTTGAAATAGCTATTTAGATTCATGTCACCTGTACAACTGATAGACTGAGTTTTAATTATAGGACTTTAAAATTTCCTTTATGTGTATCTTAATGTTGGAACGAAATTATGCAGAAAGACAGGTTGAGGAAAATGCATATCATATAATGGACAATATAAGTTATATCATAGGTTCTGGTATAACTGCACCATGGGTCAGGTTGACGTAGTGGGAGTGTGGGCTGGCATTCTCTTTTGGAAAAAGGTGATTGATGTTTATTGATCATAGGAAAATAGTGAAGGCACATGCAGAAAAGAGCATTATCAGTGGAGGGAAATCAAGAGGGGGAGAAAGGGAAAGATTGAATAGGAGGAGGATCCTCTTTCTCTTTTGATTTATTTATTTTTGAACCTCAAAATAGTTATCCCCATACCATTTTCATGATGCCCTTGAGGCGAAAGATATACACATGCTTACATAGGCACAGAGGTGATAGCTAACCAAGTAATCTTTATTTCTTACTAAGCATAACATATCAATGTTGAGGGTTTGGGAACATTTTTTAACTACTACTCATTCTCATACTAGTACAGCCAAATCATCGCCAATATGAGATAGATAAACAAGATTTGAATCTTTATGTTCTTCATTTCTACAGGTTTTGGACACATATATTAATGTCATACGTCATTTCATTTTGGACATGCTATGTGCTGCTCAAGGAGTATGAAATAGTTGCAAAGATGAGGCTGCATTTTCTTGCATCAGAACATCGTCGTCCAGATCAATTTACAGTACGTTCATGTCTTAAAATGATAAATTTACTATATATGTATATACCATATTCTCAGATTTCTTTTCTAATTTTCTTTAACTTTTTTTTTTTTTTTTTGGAATTTTTGGACATTTACTGTGTTGGGCATTCATCTATGTTAAATTTATCATTTCTGATATGTAAATTTTTTGAAATGGTCATTTTATCTTTGTTGAAATGTCATCTGAAAGGTAAAATTTAAAAATCTAAATGCGGATTAAAAATATAATTGCGGTATTCATTAACTATATGATAAGATTGGTCATCTGTGTAAACACATCTGTGACATTAGGATTATAGAGGTCATTCATCTATGTTAAATTATCATTTCTGATATGTAAAATTTCTGAAATGGTCATTTTATCTTTGTTGAATTGTTATCTGAAAGGTAAAGTTTAAAAATCTAAATGCGGATTAAAAATCTAATTGTGGTATTCATTAACTATATGATAATATTGGTCATCTGTGTAAACATATATGTGACATTAGGAATAGGATGATAGAGGTGCGTAATATTTGGCTCGGGATTCAACGCAAGATAGGATCACTTGGGGAGGGGACACCCTTCATCCTCGACACAGCTTAATATTTACTTCTGGGGTTGTTTGGGTAGGGGAATAGGGGAAGAATAGGATGGCATAGGGGGAGAATAAGTTTAAAAAGCTGTTTGTTTGGAGGAACAGATGGGTATAGCTATGCCAGAATAGGTGGGAATAAGCTGGTATTTGTATTTCGGGATCCCCTTGGAATTGTGTTATTCCACTTAATTTATTTCATTGGTATAAGAGGGACCTACTTGTCAAATTTTACAGGACTATTAAATTTACTCTTTTTTTTGCTAACGGTAGTTAATTTCTCATAAATAGTACGATTAAATTTGATTTTAGCACCCATAACCTCACTTTATGCTTCATCTGTGTATGAACACTCGCAAATAATAACTTTTTCTTTCTTACCAACTAATGGCATGCAAAAACTTCATCGAACTGTAAATTTTAGAGCACATGACATGTATCTCAAGTCTAATCGTGCAATATGAGTGCATTCCAAAAGCTTGTGACTATGGACATCTCTGTGTGCCCCTTTTGTAAATAATGCTAAACTAATAATTAATCTTAAGATTCATTGAATTGTCAGTGATGTTATCTATCATTCACCTGACTAGCCCATTTCTTGTTTTTTAATGTTCTTCTGTTTCATGCTCATATTTGTTATTAGTATGATTCAACACGACTCTATGCAGGTTCTGGTCAGAAACATACCGCCTGACCCAGATGAATCTATCAGTGAGCTTGTTGAGCATTTTTTCCTCGTCAATCATCCTGATCACTATCTTACGCATCAGGTTTCCTCCAATCTTTTACTGGATATCTTTTTCTCATTCAATTATATAATTTCATTTTTATTTTTCAGCAAGTTTGTGAATCTCATTAATGTATATAAAGAATGTACACTAAAACTATAGTTGGGTAGGGAGGGAAACTAGGACATCCTAGTTGCATCCCCAAGCCAACCCAACAGTGGGGCCACTTTACAACATGTACAATACAAAAAAGGGAAGGATAAGAAACCACAAAATTATCACCAGGGTTATGCATGTATTGCCGGATTGCCAGTCCAGTCCTTCTGCAAGCCCTTCTTTAAACCCATGTTCAATCTGAAGCTACTGAGGTTGCAGCAATGACTGCAATCAATCTGCTGAGACATTTACCTGAATATGATCCCTAATTTCAGTCTAGTTTCTTTGCATTAGAGTCCATTGTTTATATTTTCCAACATATATCCCTTACATTACATCAGCATGCAGTGCTTTCAAACCAGTGAAGATTGTTTCTCTTCAAGTTTTCTGGTAGCCAGCAAGAAAATCTGCCACTCCATAAATCTCTTGAGCCTACATGAGACACCTGCCAGCTGCTGAACTATCCAGGGTTTTGGAAATGCTGTACATGGGAGTCAGATTCCACCAAAATGTCTCCTGTTGAGTTTTGGCAAGCCTGAGATCATGTAATACTGCCATTTTCTCTCAAACATGAAGGGGCTTATTCTCTGTTCTACTGGAGAAGACTAGACCATCTGACCAGACCAATAAGAACCCCTCCAACTTCTTAGTCTTTGCACCATCTATATTGAGTTTGCAACTGTCCAGAGTGATTTATTTATTTGGGGGAGTGGGGTTGGTTTCCACTGGTGGACAGTGGTAACAGAAATTTTATGATTGAGTGGGACTCCAAAATTCCCCATAATTGTGTCAGCTCTTTCTCCTGGTGTTTCTTAGCAATGCCCTGACAGTGCCACCGGCTGAACATCAAGTCCCCGTTTGGATAGCGGAATTGAGTTATTCTTAATAGATAACTATGCCAGTATAGATAACAAATCTACATGAATAAGAGATTTTTTGTTTGGTTATGTTTTTTTTATTCTCATTGGAAAACGTAAGAATAAATGTTGAGTTGTTTGATTGATAAAGAATAAAATATAAATAAAGTGTAAAAAAGTTGATTTGACATGTGGGCCAATTGATGTATAAGAGGTGTTGATAGGTGATTTGATGTGATAAGATGTAAAAAATTGATTTGACATGTGGGCCCATGAGAATAGATAAAGTGAGTATAGCTTATCCTAGGGGTTACTTAGAATTATTATATTCTCTTATACTCGTTTAAACTGACTTAGTAAAACCAAGTTATACTCTGCAAACAAACAACCATTTTCCTTATCCATTCTTATACCACCCTTATACTACCCTTATACCCGCCTATTCCGCTTCCCAAATGGGGCACAAGGATCTGCCCTAGGACTTGCACTGGGCGGATTTATTTTGAAAAATTCTATGCTTTTTGGCCCTCCGGACATGCCATATGGTAGCAGTAAAAATGTGAATAAACTCTAACCTGTTTCTTTGTTCATCTTGATTTCTTTTCATTATGGCCCAAGTTAATGGATTTTAAGTGTAGTCATAAATCATAAACAATGACTTTTAAGATTGAATTGAACAGGTTTTAAGGGTTTAGTTTTAATATTTACGAGGATGATTTTTAGGTGGTGTACAACACCAACAAACTCTTCAAGCTGGTTAAGAAGAAGAAAGACATGCAGAATTGGCTTGATTACAATCAACTGAAATTTGATAGAAATCCTTCTAGTAGACCGACTCGGAAGGTAACTTCTGCAGCTGAAAGAAGGACTGATCCTGAGTTTTTCATTGTATATATATATATTTTGCCTTTTTAGCATTTATCTTTTTTTTTTTAAGCAGACTGGTTTCTTAGGATTATGTGGTGACAAAGTGGATTCAATCGATTATTATACATCTGAGATTGAAAAGCTGTCAAAAGAAGTAAGTTACCGCTGTTTCTCTACCATTAATTGTTTAGCTTTCTTTTGGTTGATTATGTATTTGTACAATTGAGTGAAGTTATTTTATTTACAACTATTGTGTTGGGATCTTTAAATATATTCATGTATAGCTCACAATATTTTGCTAGTTTTCCTCCATTTTCTGTTTCTGAAAAGTTGAAATAATATATATATATATATATATATATATATATATATATATATAGATGGCCGATTAGGTGCGGCGAACGGCAGGTGCGGCGTCGATCGTGGGCCGTCGATCACGGGTCCATCGCATCGGACGGTCGGGTGCGATTCACGTCGACCGTTGGATGCGATGGACCCGCGATCGAACGGCCCACGTCGCCGCCGCACCTAATCGCCCCCGTGTATATATATATATATATATATATATATATATATATATATATATATATTAACAAATGAAACTACAGAACATATTTTCAGAATGAATTGGGAAAATGAATCATCTGAGAAATTGCCGGCTGATGCAATTAGGTCTACAATTGATTTCCTCTCTTTCTTGGGCTCATCCTGGATCAGCTTTCAGGACTCATTTTAGCCTTCTTATAGACCACATTTCAACTTTGTTACCATCCCTGTTGAGAATAGTGGTTGATTGATCTTTGTATTCAAAGAGAAAATAAAATTCAATGTGTTCAAAGAGCAATTATCTCCATCATGTTGAAATATAATATGTATTGTTTTAATAAGTTCATTCTTGGTTGTGATGGTCAAAGTGGTACTCTAATGGCATCCTCCATTTATTTGACATTGTTAATATTCCTCATGCATGTTTTTTCAATCCTTTTTCTTGTGAATCTTTTTTTTTGTAGGAGGCTGAAGAGCGTGAAAGGATCAAAAGAACAACCAAATCTGTTATGCCAGCCGCATTTGTATCTTTTAGGACTCGGTGGGGTGCAGCTGTATGCGCACAGACTCAACAAACTAGAGATCCAACTGTGTGGTTGACCGACTGGGCTCCAGAGCCCCGTGATGTCTACTGGAACAATCTGTCAATTCCATTTGTTTCCCTTACTTTCAGGAGGCTGGCTACTTCTGTGGCATTCTTCTTCCTTACCTTTTTTTTCATGATTCCTATAGCAATGGTACAGTCCCTTGCCAACCTTGAGGGGATTGAGAAAGTTGTTCCATTCCTGAAGCCCCTTATTGAACAGTGAGTAAATTCTAACCACAAGCACCACATTAAATATTTGCAAATGCTTTTTTTTTTTTTTGCTATTTTGTGGAATGAATTGTTTTTTCTTGTGAAGGTTTGTTAAATTCATTGTTTTTATTTTCTTGCTAATTCTTAGATAGTGAAGTGCCATGTTAGTTTTCTCTGATCCTGCAAATGTTCCTTTTCATTTTTTGCTTGTGCTTGAGTATATATCAAAACCAATTTTAAGGATATAGGGAAAAATCTTCTTACAAAAAAACAAAAAAAATATAAAATCAGTATTGTGGTTGGTGTTTTTCCTCTTTAGTGACAGCATTTTGATGGAGATAATTTGATAATGTAACAAATAATGGACGCAGTTGAATAATATAAAATTGCTTGATTTGGTCACCTAATAAATGAATATTAGTAAATCATAAAGTATAAAAAAAACATAAGAGGCATGATCAAAATATTATCTAATGTGGAGCAGTAAATGTGGCATTTTAGTGTGCTAGCCAGAGCCATTAAATTGGATCTTTGTTCTTGAATCTGGATGAAGTATGGGTGACTATCAGACATTAAATACTTGCATAAGCCTCAATAACACCCATAAAAAACTATGGGTGTAAGAAATCTGGCATTTTTTTTCATATTTTATGTCATTGTGCTGTTATGAAAAGCTTTTTTGAACATTTTATATTTACTTCTGTTATATGCTTATGCGCATTTGGTATGAAAACCAACCTAAACTTATGAATCCAACTTAAAATTGTGCTTCCATTGAAATTTGGAACTACAATGTCCTATGTTCTTCTAGCCTAGTCCATGTAACTGCTATCCTTTTCCATGAACCAACCTACCAGCATGAAGATTACTTCACTGCATTCATTAATAAATGTCATTTTCATTTGGGCTTATGCCTGACTACGTTAAGTCAGCACATAGCCTCGTGTATATCCCAACTTCCTAATCTCAACAGCCTTTTTTGTTATGGTGTACTTGTTGAATTTAATATTTTTTGCTCAATTTTGACTAGATTTTAATATTCTAACAATTTAATTGTAGTTCATTATCAGAAGCATAAAGGATTAAATTTGGAACTCATTTCATTTGACTTTGTTGATGTATAAGAAGTATCAGAAGTTTTTCTTCTGTTCTTCTTGTTGTTTTTGTTGGTCTTTTTTTTTTTTTTTTGAAGTTTTGAGTGTTTGATGTTAGTATATTTTTTATGGTCTGAACTATTATGCAGGAAATTGATAAAGTCATTTATTCAAGGTTTTCTTCCTGGAATTGCCCTGAAGCTTTTTCTCATCTTTCTTCCAACAATATTGATGCTGATGTCCAAATTTGAAGGATTTATAGCCCTATCAATTTTAGAAAGAAGATCCGCTACAAGATATTATATTTTTCAACTTGTGAATGTTTTTCTTGTGAGCATCATCGCTGGAGCTGCATTCGAACAGCTGCACACTTTCATTCACCAATCAGCGAATCAGTATGTTCTTTCACCAGTTCCGCTTATGTAGCGAGATTTTATGATTTTGAAATATCTTATCAGAAATTTTGTTGGTCTTTTTGTTTATATAATTAAAGAAAAGCTGTGTTTGTCTGATGGTGCATCGTGCCAGAAATTCTAATTTACTTCTACTTTTTTTTCTCTTGTACATGTGTAACAAGATTTTAGTTTCTACCTCATGATAGTTGTCTAAACATGCATAACTGCACCATAACCGGGCTGTGAGCTTAAATATATGCCAGATAATTATTGGACCATCATTATCATTTCTATTAAAATCAGATATTATTAACCTCATCCAGATAGTTCACATGTTTCAGTTGTTAGGATGGAGAAGATTCAGATAAGTTTGCTGTAAGTTGTAACTACTACTTGGGGAGTGGTAGGGGCATGCCACCATCAGCCTTGGCGATTATAGAGTATAGAATGACAACTGTGAGTTGCTAGAGGTATGAAACTGTTGTCTTTTACAACAACCTAATAGTTTTTAGAGGGTTCTACATGGAAGTAGAACCGACTTTGGGGCCTATATAATCCCCTAAATTGGGTGTCATTTGGTATAATCTTCTCCTAATTGTTTGGTGATGCTTCCTAGCTTTCCTCAACTTGTATTATGGTTCTTATTGAGTAACAAGGCCTCTTTAGCTTTCTTTTTTACTTTGAGTTTTCCTTTGTGCTCATTTTCTAGGAATAGACCGACCTAGTTGGGACATTCCTGTTATTCAGTCAGCATCAAAGTGACTGGAAAATGATTAAAACTGATCTCAAGTACAACAGCGCCTATCATCTTTACATGGATGTTAAAACTGAAGTGATGGACCTCAGCCTTAGCAATTTACTCTGTTGCCTCCTTGATGATTGTACCAAGCAATAGGGTCATCACTTCTACTAAACTGAGCTCGCCCTACAACAAGGCCTTCAGTCGTTTCCCTCTTTTTTCTTAATTTTAGTGTCCCTCTGTCGAGCCTCGAGCACCCAAATACCTGAAGTTTGAGTTCTTTGTTTATAGTTTAGTATTTGATAGTGCAGCTTGTTCAGGAGATTACAACAGCACCTATCATCTATCTGCATTGAATGGTACATATTTTTTTATTATCATTGAAATTATGGATATAAAGCCAAAATTTAATTCCAAATATGTGACACTACATTGTAGATATAGATGCATATATTCAGATACGACATTTATCAATTGTTTGCTCTACAGCTATACTTTTTTTGTTTTTCTTTAATTTGATTCCTTTTCACCTTTTTGTAAACAGTGGCAAATGTCCTTTTATGTGAATAATCAGAGCTTAACAGCTATTTGTTTAGTCCCTTAAGCTTATGAAATTTTACTTCAACTTTGGGTCAATTTACAGGATTCCTAGAACTTTTGGTGTTGCGATTCCCATGAAAGCAACTTTTTTTATAACTTACATCATGGTGGATGGTTGGGCTGGCATTGCTGGGGAGATTTTAAGGTTGAAACCATTGATAATCTATCACTTGAAGAACTTTTTTTTGGTGAAGACTGAGAAGGATAGAGAAGAGGCCATGGATCCTGGAAGTATTGGTTTTGACACATCTGAGCCTCAAATCCAATTATATTTCTTACTTGGCCTGGTCTATGCTGTTGTGACACCCTTTCTACTTCCTTTTATAGTAGTATTTTTTGGTCTGGCATACCTCGTCTACCGGCATCAGGTTAATAATTTAAACACCACTTTTTTTTTTATTGTGGTAATTATTACAACAGCTTTTGTAGCATTACAAGTTTAGTGTTATGTTATAATCTTAAGCAGTACCCCAATCCTTTGAGTTCCGTAATGCTATTTTGAACTGTTCCATGTTCAATATTTTGAATTTATATCTCTGTGCAACCACGTGACACTGCAATATGGACTACTTGCACTCCTTTGAATACAATTTTAACCTTTCCTCTCTCTTCAAAAAACTGATTGAAATTACGAGTAATTAAATACTGGCATGCCACTTTTAACATCCTTATATATGTTATAAAACTTGAAGAAATTTTTTTGTGACTTATAATTCTTTTATTTTTTTCAGTTCACAGAACTCCGGAATTTTAGAGACCTTGCAAATTTGAAACTGGCCCACTTTCTACCCAAACTTGAATAGTTTGAAAGTCTCTAAGGGTCCTTTTTTTCTGTTATATGCATGAAGTTAGTGGATTCATCCCTTTCAACCAGGTTTTTGAAATATAATTTGTTGCTGAATTTATTCCATTTTATGATCCATTGACTTAGCATAGAATCAAACATAATTTTTGTATACCCATATTTTGCAATCGTGTTGTTTAGTCAGCAAAGATTGCCATAAAAAGAATTTCCTATTTAATCTCTCTCCACATCTAGACCCTCCGCAAGCCCAGGGAAGCCAAGCAAGTTGATCTTTAATTGCATGAGTAGATGAGCTTAAATTGCGTTACCAATAATAAGATGCATTGCCTGTCAAACTGATATTGGCCAAGGCATGCCCATCTCCATTTCCCAAGAATCTGACTCCAATTTGTATGGGCTTATGAGAGGCTTAGCCGGTCATATAAATTAATAGGTGATTTAAAAGCTACATTTGATCTTCTTCTCTTCTTTTTTTTGTGTGGTGTTCTTTTTTTTTTTTGGGTGCGGGTGGGGGGTTGTGAAGACAAAAATTGCGTAGGAAGGGTGGCCAAAGTGAGGGTTAAAGGAGAGGGAGAGAAAGTAGAAGACAAGACCATGTGAGGCAAAGTCGTAGTTAGTCGTCGTTGTGTAGAGTGGTGGCTAGGGATGCTCCCAACAAGTGAAGTATACATAATAAGCCCACTCAATTCAGTGGCCTTCACTTTGCTTAACTCACTACAAAATTTGAAGTCTGTATATAATCATTTTGTTTTCTTTTTCTCCTTTTCATTGTGATCAGTTAAGTATGTGGCTGCGACATTAATCTGTTATTCATATTTCACATTTAAAACAAATCTTATTCTTTTAAATAAATATCACTTGCATCTTGTCTCAGGCATTTGGTTATATATGTTTACTGATGAATGTTTTTGTGCCCTAGATTATAAATGTCTACAATCAAGAGTACGAGAGTGCTGCAGCATTTTGGCCAGATGTTCATGGGCGTATTATCTATGCACTGGTTATCTCCCAAGTGCTTCTCTTTGGACTTTTGGGCACAAAAAAGGCTGCCCAATCTACTCCACTACTTATCGCTCTTCCTATCCTGACTATAGCATTTCATCGGTATTGTAAACATCGCTATGAGCCTGCATTTGTTAGACACCCATTACAGGTTAGTTTTCTGTTGATGTCTTCAGTTCTTCATTATACACTTAAAAAAATACCTAGGCAAAAAAGAACTTGTTGAGGCAAGATGATGATCCATTTTGACACCGCTCATTGTGAATCACCTTCTAAATGTTGACATAGGCTTTCCTAGATGATCTTTGTGCAAGTCAAAACCACCAAATCTATATTCCTAAACCCCCCAGTTGGGTTGAAGCATAAACAGAGAACAAGGGGGAATAAGGGAGAATATGGAGAAAAAAAAACTGATTGTTTTGAGAGAATAAACCCTCATAGCTATGCCTTGATAAGCCCCAATAACTATTCCAGATGGAATTTGCTTATCAAAAATTATGTGCCAATGGATAAAAATATTCTCTTGTCATTTAAATTTTTTTTTATCTCACTCAACACTCTCACACACATCCTAAAAATATGTTACATCTATCGTATCACATGCACATCTCTCACTTATTCCGTAACACAAATGATTTATCTAGGGGTATGGTTATCAATTAAAAAATCATAAACTTGTACCTATTTCTTATACACCCTTATTATCATTTTATCCTATGTAAACAAAATAACAAAAAAAAGTCGCTTTTACATTTTTCAATGAAAAAACAAAGAACACAAACGAACAAAAAATTACTTATTTTGCATGCATTGTTATGTATCGTGGTACAACTATTGAGTGTGAATAACTCTTATGTCACACCCCAAACGGGGAACGAATGTTTTTACTTATCTAGCACTTATGCTATACCGTTGTGTTTAACATTCTAGGAAGCAATGATGAAAGATACATTGGAACGTGCAAAGGATCCAAACTTTGATCTCAAAGGGTACCTTTTGAATGCATACATCCACCCTGTTTTCAAGACCGAGGATGACAATGACTCGGCTACGGGAGCCCAGGAGATGGAGACTATATTGGTGCCCACTAAACGACAGTCACGGAGGAACACGCCTGTTCCAAGCAAATATAATGGCTCATCTTCGCCATCGCTGTCAGAGGTCGTGCGAGAAATACCCTAGGCAACACTGCTGCTGTTGAATAGTATGGCTGTATGTATTTATGTACATTAGGGCTAGAAAAGCAATAGCTAATGAAGCTGTAAATCTTGTGTGTCGTGTACAGAGAGAGAGAGAGAGAGAGAGAGAGAGAGAGAGAGGAAGCTTATCAGATAATTTTATGATCTACATCATTGTAATTGTTTGGTTTGAAACTGGCATGATAATGTTCTCTTTGGAAGAGCTATTGCTGCTATTTTAATTCACTTATGGAAGATATGTCCAGCCACCGTTTGTAGAGCTCCATCTATAGTCTTCAACCAGTTTGATTTTTTTATATACCACATAATAAAATATTACATATTATTATGAAAAATGAAGTATATACTTAGATAAATTAATGTATTTTTTTTCTTCTGAAATGCACTATATATTTGAGGACGACAATATATATTCTATTGTCTTTGGACTGTAGATGGAATTGTAAATTAGATTGAATGTATCAGCACTCCTTAAAGCCGAAAATGCCATCTCCAAGGCTATACAATGTTTTACGCCGTCAGGTTGGTTTAAAAAAATTTGTTCAAATTTTTTTTTTAACCTCCACGTGTCATCGACAGACTACTGACTGAATTGAGGAGACTCAGTTACGAGGGATCCGATCCTGTCTTCAATTCATAGATGAAAGGACATGAAGAACTTGTGATTTTTACAACTACTGTGCCAGATAGGCCACAGCCACACTGTTAAGCGGGCCTAGTTGTTATTTATTCTTTTGAATGTGTATTTCATTTAAATAGTGTTCATATCAAATGGAATTAAGTTGGACCAGGAACATTTGAATCAACTTATGGTCTTCTCGTAAAGAAAAGGATCACTTTTATTATTGATACAAAACATTTAGGGTAATTAGCATTTTTAACCCCAGAAAAATAAATATTTGCAAAAGTAGCCCCACCCTCTGAATATTAGCAAAAACTAGCCCCGGAGAGATAATATACTGAAGACGGATTGTATATAATCCGTCTCCCGTGTTCTTAATTTTCAAAAATTATCGGCCGGGGGAGGCTAAATTTGCCCTGGAGACGGTACATATATGTGCCGTCTCCAGGGCACGGCCTATATACGTCCCGTCCCCGCAAGAAATCCCATTTCACCCACAAAAAATCACTTTTTCACCCCAAAAAATCCTTTTTTCATCCACCCACTCGCTTCCAAGCCCGAAAAATCCGATTTTCAACAACTTAAACAACAAATCTAAAGGTAAACATCAAAACCCTAAATGTTCTTGAATTTTTTTTTTATTTATCCATTGTTTTTATTTTATTGATAAATTTTGTATTTGTAATCAAAACTCTAAATGTGGTTTGGTGAATTTATTTATGATTGACATGAATAATGTTTGATTTCTGAAATTTTTATTTTTTTGATTTAATTTTCTGATTTAATTTTCTGATTTAATTTTCTGATTTTTTTAATTTTCTGATTTAATTTTTGGTATTGACATGTGTAATGTCTGAATTTTTTTTAATTTTTTTTTAATGAAAACCCTAAAATCCGATTTTTTTTTTAATCTTATCAATCATTTGAAAATTTTGATTGTCATATAAAAACTTTTTAAAAAATTCAAAAGCCTTAGGAAAAAATTTGATAGCCTCTTAGAAAACATTTAAAAAAATTGGGAGGCCATTTAGAAAATATATTTTGTATGTGTTGCATGAATGTTATAGTGTTTAATATGTAGGGGTTTGATGAATTTTTTTTTTCCAATTTAGAAATATATTTACTAAGTTGAATAGTTTATGGTTTAGATGGTAAAGAAATCTGATGTCCCGTTGATGTACTCTTTTAACGGGAGGATTGTTCAACGTGAAGATACTTCATTTTATGAATGTGGTACCAGAAAAACCACCATCATAAATAAGAGGATCTCTTATGTCGATTTACTCCAAATGATGTACCATTTGACGGAGACCGATCCAAGTCGTTACAAATTATCCATGAGTGCTGTGCATCCCACTCACGATAGAAAGAGTTTAGGTGCCCCTCTCGAAGATGATATGGGTGTGAAAGTGATGATAATGTTGTACCCAAAGCACGTGCATGTCATTCAAATATGGTTAGAGAAGGAAGAGATCATCGAAAGAGGTCGCGGTGCGATGAATTATGATCCAGAAGATTCATACCCCTCAATTGTTCGCGATCCATATCAACCTTCAGGGTCGTCGTTCGTTCCGTGTACCCAAGAAGATGTGATTGATGCAACACCGATCAATGCCCATTGGAGTGTAAATATACCACATGTGTAAGTATTGTGTTTTTGTCTTATGCTTTGGGTGGGGGTCCCCATTTCATGACATGGGTACTGGGAGAGAACAGTCAGACACATCACACCTCCACCACCCCCACAGTACCATCCAGGCTATGTCGCACCACACTCAGTAAGAATTTTAAATATGTGTTACATTTTTAGAAAGTGATAAATTTATTTATAACAACCTTCAATATATTGAACCTTTTATTAACAGGGGGAGTTACACAAAACATCAGTGAGGTGCTTGCAAGGGGGTTGGTGTTATACCCCAACTGCGATGACTCGGGTCGTATCATTGCTGTGGCACGTGACTATGCGGAGGCGATGATGGAAGACAGGGGACTTACTTCGAGTACCTCCAGTGCCACTCCACATGCTGATGATATGGAGGATCTGGTAGGTGATAGTTTCGCAGACACTGAATTTACAATTGAGGACTTCTTCAGTGATGTACGACTCGAGGCAGAAATGGATGAGCAGCCACAACAATCGGCCCAGGTTTCAGATCAAGCTCCACAGATGCCACTCCAGACATATGTTCGAGGACCACGCAGGGTTTGGGGTACTTCTGCTACTGCCAGTCGGGGATCGGGCGAACAATTAACCACTCCGCCACAATCAGGTGTGCCATCGACAGCAACTGACGTACCCTCTTCATCAGCACCTCCAGCTCCGAGAAAAACAAAAAAGAAAGGATTTATGAGAATATTTGGATGATTGTATTTATGAGACAGACATTTGTGACGATATTTATGCATTTCATTTGTGTTTAGAAACATGGAATGTCTGTTTGTAATGGAACTTATGTTTTAGTTATTCACAGTTATTTTATTATATAAGCAGGATGTTACAGGTGAAATCCTACACAGCAATCGAACTTTGGCCGTGCAAACGCCAATATGGGCAACAATAACGTGCTGTGATTTGCCCTGGAGACGACACATATATGTGCCGTCTCCTGAAGACGGCACGTATATGTGCCGTCTCCAGGGCAAATTTGGCCTCCCCCGGCCGATAATTTTTGAAAATTAAGAACACGGGAGACAGATTATATACAATCCGTCTCCAGTATATTATCTCTCCGGGGTTAGTTTTTGCTAATATTCAGAGGGTGGGGCTATTTTTGAAAATATTTATTTTTCTGGGGTTAAAAGTGCTAATTACCCAAACATTTATGCCAATGAGACCCTCTCCCCCCCTTTTTTGCTTCCCCCCATTTTAGACTTTCCCTCCCTCCCTCCCTCTCTCCTCATACGACCCAACCAAAAACATTAAACTCCAAACCCCATCTTCACCTCTTCATCATCATCACCAACGAGGACTGACCAACATCATCATCTCCGATGATTGACCAACCGCAAACCCCTATCCACCGATCGTCCTCCTCCTACCGGTCCCCTCATCTCGGTTTATGTGGTAGGTCGACAAGTCTTCGTCTCTGTTTTTTTAGTACGTATGTGGTAGGACTAAAATTAGGACTGAAAATAAAATGAGGATTTCTCATTGATGAAGAGGTATTGATGCTGGACTGAAATTAGGGCTGAAAATAAAATGAGATTTTTTATTGATGAAGAAGTATTGATGTTGGCCTGAAATTATGGCTGAAAATAAAATGAGATTTCTCATTGATAAGGAGGTTATTTTCTTGGTTAATAAGGGTCTCTGGCCTTTATGACTATTTTTTTAATAAAATATTTTAAATGAACATTTTTATCAAAGTATTTCAAAATGATTTTCTTTAATATGAGTATTATTTTTTGGAATCTTATATTATTAGATAAGTATTTGTTAGAAATGATAGGGGTGCAATACTTGATGAGTTATATTTTGTTTAATATAAGGAAGGTGATTTTCTGTAATATATTACTGTACATTATTTCAAATAGTCCAGTTCGATTAAAAAATGCTTCAATTCGATTATCAAGTGGTTCAGTTCGTTTCATGAGTAGTGTAGTTTGATCCATCACTTGGGGTGCGTTTGGTTGCGCGATTGCAAAACTAATTCTGCAGGAATCTACGATTGCAAAACTGATTCTGCAGGAAGCTCACTTTCTCAGATTTTTGAAATCGCAGCTTTTGGGCACTATTTGCCTGCAATCGCTGGGTTTAAAACTGCGATTACAAAACTGTTTGGTTGCACGATTGCAAACGCAGCTTCCTACAATCACAATCGCAACGCAATCGCGCAACCAAACGCACCCTTGGTTCATTTTGATGTAGTACTGTGTTTTCATTATTTTAAAAAGTCCAGTTCAATTAATAAATACTTCAGTTCAATTAACAAATACTCTAGTTCGATTAACAAGTGTTTCAATTCGTTTCATGAGTAATGTAGTTTGATTCATCACTTGATTCATTTCAATATATTATTGTACATTATTTCAAATAGTCCAGTTCAATCAACAAGTGCTGCAGTTCGGTTGTCAAATAATTTTATCAATTGTATGAAATGAAATTGTTTCAGGCAAACAAATATCTGGATAATTATGAAAGAGCTCTCATTGTTTTGAAGCAACTACTTTGAAGGATCCTAGCCTCAATTCTAGTGAGGAGGTTCAACAAATTGTCACTCTTCTAGACAAGATTGATAATTCTATCAAGGTAATATACCATTCAGAAGCATTTTTTATATCATATAATTTGAACATCTAGTGCTGTCTATGATCTGGTAGATGTAAGATTCTGTATGTCATTGTCATGTTACATGCCTTCGGTCATAGGCAACACTCTTGGACAAACATTCTGCTTTTATTATGGACAACATTTGGAGGTGCTCTGATATATTTATTTTCAATGCCAAATGGGCAATTGTTTCCTTTTCTGTAGATACCGGCACATTTTCCATTGTTGATTTTGTGTGTATGTTGAAGTCAAGTAATTTTTTTAGTCAAATTTTGCAACAATCATTATGTCGATCGAGTGTGGTTGTTGCTGCACTCAACTCTACTGATTGTCAAATGCTTATAGGTGTTCTAATGATGTTTCTTTTACTTTGTGATGGAGTGGATTAAATATTCATTATTTCATGGTTGTTACTTATGATTGTGATTGTATATCAGAGTTGTAATATTTATTCTCTTATGAGCATAGCTTTTGCAGGGCTAGAGAAGGGAAAAGAGACTGAAAGCGCTAGTTGCATTGTTAGCCGAAGCTGTTGGTAAGTAACTAGGCCTCTATTTGCTTGTTGTTGTATAGGTAAAAAGTATGATTTTTAGATCCGAACCTTTGTAATTTATTTAATCTAACATTGTTTATCAATTTTCAGTGGATTCGTCACATAAGAAAGCTGCTATAAGTGTCTTCCATTCTTTCATACCACACGTGACCATTTAACTCAACAACCTTGGTGACTTAAAATTGGTGCTTAGATGATTGTATACATTATTCTAGGCATATAAATAAAAGCATATCATATGTGGTGTATGACTTGCTTATTCACATCTCTGGGAATTTTAATTTAACTAGTGAATGAACACAAGTATAAATGAAATGCAATTTTTAAATTTTTCATAGCAGCAACAAGCAACTTGTTTTAGGTGGTGAATTGTTCCTAATTAAATTTGTGTGTAAATCTCTCTACTGTTTATTATTACATCGATTTTTTTCAATAATATTATCAACATACCTTGTCATTTGCACAAATTGCATCAGTTAGTTACAACTTGTATTTACGAGAGTATAAAAAATTTGCATTTGATCACTCATGGCTACATATGAAACCTTGACATCCAAACATTTATAATTACTACACCCGATTTGGTATATATATGCACATGTTCATAACATTTTATTATCAATGACATATTAGATATTAAAATCAGTAAACTTGAAAAAACATCTTCTATAGAAAGAAACAAATACATTAAAACTGGTGCTTCCTGATTTGTTTTGTAATTTGAAGATCCTAATTTCTTTCATTATAATTTTTTTTTGCTTGTTGAGAAGATGTTTATGTTCCATATTCATTAATTGTGAATTATGTGCTAATCGAATGTTGTTGAGACATTAACATAATTTGTATGTGCAGATAAAATGATGAAGAAGAAGGTGATGAAGTCTAAGAAATCAAGTGAATTGGCACAACATAAGGTGATTAATGTTGTGCACTCTAATTTATAAGTTGTGCAGTTCGATTCTAATGTTGTGTAGTTCTATTAATAGATTATGCTATTTTTAAAAATTAATGGGTCATGTAATTTGGAATATATGTTGTGTTGTTCGATTATTAGGTTGTGCAGTTCAAAATCTTTTTATTTCTTCTGTATATACACATTTAATGAGAAGATGCTTATATTCCATATCCATTAAATGTGAATTATATATTAGTCCAATTGTAATTTGAGACATTGACAAACTTTCCCCTTTAGTCCAAATAAATCATAGGCCACTAACACCTTTGCAAGCTTTGTTTTTTTTTACTGTTAAAACTCAATTACTTTCATTACTTGTCAATCAAGTTCGGAATCCCAACCAGCAAAAGCTTCCAGTTGATTGAGGTTTGGAGTTACTCCAAGTGGGAAATAAAAATCAAAAGAGAAATCCTTTATTTGAGCATTAGAAGTTTCTTCTTCCAGGATCGAAGCTTATTGGTGCATTGGAACAATGAATTTGAAATAATGAAATATTATAAGCGGTAATTGATTATTGGTATTAACAACAAAATTCGCTAGAATGATATATTTGAAATAATGAAATATAAATTCAATATAATAAAAAAAGATAATAGAATAAAAAAGTGTCATACGCTTTTCACGGGACATGAAGCCACACAATATTCAGCAACATACAGAAAACTAGCCACACAAAAAATTAAATTAAAAGTAGTCCAAATATAAACAGACCTGCAATTCCAAATAAAATATCCAATGCTATAATTTTTAATTTTTAGAGGTAACACTATAAAATCTCTCTAATGAGATGGAACAATACTCATATTTACCAAAAGCAATGGAATAATTTTTAATTAATTTTGATCATATGCAGGCAATAGAAACATCTCCATGTGTTGATATGTTACTTGAACAATCTGAACTTAGCCTTTATCTAATTAAGAAGAAAAATAAGTAATAAAAATAATTAGCAAACACATAAAACTTATGTTAGCTCAATATTGAATTTTGCAACACTTTAGTTGATCCAGCATACTAGAAGTTACTTTCATTACAGGCAAAGACATTCATTAAAGTAGCTGGTCTTCTTTAGTTGGCCAAACATTTATTATGTCATGTACTCATTTGAATGCAAACTCTGTATATAATAGTTAAATTATCAAAACAGATCTTCCTTTAACTTGTTTAGATGATATTCTGATTGAGTTATGCCTATATCAATTTTCTTCTTCTATTCCTCTCTGTTGATTATTTGGTTATTGTTTAATCTGTTATTCAATTAAAGGTGTTTCGATCATATTCTTTAGTATTCAGTATCATATTATGGTGATGAAACAAACCATAGGAATGAACCAATCATTCTTATAAACTACCAATGTGGTAATTTTTATATATTTGATTTATTGTTTTTGTGAATTGTGATAGAAACAAGTGTAGCAGTTGATGTAAAATATCCTATTGACTGTTTGTTTTAAATCTTTTCTTCCATTTCAATCAAGCTCTTATTAGACCTGCATGGACAAACATAATGAAATAAATACAGATACACAAGTCTTGATGATCCTCACATTCCATCAGTATCACACACACACTTTACTACTACATAACTTATCAAAGCCACTTTTTTTTTATCAATAATGTATGGGTTTGCATCTCATCATCATCAAAATTAGATCCAATTGCATATTATGACATATGACACAACCATTTGAGAACCAAAATTCAGGTTAATTAGTTCATGTTACAAATAACAAAACCATTGTAATATCTGTAGCCAAATGTTCATCATCACCAACATTATATTTATTGATAATATCATCCTTTTTTTCATGTTCAATGCGTAACAAAAGAATCATTCTTACATTGACCCAATTGAAATTCCTATGAAATTAAAGAAACCAACAGAAGAATAAGAAACCATATATGAAGTGCAAAATCACTCTTTTCATTCAGGATTTCAATTACCAACATAAATAGGCAAATTTGATACTAAACCTCAACCCACATTGAGAAAAATAAAATTTAAACCATTCACTTCTCTGATTAAAAAAAAAAAGAACAATGAGATGAGATTGAAATTTTTTTTTGAACTATCTTGACCAAATGGTTTTCTAGTCATTTTTATCATTTTAGACATTAACATATGTTTGTATGTATAGATGAAAATGGTGAAGAAGAACGTGAAGAACTCTAAGAAGTCAAGTGTCTCACTATCAAAGAAGACGAAGAAAATTGGAAAGGCAATGTGTAAAAGGTGGTCCACATGTGACCACAAAATGGTTCAGTGCACTCTCCCCTCATCATTAAAACTTAATTAGGAACTCGTTGTTTGGAAAACTTTTTGTGGATTTAAATGATTTTAATTTTCACTCTCATATATATACCTATTTATTAGAAAGATTTGAACCATCAAATATAATACATTTTCAAAATTCTGTTTTAATGATCAAAATAATGTGTTCTAATTTTCTTTTGATCAAAAGAACACCTTATTTTTAAAAAGAATTTTGAAAATGTATTACATTTGATGGTTCAAATCTTTCTAATAAATAGGTATATATGTGAGAGTGAAAATTAAAATCATTTAAATCCACAAGAAGTTTTCCAAACAATGAGTTCCTAATTAAGTCTTAATGATGAGGGGAGAGTGCACTGAACTATTTTGTGGTCACATGCGGACCACCTTTACACATTGCCTTTTCAATTTTCTTCGTCTTCTTTGATAGTGAGGCGCTTGACTTCTTAGAGTTCTTCACGTTCTTCTTCACCATTTTTATCTATACATACAAACATATGTTAATGTCGACAATGACTAGAAAACCATTTGGTCAAGATAGTTAAAAAAAAATCTCATCTTTTTTTTTTTTAATCAGAGCAGTGAATGGTTTAAATTTTCTTTTTCTCAACGTGGGTTGGGGTTTGGTATCAAAACTGCCTATCTATGTTGGTAATTGAAATCCTGAATGAAAAGTGTGATTTTGCACTTCATATATGGTTTCTTATTCTTCTATTGATTTCTTTAATTTCATAGGAATTTCAATTGGGTCAATGAAAGAATGGCTCTTTTGTTACGCATTGAACATGAAAAAAAGGATGATATTATCAATGAATATAATGTTGATGATGATGAACATTTGGCTACAGATATTACAATGGTTTTGTTATTTATAACATGAACTAATTAGTCTGAATTTTTGTTCTCAAATGGTTGTGTCATCTGTCACAATATGCACTTGGATCTAATTTTTATGATGATAAGATGGAGACCCATACATTATTGATATAAAAAAAAGTGGCTTTGATAAGCTGTATAGTTGCCAACGCGTGTAAAGTGTGTGTGTGATGCTGATGGAATGTGAGGATCATCAAGACTTGTGTATTTGTATTTATTTCATTATGTTTGTCCATACAAGTCTAGTAAGAGCTTGATTGAAATGGAAGCAAAGATTTAAAATAAACAGTCAATAAGATATTTTACATCCACTGCTACACTTGTTTTTATCACAATTTACAAAAACAATAAATCAAAGATATAAAAATTACTACATCGGTAGTTTATAAGAATGATTGGTTCATTCCTATGGTTTGTTTCATCACCATAATATGATACTGAACACTAAAGAATATGATCGAAACACCTTTAATTGGATAACAGATTAACCAATAATCAACAGAGAGGAATGGAAGAAGAAAATTGATATAGGCATAAATCAATCTGAATATCATCTAAACAAGTTAAAGGAAGATTTGTTTTGATAATTTGACTATTATATATAGAGTTTGCATTCAAATGAGTACATGACATAATAAATGCTTGGCCAACTAAAGAAGACTAGCTACTTTAATGATATCAGCATTATCCCATATGCTGAGTAGTCCTTCTGGACTACTATGTTTAGATGGCCATAGAGGAATGCTTGGATTTGGATCAATTCAACATATAGTGGAATGTCTTTGCCTGTAATGAAAATAACTTCTAGTATGCTGGATCAACTAAAGGGTTGCAAATTCAATTTTGAGCTAACATAAGTTTTGTGTGTTTGCTAATTATTTTTATTACTTATTTTTTCTTAATTAGATAAAGGATTAGTTCAGATTGTTCAAGTAGCATATCAACACATGGAGATGCTTCTGTTGCCTAAATATGATCAAAATTAATTAAAAGTTATTCTAGGTATTGCTTTTGGTAAATATATGAGTATTGTTTCATGTCATTAGAGAGATTTTCTAGTATTACTTTTAAAGAATAAAAATTGTAACATTGGATATTTTATTTGGACTACTTTTAATTTAAATTTTTCTGTGGCTAGTTTTCTGAATATTGCTAAATATTTTGTGTGGCTTCATGTCCTGTGGAAAGGGTACGACACTTTTTATTATGTTATCTTTTTTTATTATATTGAATATATATTTCATTACTTGAAATATATCATTCTAGCAAACTTTGTTGTTGATACTAATAATCAATTACCTTCATAACATTTTATTATTTCAAGTTCATCGTTCCAATAGGCTTAGATCTTGGAAGAAGAAACTTCTAATGCTCAAATAAAAGATTTCGCTTTTGATTTTTTTTCCCACTTGGAGTAACTCCAGACCTAAATTAACTGGAAGCTTTTGTAGTTTGGGATTCCGAACTTGATTGGCAAGTAGTGAAAATAACTGAGTTTTAACAGTAAAAAAAAACAAAGCTTGCAAATGTGTTGGTGGCCTATGATTTATTTGGACTCAAGGGGAAAGTTTGTCAATGTCTCAAATTATAATTGAACTAACATATAATTCACAGAGAGATTTACACACAAATTTAATTAGGAACAATTCACCACCTAAAACAAGTTGCCTGCTGCTACTATGAAAAATTTGAAAATTGCATTTCATTTATACTTGTGTTCATTAAAATTCCCAGAGACGTGAATAAGCAAGTCATACACCACATATGATATGCTTTTATTTGTATGCCTAGAATAATGTATACAATCATCTAAGCACCAATTTTAAGTCACCAAGATTGTTGAGTTAAATGGTCGCTTGTGGTATGAAAGAATGGAAGAGGGCATTTATAGCAGCTTTCTTATGTGGCGAATCCACTGGAAATTGGTAAACAATGTTGGATTAAATAAATTATGAAGGTTCGTATATAGAAATTATACTTTTCCCATACAACAACAACAAACAAATAGTCTGCATGGCCGTGGGCGTCCCCTATGAAGGCGGAATTGGAAGCAATGCGATTGGGAGTTCAGTTTGCTCGTCAACAAGGATATAAATGCATTTGTCTTTGCTCAGATGCAAAGGCTATTATTCGGCTTTTCCAACAAGGATGTTCCGGGCTGCCTCAGTTTATAGATGCTATTACTCAGATAACACAAGGCCGAGATAAAGATGAAAATATATGTTTTTGCAAAGTTACACGAGAGGCGGTCCAAGTGTCAGAGCTGCTAGCATGAAAGGGGCGTACAACTCAGAAAACACAATATTTTGTATATCCATATGATGCTTGGTTGTGTAAATGGATAAGCTCATTGACTGATATTTTAAAGGATTGTATAGATCAATCCTTACAAGATGTAAGATATTTTGAATATATAGAAAGTTAAGCCTTGTTAAGGCTTCTTACCAAAAAAAAACAAAAAAAACAAATAGAGGTTGAGTTACTTGCCACCAGCTTCAGCTAATAATGCAACTAGCACTTTCAGTCTCTTTTCTCTGCTATGACCTTGCAAAAGCTATGCTCATAAGAGAGTAAATATTGCAACTCTGATATACAATCACAATCATCAAGTCCCCTCATTAATGAGAACGTGTATCATTGATATCATTCAAATGAATTGAATTTTCACAGGTATCATTCATAAAATCATCATCACTACTTGGTAAAAAAGAAAATCAGGATATAAAAAATCAACAACAACATTCAACATAAGCAATTACTAGATGTATGTAATATTAAGATACAGTTTACATATATCTGAAATTCAAATGAAATTAAGTTGATTCATATGCTAATAAGGCATTACTTTGATGATTAATACATGCCATTAAATATATATGTCAAAAACAAATTAAATTTTCATCGACGTACATCAATAAAATCACAAAAAACAAATAAAATATACAAACACAATATGCATGTATTATTCAGATACACCTTACATGTATCTAGATTCAAAATAAAAAAAACTTTGTTTGCACGAATATAAATGAGTTGAAAAATGAATGTAAAAGATTAAACATGCTCATAGTTTCAATATACATAATTATGTACATCTAAAACATCATAAACGATTATACACATCGAAAACAAACACAATGTGCATGTATTATTCAGATACACCTTACATGTATTTAGATTCAAAATAAAAAAAAACTCTGTTTGCACGAATGTAAATGAGTTGAAAAATAAGATTCATCACATAAATCAAAATATGTATAATAAAAAGTCATAAAGATCGAATTGGTCAAACCTGAAATGATTGTCATTGTTTACACCTCAAACAATTCACTCGATAAAAAAAAGTTGAAATTCCTCATAAAAATTGGAATCGAATTTTTGTTTTGTGTTTAATTCCACACATGATCAATTGATAACTGTGAATCGATTTGCAATTTCGTATAAGCGATTGGATTGAATTGAAAAGAACAACTAAATTGAATGAAATCGTAACCGTCTCTAACAAGGGATCGGTTATCAAATTAAACACAAATGTGACATTTAAGGTTAAAAGGGGAATTTCAATCATGTCACTTCATGAAGTTTGTGAGGGGGCTGTTACTTGGGGTCCAAAAATCATTATTGATATTATTTCAATCCTAGGTCTCAATTTTTAGGCCCAATTGACAAGCTCCATTAAGTAACATATATCCATTGATTGCCTGATTGATTTTTACAAAAAGTTAAAAATGCAAAATATTGTATTACCCTTCATTTAAAATCTAAATTTTCGCTCCCAATTAACCATCCCCTCATTCATCGTTCCTCTATAACCGTTTCCCCATCACTTTCCACTAGCAAATTTTTTTTTTTTAATTCACCATTGTTATTTTGATATTTTTTTAATCCAATCAATAGACATTATTTTTGGGATGGTTATCTTGCACTTTTTGATGAATTGAATGTAACAATTTCATATAATGTATTTGATGAATATGATAAATCTGAATTTATAAAAAGTAATTGATTCGTAGGGTGTATCTGAATTCAAATGTAACGTTATAATTATTTTTAATTTGGAATATTGTATGTATAATTTCCAGAATGTAACAATATATATTGTAACTGTATTTGAATGTGCGAGAATATATCTGAATTCCATATACTGATTAATGGAACAGTGTATATGAGTTTCAGTATGCATATTACATAGAATGTGAAATAAACATGGGATATTGTATCTGAATTTCGTGGACTTTATGAAAATCTGAATGTGCAACGATGTATCTGAATTTCAAAAATGTAAAGGTGTAAAATTACATTTATGTAATACATAATCCATAAAATGTATATGAATTTAGGAGATTGTATCTGAATTTCAATACATCAAAGATGTAATAAAAATGTATATAAATTTTGTATCTGAATATCAATATGTATGTTTCATGTGGAGAGACACGACTCTCAAATAGTACAATCAAAGTAACATTAGCCCAAGACTCACAATCGAAAATTAAAGAAGAATGAACAACTCCAAGATGAGGGAAAATTGGCAACTATATTTCATTATAAGAAACAAACTTATATTCAAAATTAGGCTACTAGAAACAAACTATATAAGTATGTTTTAGGTGGTGTTGGGATTTTTGTGGGATGAGTTGGGCATTGTTGAGTTCATGGAAATTGGTCTCCTTTTACTGGCAAAGTTGTATGGGAATGGGTTGTGGATAGTTGGAGTCAAAACACCTAGTGTAAAATATCAAACTATGGGTAAATTGAGGTTTATGAAAAAAAGATGGTCAATATGGTTTACTAAGACATAGGTAATAGGCAATTTATGGTTTTCAATATATGGGAAAATGGTGGATGATATAGCAAGTGAAAATTTGGGAAATGATGAATTTAATAGGGTGGTTGGTAGTAGAAAGTGTAGAAGATAGGTAATGGTGAATACTTGAGCAAGTAACTCAAGAATGCCCCACACAAAATTACAAGGTTGCCTCGCTACATCCCTGAATATAAAATGCTAAGATACATAGATAACAAATTTCATTTTAAAATTTCACATTTCATGTATACCTTGTATTCAATTAACATAATTAAACGTGATAAAGAGCCAATTACATTTTGAAATGTAACTGACTTACATAATATAATGCACTAAAAGTTCAGTTACATTAAAAAATATAACCGATTTTCAAATCATAAAAATGTATTCTAAATTTAGTTACATTGGAGAATGTAACTTACTTTTATTATATAATGTAAATAAATATTAGTTACCTTTTTTAAATGTTACTGAATTTCTAAAAATAAGTGAATATAAGAACGAAATGTAACTGACTTTTGAAAATATCACACATAAGGTTCAAATTGATATGAAATGTATATAAATTTCAAAATTTACACACATTAAATCTGAACTTCACCCAAAAAACACAATGTGTAAATGAATGTAGATTATTTATTTCGGATCAATTACAAATAAAAGAACAAGGCAATGAAAAACAATTAAACAACCAGACACTAGATTCAAACAAAACATAAATATAAAAATTGGGAAATAGCATTCAATTTTATAAACAAATAATAAAAAGGGCACACATGAATTGATAAACATTAAAAACGATAGCCAAATCATTCAAAATCAAATCAGTGGTTGAAAAATCCTCCAAAAAAAACTAATTAAATTTTACTTCTAGGTGTTCTTAAGAACAAAAAATAGTGTTAAAAAAATTAATTATTATGGATGAATAACAATTTAATTGTAGATAACCAAAATAAAAAAACAGCAATAAAAAGGGTATATTAGGTATTTACCTTGTGCCACCTTATAGGACTTCAACATGGCCTATAAGAAACCTAAAAATCTTTATTGATATTTTTTTGTGAAATAAAATGTGAAAAATGATGTCCAAAACACACCATGTAGCCCCAATTATAAACCGCACCGGTTTTCTTTTTCTTTTTTTAAATCATACACTCCCACTACATATACTAAAATACATACAGTTATATGAAATGAAATATATATTAAAATACGTTAATATATTTTTTTGCGTTAAAATAACACTTTTTTTCGCCATACACTTTGATAAAACCTCATACATTATAATAGTACAATATATGCTACGTTATCATAGTACATGAGACTGCACAATGAACTGAGTGTATCAACCCTCATGAAATATATACACCACTTATCAACCAAATATTAAGAATGTGAAGTGAAAAGGTCCTTTCAGTGCAATCTTTTCCCTCTAGAGAGAAAAAAAAATCTTTCACAAACAGGAACCCTAAAAAGAAGAATTCAGAATTCAAAATGAAAACAAGCAAATTTTAAATCACAACAAAACAAAAAAAAGACAATTTCCCCACTAAAAAATAAAAAAATACCAACAGGCAGCAACTCCACATTCCAAAAATAAGAGCTCTTGTCCACAGCTTCCGGTTACATTAGAAAACATCCTGCTATCTTGAATTAAGAGTTTTTATCATGGAAAACTTTTTTGCATTGACATTTTATAATGAAAGATACATATTTCATACAATGTTCTCATTTTGATTACCCTTTTCCTTCTCTGATGTACATAAGTTGTACCTCTTTCAATATATACACAACTTGAGGCATTACCACACAGCAGCTCTTCTGCCACACTTTGATCAAATTCATCCCAAATGATCAGAGTTTTTTAAAGGCAAATAAAAGACAAATCACCTGATTATATGTGGTAAGTATGAAACCCTTTTGATTTCTTTGATAACCAGATCTTTCTCCTCTTCGAATTGTTCATCTTCACCCCCTATATGAAACAAAGTTCAGACAGAGGAGCTTAACAATGAACAAACAAACATTTCAGGTCAGCAACGATTTCCCCTGCGGTTTGATATTTGATTATACACATAAAATAAAATGACAGGAAATTAATTCATTTTTTTTAATCCATTATTTTTTTAGGTCCCTCAACTCTTTTAGCATATCAAACCACCCTCACAATAGTGGTTATATTTTTTCCAGGTCCTTCAGTTCAACATTGTCCGTGCGTGGAGATTAGCTAACAATGTACAAGGGATGGTTAACGTAATACAACAGTGTACATACGATGCATCACAATGTATAGGGTTGACATAACATTGTATGAGGGATGGAAAGCAGTATGTGGATTAACAATATTCCCAGAGTACATAACAATGTACAAAGAATATTTCACGAGGTAAGCAATGGAAAAGGAGACGAAAGAATTTGGAAAAAATGTAATCACTAACTTAAGAGTGTTTTCATATGCTAAAAAAAGCCCAAGGACCTAAAAAGAAATAGGGGGTTGATAAAATATACTTAGAATTAATTTTCTCATAAAACAAGGGCGTAAAACCATTTTGGCTTGAATGTTTTGGGTTTGCTTATCCACTCAGGGAGATTGTTGACCGGAATTGGCAAACATGGTCAAATGCATCCCGGATGGGTAGACTTCACAATAAATTGAAAACTCTACGAGCTAGTTTAACAATGGGTTAAAGTTTTGAGGATAAATTCTTCTATTAAAGGATAAAAATTCATCAAATTTGTATTTACATTTATCAAAATTGAAACAAAAAATTGGGATAAATGCTATCCCAGCCTTTAGGTGGAACAAAATATCCCTATTTTCATTTCAAAATTGGGACAATTGTCCGCAGTTTATCTCAATTATTTTTTATACCAAACAGGGAAAAGCTGTCCTCCCACTCACTTATCCCCGTAATTACCCCTTATCCCACTACTTATCCTCTTGCCAAACTAGAAGAACCCCTTCATCAGTGGAATAGGGTGACTGTAGGGGATTTTCCATCTTGTGTGGCACAAGCTCTTGAGGAGGTGTAGAAATTAGTCCAACTAGACCAGCAGGCTGGTGAGGCTATAGATTATGTTAATCAGCTGGAATCAGCTATGGCAACATTCTCTGATCTACAAAGCCAACTTGAGGCCTTTTGGGCTTAAAGAGCTAGATTACAGTGGGTAACAGAAGGGGATCGTAGTTCTAAATTCTTTCATGCCAAAGTCCAAACAGCGCTTCAGAAACAGAATTACTCAGATCCAACCTGATCAGGGAGTTATCCTAGAGGATCCGGAAGAAATTCGGCAGTATGCTAAGGAATGCTTTTCGGCTCACTAGACTTCGAAGATGAATCAGTTTGCTGATATCCCGCAGGATATTTTTCCACAGAATTTCTGAGGACATGGCAGCTGATCTATCCATCCGGTCCCTTCTCAAAAAAGACATTTGTCAGGCTATGAATTATTTCCATCAAACCAGTGAGATGCCTATGGCCTGGGGCTCTATCCATATTGCGCTCATCCCGAAGGTGGCAAACCCAAAAAAATTTCCCATAAAACAGAGACATCTTGGAAAACCTTTTAGGGTGTGGTTGTGCAACAAAGAAAAGGAAAATGAGGGAAAGTGATCATTCGACCAGACCAAAATCTAGTGCTGTGCCATCAATTCCACAGTGAAAAAGCATTCTCTTATGTGTGCTACCCCTAAGGGTAAATGATTTTCCAGCATACAACATGGAACAATGGAAGGAAAAGTGATTGAAAGTGAGGGATATAGTAACTAGGATACAAAAACTAGATTATTAATAACAATAGTAATTGACAAAACTAAAAGTAAATAACAACTTGGATTTGCTCCCTTGAAATGAAAGTACCCGCTCACCCACTGACTTCACTGCTTGAAATAAAATAATAACCATGATAGTACCACTAGTTAATGAAAGTAACAATAATGTATACAAGTGATAAAATAAAATAATGGATAAAAAATATTAACACTCAAATTGTCATAAATAACTATTAAGTGTAACGCTTATAAAAATATATAAGTAGTGATACCGATAGTAGAATAATTTATCATACTTATGATAAAATAGAAAGCAATGATTCAACCAATAATAGTTTTACTAGTAATTAACAAAGATAACAAATATAACAAAAAAATAGTATTAATAATAATGGTTAATACATAAGCACAACAACAACAACAATAATAAATATTAACTAATATTAATTATCATGTATCTAATAATTGTTAGTGATAATACCAATAGTTGCAACAAATTTTAAAAATAATAAATATAATGATAATATAAATAGTAGTCACAAACATTATTAATAATTAGTTGATAAACAATTATTACTAATAGTAAAAAAAATAAATTAAATTAAATTTTCCTGTCAAAAGTTAACCACCCCCACCAGGCCCCTCATTTTCCATTTGACCTTTTTTTTCCCCCTTTCAACAAACCCTTAAATCTTACTGATTAGAGCATAACTCTCTAGGAGTTTTACCTTTGCTAGGAGGAAGGTTTAGCAGCAGATTCAGCAATATTTCATGGTTCTCCGCTAGAACTGAGATTATTTCAGAAGATTTGTTCGGATTCGCAACGAAAACCTGAATTCCAGCTAAAAGGACTTCAGCAAGTGTAAGTAGCAGAGAAAGCTAAATTGTATTTTCAGATAACTTGGTGAAAAATAATATCATCTTCATGTCATGAAACAAGATTTTCTTTTGTGAGGGGCGATTGAAGCCCAAATACAATTTTCATAAACAATTGTAAGACAATAACTGATCAAATGGCTCTCTCACAAATATTTGTAAATAGAAGGATCAGAAAATTTAAAATGCAAGGAGTATGAGTATGACTCTGCATACGATCTAAAAGATAGCAACCTCCCAATTTTAATTCTATATTCAACAAACAACAAATAAAACTTCATATAATTATTTCACATAAAAAGAAAAAAAATATTGTTTTTCCTGCTAAACTATCTTCATTTGAAAGAAAAAAACTAACCTTAAAAATGTGGAAAGCAGATGTTTGTATATTTTTGCTTGGATCCTGCATTAAAAACAAATCGATATAAAAGACTCAAATCCATATTGATGGTCTGAATTATAAACGTGTTCCCAGTGTTTGTAATGAGAGAAACATATAAAATCATCAATGATAGAATAAAAAACTTGGCAGATTCAGGAAAATTGACTAGAAAATGATACTTAGTTCACAGATAGTTATCCCTCAAATATAAATAGACAACATAAGTTACAGAAAAGTAATAATTACAAGTAACGAAAGATAAACTAAGAAGACCATAGACAGAAAAATCCCTTCAAAACATAAAATGTGTTGGCATGATATTTGATGACGCATTAAACCCAGAGTATGAGCCCAGCTGATAAGACCCAAGTACTACAGAAATTGAAACATTTTTTTTCTGAAAATGAAAGGTTGATTATATCCACCATTTATTAATCAAATGGAGTACATAGCCATAAGCAAGAAGAAGAAATGTAAAATAAAGAAAACAAAGCAGTGGACCAGGTACTGGGAGCCACCAGTCCTCCCAGATTAAGCCTCAATAAACAATCTGCCACTGACCCCAAAAGAAATCCCTGAAGCCCCTGCATTACCTCCGTAGTCAGTAATAAGCCTCACAACAAGTTCCAAAATACCCTTTGCGATAGGAGGGAACTGGTGAATATAGTTTTGTTCCAAGATAAACATACGGCCCATGCCCCACCAGGATGGAAATTGGAAAAGCTTTGCCTGCATGCTCCGGGGTTTTGCTTTGGAGCCATTTTCCTTCCTCCACATTTCATCCAGAGTAGAGAAATTATGGTCAAGCCCAGAGGCTTGCCCCAACCATCTCCAAAATGAAGCCCACCTCTAATGGGTCTAACAGCTCCAGACACCAGCCCAAAACTCAAAGGGCTCACAATGCCACTCAACCCAACTCGACGAACATTCCACCGTGGTATGGGCCACGGAAGAAAAGGCGCATAAATGCTACGTTTAAAGCTGCCACTGTTCCCACCCCAGTTGCCCACCTGTCCCTACTGACACACCGCAGATCGTTACTCCATCCCGAAAATTCTCCTGGCCTCCCACCTCTCCTTCCACCTGTCTCCCAGCTAGCGAAGCTTCCTCCGCAAGCCTACCACTAAGAGCATGAGACATGTCTGATTTTCACCTACCAGCCTTCATTTGACAATCCACCTTCCACCAAATGAGGACTACTCAACCCTCCGACATTCAAAATCGCAAAGCAATCCCCAGATGCCACTTAGACACCCACCACTCCACTTCCATTTGACATGTCGCCAAAAGCCCATCCTCTATAGACCTCCAATCATAGTGCTACACCCGTCCTGCATCTCGTCTTCCTTGCCTCCATCTGACGGTCCACCTTCCATCGTTTGAAAACCCACCGAACCACCAGTCAACTAATGACACCTGGCCACTCCACCTTTCATCTGACACCTTGGCAATTGCTCATCCCTCTGCGGACCCACTAATCACAGGGCTACATCTGTCTTGCATCTCACCTTCCTCGCCTCCATCCGACGGTCCATCTTCCGGCATTTAAAAACCCATCTGATGACAAATCAACAAGCAACATGTCCATTGTGCCCACTCTAAGCTCAGACAACCCAATAGCCCCACTCCCTGCCGCCGCCGAAACTCCCTGGTCACAGAGAGCCCTACGGGCTCTAGGTATCCCAAACACACTAGTAGACATCTTCCCTGAATGGAGGGAGGACGATCCGTGCATCAGAACCACTGCACCAACGCTTGCATACCTACCCCCAACTTCACTGGATTTGGACTTCATCAAACCATATACATTCCCGCTACCTCTCGCATCACCTTCCCCTATGTTCCCACCACCAGAATGAGCACAAACAGAAAGCGAAGCGACTGATCTTGCTTTAACAATAACAACAAAAGATTTCAGCAGGGACAATTAACCATTAAACACCTCCACTGCAACCCACGTCATACAATACCCCAGAGACACCAAGATGTGTGAGGATGGTCCCTGCCCACATCAACAACCAACTCTGTCCAAATGAAAGATAATTGTTGCTGATACTTAATTATTTGCTGCTCTTCAGCATGGAAGTCTGGGAAAGGATAAGGCTGGCCTTCAGTAAAAATTTATAGTTCATGTAGGTGGTGGAAATGATGAAATCCTTCAGGAAACAAAAAAGAACAGATGACAAAGCAAAATGGAAAGTTTTTATTAGGGTGTGTTTGGTTACCCAATCAGGGGAGATTTGGAGTTTGTAGGAATCAATTATTCCTAAAGCTGAACCAAACATCAATTGAACCGCTGCTTCCTGTAAAATCATAAATGGTTTTGGCAAGCATTTTATACCCAAAAAGTATGGGTTTGCATGGGGTGATCGCAATCATAAAGTGAAGGCTTCTCAAACATTTCTCCCATGCGGTGGTTTGGGCTATCTAGCTCACTCGGAACCAAGCTGTGTTTAGGGGTTCGAGAGTGTATACCGAGAATATTTGGGAGATGTGCGTTAACTTTATTAAGATGTGGGGAACTACCCTCGTGGGGGCATTGCGGGTAGCTTATGATAGGGGCAAAATATGTATTGAGGAATAGCTATTAGCTTATGTTTTAGTCGGTTGGTAGAGCTCTCCTCTACCGTGACTTGGCCTAGCCCTTTCCAGGGTGACGTTTTCTAATTTCCTTCCTAGCATTTGCTCTGATCTTAATACAATCTTGGCATATGCCTACCATCTTTCAAAAAAAAAAGAATGGGTTTGCAAAAGCACCATTGGGCGAGCTTCCAGGGAATCACCAATGAAAACTCAAAAAAGGGGAGATGAAATGACAACCATGCCTTCCAAACCTCCTTTTGATAGAATGGTGGAGATAACCCCCACTTTAGTGAGGGGACCTGGATTCGAGTCTTGCCAATCAAAAACAAAAAAAAAAAAACACTATGCCCTCCAACATATCTCATAATGACCATCATATACATAGGACAAGTAAACCCTACTCTCTTCAAATGGTGTTGCCGCAACCCTTTTTTTAACCCTAACATCTCCCAAACAATGAAAATCGATTCGCTGGATTTTAGTAGTGGAATCCTACATTTTATGGTGGTAGTGATGATTTTCATTTGATCCTCTCTATTGTAAGTATTTTTAACTGAATTTGAAATATTCGCATTTGTTAGCCTCTTTTTATCAGATTTTTTTTTCTAGGTTTGAACAGATTGAACCCTCCATTCTAGCATAACCGGAACTTTCCGTTGCCGCCTTCAGCTTCCGTTTTGATGGAGTGTGCATGAGAGGAGGGAGAAGGCAAAGGACCCAGGTGAGAAATGGTATTTATTAGGGCTCAATGAGAGAGAAGACATGGAGGGTAATTTTGTAAGTTTAATGTGTGGGTATTTTAGGAATTTCAGTGGTTAAAATCATGTGGACTAGCTTTTTAACCAATCAAAACAAGTATTTTGGAGGCGATGATTTACAACTTTTGTGTGTTGCCAAACAGGATTATCAAAATTGAACTCACAAAATAGAGATTGAAAAGAATATTCAAAACCAGCTTCTATGTAAGCGCTGCTTCTGAATTGGATACCGAAAGAGATTCCAATGGCAGATTTCTGGGTCCTATGGTTAACCAGAAATTACATAAGTTTCAAGTGGAGAATTATATTGAGAACACACAATCCTCTGTTTTCTCCTTCCTCAATTTATGGCGTAAACATATGCTGAGGGCCTAAACATTCTGTATTAACAGAGACGGGAGGCTCTGGATACAGCAAGCAGTGATGACCAGTGATGTAACTAAGTTTCTGGGATGGAGATACTGCTCATATTCTCATCCTCCTTTATTGTATTATATCTACGTAATTCATCAACATTTATAAAATCATGATACACACCACCTAATTTCAACAAAAAAATGAACAAATGGTCAGGATCCATGTTACACAAGGGAAAACAATGATACCTTCAACAATGTGATCATGACTTCCAAGTATCGACCATCCAAGATGAAGCTCTTCATTATATTGGAATTTGGAGTCTCAAAAAGAAATTCTGAAAGAAGCTACAAAGCATCTTACCGTCATTATTTTCTTTTGTTAGAAAAATGGTTGACAGCAGAACAAAATTAAATTTGGAAAATGCCTAACCTTCAATGACTGTCTTCTCGTCACATAATTTTGAGATGTCAACAGCTTTTCATATAACTCAAAGAACTGAAACGCATTCTCCAGTCAGATGAGCCAAGCGAAATACATGAGTAAACATTATTTTTACCATGTGCTCCATCAACATCATAATCAGTAGAACAGTGTGTAATTTCAAAAAATATAATATCTGAAGAAAACTAAAATAATCACCATCCTCAAATACAAGATAACAGGAAAAACAAGCTCACCTGATCATAGTGGACAGTCAAGAACTCAGAGACCTCATTTTCATGTTTAGTGAGCAAATCCTGCAAAATTTTCTTTCAGTAGAACATACCAAGATAACCTCAAGAAGAAAAAGCATGCCGACAACTTACCTTAAATGTCATAAAAGCATCAGATGCGATATCAAAGTTCGACAACTCCACAAATTTAAAGAACAATTCAAAGCTCGGTGACTCCAATACATATCTGAAATACCACTAAAAACTCACACTGTAAAAAATCACAAACAGCATAACCGTAAAACATAGGATAACATTTTTTACTGGAACAACATTCATCATTCAATTTGGAAGAAACCCAACAGTATAAATAAAGAGCAAAGCAGAAAAAGAGAAAAAGAAGATTATGGTTTTCTCGACTCTGACATTCTCTGATAAGATCCCATTAGAGTATTTACTGGACAACAGCAATAAATGGGGACAAATGAAAACAGGATGTCAATAGGTTTGGCATGGTGGAATTGGTTTAAGTATTCAATGAGTAAATTTCCTTGGCATAATATGGGCCAATTTATTCATTTATCTTTAAAATGCACCTGTCCATGTTCTGGCATGGGGAAATGAGTGATATAGTCCATAGATCCTGAGGTAAATCATCTCCACAGTCCCATCACGGCTCTAGTGTTCCTGATGCTAATAATGGGACACATCTTACCACTCTTTTCTATGTTTAGCATAATAAATCAGTCATGCTCCAAGGTTATGTGAGAAAAACACGAGCAACCCTACACAATTGTATTCAGTTATGTCCACAGGATACCTTATTTTAACCCTATTAGAGATAACCCTAACACAACTAGAAAAGGAGAAAAGAAGGAAAACACGAAAGCAACCCTAGCACACACTTAAGAAGAAAACCCAAGTGCAGCTATATGTTGATCTCTTGAAGCAATTGGGTCTAAGAGTTACCCTTTATCATCATGAATCCCCAAGCTATATGAGGGGTAGATGTTTGGGCAATGAATTCTTGTTTCACTGCAACTATCTACAAGATGTGTGGACCTTTCAAAACTCTGTAGTCATGCAGAGGAGAATTGACAAAGGAAGAGGTCCAGTCAGTGAATTCCCAACAAGAACAAATGAGACTATTTGTTGTTAATTGTTACATCATCATCACAAATGCTCTCACGATAATCTGGATTCCGCATTGCTATGTAAATACTGTTCTGCCATCAATTTCATATCAAAATATACATACAGATGTATCATTTTTATGCTCTTTTAATACTTGTTGACACATGCTGCCACCACTACAACAGTTTGGCTGCCCATTGTGTTTCTCAGTTTTTTGTGGCCATTGATTAACTTCTATTTAATAGCCATTGACTTATATATCTAGTAAAGGCTATCTACTCCCTGATATAGATAAAGTACTACCTCTATAATTCTCATTCCTAACATCCATTACATAAACCTACATTTTATGCAGATTTTGCTTCCTAATTGCCATACAGCAATTAGGACACCTTTTCGAGGGCTTTCACTTCTGCGGCGGTCTTGGAGTCGAGGGCGACGAGGCTCTTCCTCAAAGCCTTGGCAAGCTCGATCGGGGTTCTGGGCCTTGACGGCCTGAAGAATGAGAATGACATGGCGTCTCTCTTTGTCGCAGGCACCACGAGTGTGGGGGAATACAAGGTCCTTGGTGTTCTTGGGGGGGGGGGGGGGGGGGGGGTGTTTGATCCAATTCTATTTCTCACGTTAATAAGTATAATTTTATGGGATTTTTAGTTTTTAAGTCTCCGTAAGATTATAGATTTTACCTTATGTAATAAGCAGTTAACATGTTTGTTATAATTATTGAAAAATAAGGAAAACAATTATGATTATTTGTTAAAATAAGCTGTAAAATTATCTTTATTGTGTAATTGTCAAAAATTTCTCTTTCAATTATAAAATTTAAATTAATTTATGTTTGATAAAATAAATGATTTTACTTATAAAATTAGTTTTACAAATATTTAAAAGACAAATTAATAAAATATTCAACCTACATAAAAAAATAATTAAATTACAAATGGTTATTCAAAATTAATGAAAATAATGGAGATTCACAACAAATTTTAAGTAGGCGATGATGATGACTCACTTGTCCTCTATCAACATTAAATAATATATAAAAATAATAATGAAATAATGAATTCCATAATAATTTTAAAAAATAGAATTTGAGAGACAAAAAATAAAACTTAATCATAATTAATAAAAAAATACAATTGAAATATTCCAGCTACGATCCAAAATTTACCTAAAGAAAAGTCTACAATCCAAAGTATGGATAATCTCTTTTTCTTTTCATTTACGGATTGTCTTTTTAGAATGTGAGAGAAAAAGTTGGAGGAGATGAAAAATTCATACATTACTAAAAATTCATACAAGATGTTTCAAGCTGTATTACTTCAGATAAGGTTGTCCCAGGCTAACAAGACGGGGATTCGTAAACTACTTTCCAAATCCAGTAGCTACAAATATTTAAAAATTATGATGTTGTAAATCAATCAATATACCTCAGCTCATTGTTTCCTGATCAGAATTCTCCTTTCATGGGTGAATGAATAAATTTATTAAAATCAACGGAAATGGAAATGGGATATTTTAAAATGAAGAAAACATGATATAATATTCTCTTAACATGGATGAGCAAGAAAAATGCAAAAAAACAAAAGAAAAAAAAAGCTTCTATAGGCTAATTGAAATCAAGATCTCTGTAAAAGAACCTAAAGTAATCAATGTCCTTTGTTACCAACTTCAGTCTGCAGTCACATGAAAATGTACATGATAATGCTAAAGCATTACTTTCCCATCAAGCTTCACATATGCATAATTTTCAATAGTATAAGTAAAAAACACATCAAATAAAGAGAGAAAATTAAGATGACCATAAAAAACAAAGACCATGGTAATACATATGCGGGGTAAGCTATTACCTTGCAAGTGTTGGATACTTAATACACTCTCTCAACATATTTCCACAATTTAACGCAATATCTTTGTTATCATAACTGCAAGCAAAAAACAAGAATAGTGTGTCAACATCATGCAATGAATAATATCACGTAACGGTCACTGCAATAAATTACGTATATAGAATACCTGACAAGTTTAACAGCTCAAATATAGACACCAATAAATTTTATTATGTGAAAATTGGCTTGGGTGTTTTTATATTGCAAGTTTCAGATAGTAGAGAGGAGGATCCCAACAACTTGACAACTAAATTATATAATTTCCCAAAAAATTTAATGAATTCTAACCCCACTGAGCTCCTCCCCAAAACTCACGCTATACATGTCAAAATTCAGCCATATACACCAGTCAACCCCCACCACCACCCTGACAAAAGATCCTCAAGGATTACCGAAATAGAGAACGAACCAATCTAATGGTCAATCTTCATCCATCTGCAAGAGTTCCAACAAATCAAAATGCCACCCAAAGCCCCTTCAAAACCCTTTAACACCATCTTGTTCAACACAGCTGCCCCTACACCCCAAAGCACACTCGGCTTGATGACCACCATTTCTGTATCCTGGATGTAACAAATATGCACATTGTACTTCAAATTCTATCTTAAAGTCTTCCTTTTCCTCATGAAGACCGTGCATATTCCACACTAAGATGTTTAATTAGATCAACCTACTCTGCAGCACTATCCCTGCAAAGCCCACTGTCAACATCACCCCCATCATCCTCCAAAACAACCACCTGGGACATCTCCATCTGTTCCGTTGCCAAGGGAACCTCGTCACCAGATCGCCGAAAAGCATCCACCACAAAATGCAGAAAACACTCCTTGCCCACTTGTTCCAGGAGATGGATGCCAATGTCTAACGCCTTTTGAGTTTTGACACCCCTTCAGCCCGAAGAAGCTGCCCCTTGTGTCCTCCTCTCCTTCCACTCCAAAGACGTTGATAGGGTGATCAATTCCCACCATGATACCTAATATACTCTAAGAGTTGATTAACACTGTGCTCAGGTTATACCCACAAATTAACAAGCCATATGCTAGAATTTACAAGTCAAACATGTGCAAGAATACCCCAACAGAAAGAGAAAATATGTAGCTGCAGAGTTGAAAATGGTCCTTGAGAAGAAAAAAAGGGGATATTGTAAATGGATATGACTTACCAAACAACTAGAAAGTCTAGCAGTTCAGAATGGCTCTCAAGATAGTCGAGGCAGCAATGACTAGAGTCAACCATTTGCCTTAACAATATGCACCAACAATGAACCAAGTCTTTTCTAGCCTGTCATTAGGATATCATATACAGTTAAAAGCACTCATGATAAAACAAAACCACATCAATAAGTGCAACAACTTACGTCCCAGCCAAGTAAAGGTAGCTTATGGACAAAAAGAGAGAGAACATCTTCCTTGCAAATTTCAAGAGTAAACAGAGAGACATGGTCTGCATTTGGCTCAACTTCACCATCTCCACACAATAGTTGTCTCATAGCAAGAAAGTTCTTTTCAACCTCTTCTAAAGCCTGTTGCAGAATATTACAGCAAGAGGATGAATTATTATGATAAAATATGAGATTGATTAGCTTCAAAACAATAATCACCTTCATCAAACACAGAGGAAAGGAGTGGCATATAGACAATTACAACCATGAATCAACCATCAGAGCATAATTAAAGAGATTTAAAGTGTTTATCAACAAAACTAAATATTCTGGCAAACTTCAAATTCCTCTCACTTAGGGTGCAAGATTAAGTGGGGTGCACAGGTATATCTAAAAATTTTAAAATCTCTTGAAGTCTGAACCTATAGACTAAACAACTTTTTTTTAAAACTAATTTGGGACTCTCGCTGATTAGATTAAATCAAATGAAGTCTGAGCCAAGGCACTCATGAAGCGATGCTAAAAGTGATGCTGCCTCCTCTGCATCAACCAAGGCCTTGCAAAGCCTCGGGCATCAAATGATGATCATGATCCCCCACAATTAAAGCAGTCTCGATTTGTGCAATCATACACAGCTATACAACACAATGCAAGTCATTTAAATAGCCCACCAGATGATGATCATCCCCACAAGGAAAGGCCAACATCCGTATCAAAATCTCTTTTTCAAACATCAACTATGGTCACCAGACTTTGGGTTCAATTAATTTCAACTAAAACAATCGCCAAGTGAGAAAATCTAAAACACCCAGATGAGGGATTGCCATTCCTCGTCAATCAACAAATCAAAAGACTGGGCAATTTCACGTTCGAGTGTGCTTGATAGAGATTTAGACAGAGACAATAAAAAAAGGACACCTTTTCGAGGGCTTTCACTTCTGCGGCGGTCTTGGAGTCGAGGGCGACGAGGCTCTCCCTCAAAGCCTTGGCAAGCTCGAACGGGGTTCTGGGCCTTGACGGCCTGAAGAATGAGAATGACATGGCGTCTCTCTTTGTCGCAGGCACCACGAGTGTGGGGGAATACAAGGTCCTTGGTGTTCTTGGGGGGGGGGGGGGGGGGGGGGGTACCTTATGTAATAAGCAGTTAATATGTTTGTTATAATTATTGAAAAATAAGGAAAACAATTATGATTATTTGTTAAAATAAGCTGTAAAATTATCTTTATTGTGTAATTGCCAAAAATTTCTCTTTCAATTATAAAATTTAAATTAATTTATGTTTGATAAAATAAATGATTTTACTTATAAAATTAGTTTTATAATTATTTAAAAGACAAATTAATTAAATATTCAACCTACATAAAAAAATAATTAAATTACAAATGGTTATTCAAAATTAATGAAAATAATGGAGATTCACAACAAATTTTAAGTAGGTGATGATGATGACTCACTTGTCCTCTGTCAACATTAAATAATATATAAAAATAATAATGAAATAATGAATTCCATAATAATTTTAAAAAATAGAATTTGAGAGACAAAAAATAAAACTTAATCATAATTAATAAAAAAATACAATTGAAATATTCTAGCTACGATCCAAAATTTACCTAAAGAAAAGTCTACAATCCAAAGTATGGATAATCTCTTTTTTTTTTCATTTACGGATTGTCTTTTTAGAATGTGAGAGAAAAAGTTGGAGGAGATGAAAAATTCATACATTACTAAATAAAGTGAAAGGTAGTTATATCTAAAAGAATTTTTTAAAAATAATAATCCATAAGTTATAATCTAAAAAGTATTTCTAACCCAACTTAGAAATTATGAATTTTTGAAGTTGTTTTTAACTTAAATAAATTGTTTTATTTTAAGCTAAAAATCATAATATTCAACTTATAAGTTTTAACAAAAATGTACAATTGTAATATAGATAATTATTACAGTAAAAAAAGATGTTTTTCACCCTTGTTTGGATAGCGATGTAAACTATTTTAGAATAGATAATTATTCTAGTATAAGTAAAAAAATAAGTCATTTATTATTTATTAGTTATTCTCATTAAGAAATAAAATAATAATTTTTTTTATTGTTTAGTTGATAATAAATAAATTGTGGCTAAGATATGAATAAAATTTTTATAAATTGTAAAAAATTGATTTGACATGTAGTCCCCTGATTTAATAGAAGTGATGACATGCGGGTCCTCTAATTTAATAGAGACAATGACATGTGATTTGACATTTGAGCCATTTTTATAGCAGTAGAATAAATTGGATGGAATAATACAATTCTAGAGGGACTTGAAATACCAATATCATCTATTTTAACATAGCTATACCTCCTTATTTCATGCAAACAAATAACTTTTTGCTCTTATTCTCCTCCATTCCCCTTTTTGTTCTTATTCTTCTCCATTCCTCTTTATTCCTCAACTATTCTCTCATCCAAAGAGGGCGGCTAATGTTTCTAAATAAGTAAAATGTTATCGTCGATCCATTTTACAATCTATATCTGTATTTTTGTTTTTTAAAAATATGTACATCATCTTATTAATGAGTCATATATTATTTTTATAAAGGGAAAATTGATATAGAAAGTTAGCTAAATCGATTTTAGTCCATGTAAAACTAAAAAATTACCACAAGTCTCCAAAAAGTATGTATGATTAACAAATTAAGTCTTTAAGTTAAATTGCTCAAATAAATACATTCAAATAAGTCTTTACAAAATATAAAAAATCCGATTTAGTCATTTTAATGAAAAAATGCCCGTCTTTTCTTGGAAATTCGTTTGTTATCCTATATTCACCAATGGTAGAAAAAAAAAGAGATAAGTCGATATAACTCCCTCAAAAGTTACGAAAATCCAAAAAGATTATTGTAAAATCAGTAAATCTCCTTAAAGTCAACTACAAATCTGGTTTATATATTACAACAATTTATCAAAAAAAATTTAAAAGGGTATATAGTAATTTATCATGTATGGTTAGAGTCAATCATAGTTGTGGTTAGTTTTGATTGCGGTAGAGACTAAAATAAAAATGACAAAGAGGGCGACACATTTTTTAATTAAAAAATATTTTAATGATATAAAAATCAATATGTAATTTGTGTTGACATAAAAATAAATAACATTTTTTTTAATGGTATACACGCAAAACATCATTTAAATTAAACACATTTTGAACCAATGAAAAGATGACATTTCCCTCATATCACTTTTAGGTGGAGTTTAAAAGGTTTTAGTTGTCATTTTTTTATTGACTTGGGTAAACAAAAATTATTACTTGATCGTTTTCCTTCTATTAATCAGGTTCTTTTTAACTCATAATCATAATTTGTTTCAAGGATGTTGAATATTTGTTGAACATGGGATTATTCTTTTTTTTCTTTCAAATTTTAAATTATAAGTGTACATTTTTATTTATTTATATTGATAGATTATAGAAAATAATATATATTTATGCACGGGAGATGGTGTGAACTAAAATCGGTGGGTTGGATATGAAATCCAACTTTAAAAAGATTTCAAAAGTTATTCCATACATTCTCACCAAATAAAAAATTTAGGGTTTTTTATTTTTAAGTCCCCATAAACCATAGGATTTAGTAATCAATCATTCACTTCTTCTTATTTTGATTTTAGTCCCTATATTAAAATGATATATTTTTTTTAGTTCCTGGGAGGGACTAAAAAGGAATGCATTATTTAAATCTAGGGACTAAAACCAAATATGAAAAAGTGAGGGATCGATCCCTAATATGTATGTTTATAGGGACTGAAAACTAAGAACCCCAAAAATTTATTCCATGCATTTACCTACCAAAATGAAAAAGGTTTTTTTTTAATGAAACAGTAAGCAAATGCCTCAATTTTATTGTTAAATTCGACGAATACCCAACGCATACAAAGCATAAAAGGAAATATCTGAACCAAGGAATGTTAGCTCTACCAAGTACCCCGACTTCTAAAAAGAAAATCCTACTCCTCAATCAAAAGTTGTCCCCCCGAGAAACTCACCTCTATTGCCCTTCCACAATAGACACCCCAATGTTTTATAAACCCCACCACCATCTCCCATATATTCTCAAAATAAATTGGCGTCTCCCTAAAGATAAGATAGTTCCTCAACAACCATAACACCCACGTGACTACTGGAATAAGAGACTACATCACTTTAACTTTCACACTTTGATCCCCTGGATGACTCAGTTGTCAACCAACCACCCATAAATCGTTAGTGGACGAGGAACTATCATCAAAGCCCACCGTTAGCTTTAGTTGACGCCAAACATATCACGCTATCAAACACTCCATAATATGAGCCGTGGCCTCATCGCCATTGGTGCAAAAAGAACACATAGTGCCCTTGTGAGCCGTCCACTTGGAGTGACATTTGTCATCAACCTATCATGATACATGAGCCGAAGAAATTTTTTTACTTGGGCTTCCAAATCTCCTTCACCTTCCGCATCATAGCCTCGATTGACGGTTTGTTTCTCCTCCATCAATCATAGCATCACTGAATCGAGAAACCTTCTATTGGGTTGGGACACCACATCAGATTGTCATCACCATCACCATCACCCCCCAATTGAAAAGCTTGAAGCTCTCCCATCAACCCCACAAAATCACCCGCTTCCACACCTTGCGACTGGCATTGAATGCCTCCCTCGAACCCAAAATTGGGCCACCACCCTTCATGATTTGTTGCCACCTCAAAAAGTATTGGAAACCAGGATCTTATTAGGTCCTTACCAGCCCATATATCGTGCCAAAATATATTAAGAAAATAAAAATGTCAGATGATTAAAAAAATAAAAATAACATGGTTGACCGAGTCAAGTGACTATTCCTATAAAATTTTAAAAAGCATGACTATTTAGGTATTTTTAATTATGGATGATTAAAAGGGGGAAAAAGGTCATTTTCATGATGTTTGAATATGCTTCATCTTTTATTTTTTTTGTAAATGTGCCATGAATGGTAACCACAGTCCCTATCATAAAAAAGGGCGCTATTTCACTTGATTTTTTTATTGTCCAAAATGCAATTTTATATATCTAATTAAAAATCCAATGAAATATCTACATTGTTTAACAATGCATATACTTCGTTAAATTTTTTTTTACACTTACTAAATATAAGCTCAGTCAACTCAAAATAGAGTGATATACATTTTTTATTAAAGCATATACCTCATTAAATTATGTTTACTATTTTTTTTAAATGAAAACATATATGGCCAAAGTTTTGTATTGTAAGGATGACTGAGAACATTTTCCAAAAAAAAAAAAAAATCATAACAGCAATCCGAACCAACAAAAGAAAGTATCAATCGCCTTATAGTGAACTTGTACTTAGTTCAATTAACCATCATTCATTATGAGGAAGTCCACTGGGTTTAATAACTATAGTTCTGAACAAAGCAAGAAAAAATTGGAATCAATGATTGCATGACTCCTTTATTTAGCCCATGTGCATTGTAAAACAAACACATAAAAACATGGCCTTTCTATTAAACATGATTGTATACATTTGTGGGGTCTGTTCTTCAACTTTTATTTGTCCCTTCTCTCATAACTTTATGGCCATCTAATGTTATTTTTCTGACTCCCTTTCTGTGTTGAATTAGCAGGCTAAATATCCGAGTCCAGCAGCAGATTCTAATTGGATAGCTATAAGACACCTAAGGAAAGCAGAAAACATGTTGCAAAGGTGGTAACGACACATTTCTGGTGAACCTGCCAAAGCAACCATGTATTAGTACAATATGCAATGTGATGGAAGCCACTTGGAATTCTAACAGCATGCGAGAGGCTTTAAATACCAAATACAACATCAAACTTGCTCAGTGCATTGTAATACAATTATAATATAAATGAAATTAAAATCTGTTTGTCAATGATGATTTCAGCTGTCCTTAGGACGTCTGTTTAAGTTGTTAGTTTCCTGATGAATGTATAGAGCGCTAGTTCAAACTTTTTGGGAAAATTTCCTGACTTCAGCTGTCCTTGTAAAAAGTAGGACTATAATAAGAATGCTAGATTTTGACACCCTTTTTACACTATATCACAATGTATAAAGAATGTATGGCCACATTAGCAAGACAAAGGTGTAAAAGATTTGAAGTGTATGCTAGCAAACCTGTTTAAACTTAAAGTCACGATGACGTGACATAGTCCATCTGGCCCAGTTACTGACAAAAACACAGAACTATAATAAGTATAATTGAAAAACAGAAATATCAGTAAAAAGAAAAATATATATAGTTCTCCATAATAAATTACCATCGTTAAGAACTGCAATGTGTAGGTGATGGAGCAACACAAGCAGGACTTCTGTCCACAGCAGACTGGAGCTCAGAGGAGCTCCCTCTCCTGGGATTATGGATTTCTGATCCCGAGAAAATGGTCCTTTCTGCTGATCCTTTTTCAGCCTCTAAGAGAGATGTTTTGAAGTTGTTCCCACTCATTCTGCCTATTGCCCGGCCACCTGACTAACCAAAACCAAAGGAAGTCCATTCTATCATCAGTTCAATAAAAGACCAACATCAGGCAACCTCAAACACTCAAAGCCAAATAATAATTCATACACTAGGTAGGTCTTGAATGTGCACAATGATGATAGTTATATCATCAGTTCGATTTTCATGCTCTAACCACAGTCTATATGATTCAGCAGCAATTGCAGAGCAAGCATCCCTTGGATCAGCAAATTCAGCAACCTTCATGAAAAGGAAAAAAAAATAACAATCAATCCCTTGTTCTGGATTTAGTATTTTTCTTGAGAAAAGAGGATACAAACACTACTACTTCGACAGAGGAAGAAGATAGGAACAACATTCTAACATTGAAAAAGAAAACATATAAAGAACCTCAGAAAATTTAGGCATATAAGAAGCCACAAAGGAAAAACATTTGGAAGCAATTAAATATTGAAGAGGATTCATAGATTGACATACAAGAACTGTTCTACGAGATTATAGATTGGCGTACAACCCTCAAATATAGTAACACAAAATCTGCCTAGTTGTCACAAGTTTCTCTCAACACTCTTGTAAAGTAATCTTTGTTTCCAAGTTAAAAAAACATCACATTAATAAAGACACGCTTAACATATAAATCTGTGTTAGATAAAAATAGAAATGATAAATGAGAACATTTAGAAGTAGTCTCATAGGAATGGTTGACCATATGAATAGGAAGGAAACAAAGATTTACATTAAGATATCATATATATGAAGCATGCAAATTTAATAAGATTGATGACAAGTGCCACAACCAACTCCATAAGCTTGTGATTGGTTTAGGATGGACTAAGCATATAATTTTTTAAATGGTCAACTCTGGATCTGATATTTCCTGGAGAAATTCCTAAGCAGCATTTACTAAATCTGTCTACCAAGGATCAGGAGTTCTAGGTGTCATATAGGTTTGTGCATGCACCGATTACCACGTCTCATATCTTCCAACAATGCATCCATCAGCTATAGCACACATGGCAATTATTGCTTTCACTCCAGAGGTCCATCCTATTCAAGGCTTATTGAAAGAAGAGGCATATCCATGGGATATTCTAAAAAAAATAGTAATATGAAATGGAATTGGCCAATTAATGATATGTGAGAGTAAGGTATGCATGCTTTGAACATCCTAAGTATTAAACTCATAAAAAAGGAGATTAAATGATCAACATACTAAATAACATAATCCACCCTGATATTTTCAAATTAGATTTTGAGATGATAATGCAATAGCTGTAATTATATAGATTTATTACCCATTACTCCACTACCCACTCTTGAATGAGTCCATTTTTACACAAATAGACTCATACATAACAAAGAAAAGTTATCCCATAGAGACAACTTTCAGAGTGGCTTTGACATGGGACACATGTATCAAGTGTCAAAGTTTCAAAAAATATCTGACAACCTCCCCCAAAAATTAAACACCAGGTTAATCCATAAAATGATAAAAAGATTAGAAAAATAAAAAATAGGAAAAAAAAAGAAAAAAGAAAGAAAAGGGTAAAAATAAATCAAACTAGTTATCTAAAATAACAAATGATAGAAGCTAATATGGTATATAATACCATTAGTGCACATAAGTAGTGAACATAACTAGTTTTGTAGTACATGGAAGGTTATAGGAGTCAGAGTAAAGTAAGTGACCAAACGACAAAATTGTCAATAATGAACGTCCATGTAATATCAAATTCTCACGACTCTTCACCTTCATCTAAGGTTGCATGCATTTAATCGACACCATTCCATATAATCTATAATCTCTGACACCACATATAAAAATGGTATCCAAACTCATTTATCCTACAATTCTATTCCTCATGTTATAGAAAAGGGTTCATTTTAATGTACTACATCTGCAGCAAAAGAAAATCCAATCAGTCCAAAATACTTACACGCAACAACAGCATAGCATAGAATCATTGAGGTTGTGCAAAAGATAAGCACTTTATTTATTTTATTTCATAGAGGAAAAAGAACTATAGCACTCCAACTACATGAAACTTATTAAACAATTACACATCAAGCTACTGGATAACCTTAAATGGCATTAAATTTTTCAAGCATGGTAATTCTCAATATTTATACATATTTATGTAAATATCAAATGCTATACACGAGTGAGTTGCAGAATCTAGGTTTCTTGTCTTTTTCTAACATGACAGCTGAACTCATGTTCAATACAAACCAAATCCTCAACGAACAACACTGATGACTGATGGAACACTAACTAGCCGCCAAAGTGGACATTCATGGTCACAAAGCCATTGAATATTGGTTTATTCCAACAGATATTAGATTATTAATTCATTGCACATTTATTAATTACTTACCTAGTCTAGTATGACAGAGTTCAACTAGCAAAGTATTTTCAAAACATATAATCTCTCTGATGTTAATGCGTATCAAAAAGAAATCTCATTATACCCTTGCTATATTTGGGCCAATCGAATGTGAATCTCCACAGGTCTAGGAGGATGTTAAGAAATGTCTCCAAATCTATCAAGTTCAAAGCACCACGTACTGAGATCATATAGGTATCTTGAATTGCTATATGATAAAATCTGATATAAACTCTTATGAATTTTGTGTATTGCGCAACATCTTAAGACACTTTGCAAATAATAAGATAGTATCCACTGACTAAAACAACATAATAATTATCCTATGCGATGATATATAGTGTACTTTAAATATTTAATCGATAATGAGATTATAGATTAAGCACATTGCAAGAAACAAACAATTTAAGATAATATGTGTACCAGAGCTCGAGAAAAGGGCCTAGGCTTCAATTGATCCTAGGAATATAGATCAATCAACATAACTGATGAAAATAAATTAACAGAAACAAGTCATGTCACCATAAATCAATTTATCGCAACATATGATTTTACAAGTAGGGAGGAAGCAAAAAGCATGGACACATGAGGACTTCAGCAGTTCAGCCTCCACATTGAGTGATGGCAATTTGAATGAGTGGATTAATAAATTGATAAAAATGGTAGGTATCAATACATCCTTAAAAGGTAGTTTTATATAGAGGGAGGTGACAGACGTGGGCCAAGAAGTCTTGTACAAACGTCTGCAAATTGTTATTAGAATAATAAAGTTTCTAGCAATTAAGTAACACATCTGATATCTTATCCCCTGGAAAGGTAACTACTGGTTATAACACATGAAAACTTTAGAACAAAAGATAAGTTCAACGCAAGGCCATGTCAAATCCATTTGAGGGTTTGGGCCATGTCCAATAACCCATATAACAAGGAGCACATACGATTAAAGAACTGGCATGATATTATGCACTTTATGAAAGATGGATCACATAGTGTTGGAATTAAAAAAAAAAAAAAAGTCAATGGAATATTTATGAAGTACTAGACAGCACAAAGTAAAATAGAATCTATTATACGCTGATGAATAATTACTTTGATGACAAAATGCAAATAGACCTTCATAAGGTATGCATTTCCTTTTTGAAATTAAATGTCATTCTTATTTTGCATTGGAAAATCACCCAAAAACAATAAATTTCATAGTCTTCTACAACCACAGATTAAAACCTAGAAATGTTTAGAAAGTCACCATCACCCTGTTGCAATTGCAAATACATGAGATCCAGGTATCTTGAACAAATATCAACGGTCGCTCTGGTGTCACCAGTTAAACGCTTCGATTCAAGATCATCAATTGGATTAAAAAAAAATTTGAACAGAACAAGTTTAACCCTGTATTTTTATGTTTATAGTCTCAAAATCCCGATATTAATTTATGGTGCAATGAAAAAAAAAATCTGATAAACACTATGATCTAATGTACTCTGGTGTAAGGGTGAACCCTGCAACCAGTATGGAGAAAAATATAGACATTATCAAAGAATAGACCTTCGCAAAAATCATGAGTGAATCCTAATACCGGGAGGACATTCAGTGAAACAATGGAAAACAAATAATAATTTATAATATCTATGAATTTGTCTAAGTAGGCCATGCATGCCATATTGACATTATATTTGTCTGCATATTTATTCAGTCTACTTCAGTGCCAGTTTGGTATCAGCAGAAATACATGATGCATCTAAACTCAAAAGCTATGCACTAGTCAAGAAATGAGGCAATCATTTTGTCATTATACGAATCCATTTAATATAACTGTTTCAGATATTTTTTAAGTTGTGGATTTCATGAAATCCTACACAAGAATGTAAATATAAACTTTATATATTCTCTTGATGTAATAGAACAAAATTCAGATAAAGAAGAAGATTAAATTTGTCTGACAAAAAAAGGCATGAAAATATTTCCCTGTAAGGTAAGATATGATGAAAAAAATTCTCCAAGATTACCCAACTGGCCCTTTTCATAAGCACAGAGAATTAGTTTAGAAACCAATAGCTCTTACTAAAAAAAAGAAGAAAAGAATGTACTAAGGGAAATGCAACAGGATAATCAATTCAGTACTATGATGGCCTTTTGTAGGACTAGGCAACCTTTTTTACAAAATAAACTATAAATAGCACAATCCATTCAAATAACTATTACATAAAACCCTAGTAGAAAAAATTAATCCCAAAAGAGAAAACAATCTAAGGAATGCAGGAATCAATGAAGTTGAATTTCTCTGTATAAACTGAAGTGAGAAAAATGACAAATATTCAAAAGGTAATTGCAGAATAAGTAAGAATCACACAGAGTCAGTATTTTTTTTTTCTTTGAAGAACACACATAATCAGTATTGACTGTGAAAGGAAAGAAAGCTTCAAGTAGAAACTTATGCCAAAGTTATTTAAGAAAAGAGAGAACTCCAGAAACAACAATGAAAATCGGTAAAGCTCACTTATGTGAAATGATGTACCACCAAAAAGCGAGCATTGTCTCAGATAAAGAAAACATAAAAAGATTATTTCCTAAACCATCAACCCAAACTCTACTTCATACTCTACAAATCTACCAACCTGAAATAATAACATGATCCCAGCATATATGAAAATTTTCAAACATTTAAAATAGGCACTCATACCAATCTAGCATTCAAACAAGCAGTAAACCAATGAATCAAAGCCAAGACATAAACACCCATTACAATGCATCTCCCACCCCACCATTCCCTTACCATATTGACAACTGTCTGACTTGAGAGAAACTCAAAGACCCCATCGCTGGCGACAACAAAGAAGAGATGGTCCGGCGAGAACTTCACCACACGCACCTCGGGCACCGCGACGACCCCAATAGCCTCTGCAACCGAGTCCCCAACGCTCCTTGTAAACGCCGTCCCCGGTTTAATCTCATTCTGGACCCACAGCCTCGGCGGGTCCCCTTCATCGTCACTCTCCTCATTCCCCCAATGCTGGATGTTAGGATCCTTATTCCCCTCCACCTGGTCGACGCTCAGCACCCGCGCCCCGCACATCCTCACCCGCTCGTACTCATCCTTCCTAAACGGAGTCTGATCGCTCGACAAGTCCTCCGCGATCACACCACCACCCTCATTTCGCACCGCGATCACGGCCCTCGAATCCCCCACGTTGGCGACGAAAAGGGTATCCCCACTCACAATGGCGGTGATCGCCGTCGTCCCGCTCATCGAATCGTCAACCTCACTCTCATGGAGCTCCGAATTCACCCTCAAAAAAGCCGAATTGTAGGCCTCCACAGGATCATCGGCTAAAGAGGGGTCGCCGGAGAGGACTTCGATAAGCCTCTTCTCCACGAACTGGGCACACTGGGCGCCGAATTCGCCGTGCCCGTCAAAGACGCCGAAGAAGTGGAGGTTGGGGTCGTCGTTGATGTGGGATTTGATGCAAAAGCAGTCCTGGTTCTCCTTTTCGGGCGAGTCGGGGTAGAACCCTCTTTGGGTCAGAAAGGCGTACCTCAGACGAAGGTGACAGGAGGGGACGTCGATGGTACCGATGACATCCTCGGTGAGGACGTGATGATCGCGGCCGTCCGTTCTGTTGATTCCCCATCGCCGACCACCACCATTAGAGGGTGGATCCGCCTCGCCATCGGAGGAGGTTTTGTAGCTGCAGCAACACTTGCCGTAGACACAACCCATGATTGGTTTTGGGTACTCAAAACCCTAATAAAAGAGGGGTTTTTATTTGCATATGAGGTTTGCTTGTGCTTGTGGAGATGGGTTTTGTGGAAAAGGTGGGTTTTTTGGATTGCTTGGGAGGGTTTTGATTTCAGCAAAACAAAATCCACGTATCAGAAACAGAGATTACAAGCCTGCAAATCAATATTGGAATCTGTTGAACACACAAGGAAAGTGAGAGAGCAAAAGAAGCCAAGAATAAAAATTAAAAAAGAAAGAAAGAAAGAAATGAAGAAGGGAAGTGATTGAGACAGGCAAGCGTAGGTAGGTGGGGTTGACTGCTGTTGTTTTGGTTTCTGACTCATTTGGACCAGCAAGGGATGGATTGAAGGGCAGGCATTGATGGGTGTCTTGTTGTTTGATTTTTAATTAACATATATTTTTAATTTAATAAATAAATTATTGGTGGGGTAACTTTGAAGTTCATCAGATGTGGTTTTTTTTTTTTTTTGTACGAGTTATATTGTTTTGTTGGTATTGTGAGGAAATGAGAGCTTTGAAGATCTTGTTGTGGTCCTGGGGATTGTGTGTGAAAGCACTGAAAGTGTTAAAGAATGCATTGCAGCTTTTTTTTCTTCTGAAATTGGGATTTTTATTTTTATTTTTGTTTTGTAAGGCAGTGGCCAACAGAGATTTGTTTTTGGTAGAATTTGAATTTGTGTGTTTATTTTAAATGAGTTTAATATGGCATTAAAATCTGCTTGGGGATTTCGTTGAAAATAACATATAAATAGATGTAGATTTCATTGAAAACATAAATAGATATCGATATTCAAGATGAGAGACTAGGTGCTTTCATTATAAATAGCTTTCATTTTGACTTTTGTGACATAATGTATAGTTCAATCTAAAACGATTAAAATCGTTAGTGAACAATTGAACATCATAAAAATTTACAATAAAATCAACTTATATCGACTTACCCATCAGGGTCCAGGTGAATTGACTAGCATCGTAGATTTGCTCTTCATTAACGCGTGTTTGATTTCCACCCTCGAGTTACCTAGGTGTCCGTAAGGAAACTTTTGAGTGGGTCCGTGCGGACACCCGAAGGATTAATCTTTTGCTCGAAAGGTTTGGGATACCTCTGAACTTATATTGACTTTTAATCCATCTTATTTGTCCAGCTTGACATGCATCTTCTTTCTCTCCTCCCACCCTCTCTTTTATGGAGTTTGATATGATCTTTTTTCCTTTTCCATCTTTCTCACTTCCTTCTCTCCCTCCTCTTTGTCTCTTCCCCTCTTTCCCCTCCCTCTCTCACTTCTCTCCCCTCGTTACATGGTATTGTATTTATTTCTTTTTCTGTTCCTCTCTTTCCTGTCTGACTTACATTTTCTTCAACTTTGTGTTTTTACTTTTATAATTGTACATGATTGATACTCTCTAAAGTACAAACAGAAGCCCTAAAACATCTATAATTTGATGTTGTACGACAAACATTCACCTCTCCTCTCTCCTCCCAATAATTTTCATTTAAAATATAAAAATTTTGGATTTTTTTAATGGACTTTGTCACAACCCATAAGTGGTCGTCCACCAAGTTGCAACAAGTAGGCTAATATACAAATAATCATACATGTAATAGGAAATATATGAAAAATATTTGACAATGAAAGTTGATCAAATAACAAAACTAACACGGGCATGAAAGATAGGTCCATGACAACAACAAAAAAATTATTGTCCCATGACAACTCAAGGACCCATGTATATGATCTCAAAGGTACAAAACACACACATATATATAAACAACATGTAGTTAGAAGACGCCACTGATGGAACTATTATTGTGGTTTCCTGATATCAACTTTGTCATTACCCAGAAGTGGTTGTCTCCTGAGTCACAACAGGTAGGCTGGCATATAGAAAATCATATATGCAACCAGGAAATATATGCATGACAACGAAAGCTGACAAAATAATAAAATTAAATAAGGCATTAGGGTCTTTGTACAATGTCAAAAGATAAATCCATAGACAACAATAAAATCATTGTCCCATGATAGCTCTAGGACTCATGTACATAATATCAAAGATACTAAACACATACATACATACAACAAAATATAACTTGTAGTTAAAAGACACAAGTGATGGAAGTATTGTTGTGGCTTTGCTGTTGAAATTATAGGAATCTAACATTGACCACCATGATTCTCACAAGACGATGGAGCCTTGGTGGGAGCGGGATGATGTAGAAAGGAATGAGCCGCAAAGCTCAACAAGTAAAGTATCCCTAAACCTAATTGCTATCCAACATGAATATAGGCAAGGACAATTAAAATAAGATGTTCATGTAACATAAGATTAGTTAATAAGGCAACATAAATGTAAATACAAAATGCATGCGTACATGACCAACATAACGTAAAAAAAATGAGCAACATTTAGCCTAATGGAGTACTACATATTTGAGTCTAATCTTGGATGGTGTTCCATAGCATACCTCTCCATCGAACTTAGGTAGTCCATTTCCCATTTAGCCCTTCTCCGGCCCACTAGGCGGTAATCCCCACAGGCGTAGGATCTATAAGCAGCTTCCCATAGGGATGACCCCACTCACTAAGCTGATGACAAAGCCTATAGTACTTGAAAGACTTCATCTTTGTAGATACCCCATTTTAACCCGTCAAAATTGCATAATAATTATCCTTTGTGATATGATTTGTACCCATGTTCAACCTAGATATCTCATCCCAAATTATTATACAAGTTTGAATGTCAAATGATAGTATAGGACAAACATCATATACATGTTTGTCCTCTACTTACATGACTTCTGGCTTGGCCTCTTCACAACATCCTCATGGAACCCCATGTTCAGGGTGGGATTGATGAGAAGAATAGAGATTGTGCTTGAAAAGTGTAACATGTGGACTCAAATAGAGGACATGATAAAAATGTGAGAGATGGGGAGGAGAACGGTCGATGGAGATGTTGGAATGGGGGAGTGAAGAGGACCATGAAAGCAAAGGAAGGGTGACTGTGATGCCCGACCCGTTGAGGGGGAGGCCCAACAGTCCCAAGAAGTCCATGGATTGGATGAGGGTTTGATGTTTAATCCCACATCGCTTAATGAAATGAGATAGTATGTGCTTATATGTGAACACAACTCTTACACACCAAGATGTGTTTTAAACCTGTGAGCCCATTAGGGGCAAAGCAGACAATTTCTTGTTGTGTAAGCCTAGAGCGTTACAATTGGTATCAGAGCCTGTCCATTTCACGATAGTGGGTGCGGCCCCACACGAGGACGTGTGGCCCATTAGGGGGATAATTGTGATGCCCGGCCCATTGAGGGGGAGGCCCAACAATCCCAAAAGGCCCATGGATTTGATGAGGGTGAGAGTTTGGTGTTTAGTTCTACATCGCCTAATGGGAGGAGATAATGTTTGCTTATATGTGAGCACAACTCTTACACACCAAGACTCATTTTAAACCCGTGAGCCCATTAGGGGCAAAACGGACAATTTCTTGCTATGTAAGCCTGGAGCATTACAGTGACCAGATCTTTTTCTCCCTCTGTTCAAAAAAATATGCATCGATGAGCATTGGACAATGGAGAATGATTTTAAGAAAAGGAGAGGGAAAGAGAAGACTATGATTGAAGATTAGACTGTTAATATTTCATCTTAATATGTAATTGATTAATTCATCTTTTTTGTTTTTATTATGAAACAATTGTTTAACATTTTTAATTTTCAGATTGAGCCCACTTAACCCGAACGCGGCCCGAATTGGATTTTCGAGTTTGGACCGGGTTGAACTTGACAAGTTAAAACCTCAACTCAAACCCGCCTATTAGTCGGGTTGGATCAAGTTGGATCGGATTCAATCCGCCCAAGTTGTACCCCCATTGAAAAAAAAAATATTACATTCAATGCATTCACAGTCCAAAATGTAGACCATACATGTTTTCATCTTTTTCTAAATTATATACTTTATTTAATAAATTATATGCTTTTATTAAAAGTGAAACATATACTTCAATGAATTGGATGATATCATTTATAAAAAAAATATTTTCAATGAGATGTATACCTGAATGGAAGGGGGTACACATGATTGAAGGGGTACATAGGATATATCATTTAATGTAGGGAAAAATCAATATAACTCCCAAGAAAGTTAGATAAATTGGTTTTAGTAACTGTAAAACTGAAAAATCGTCACAGGTCCCCATAAAGTATGATTAACGGATTTAATCCTTAAATTAAATTACTCCAATAAATACATTCAAATATATCCGATTTAGTCATTTTGATGACAAAAATGCTCCTTGCCTTTTCCTGGAAAATCTCCTACTATCATATTCTTACCAAGGGTAAAAAATCAATATAACTCGAAAAATTATGAAAATAAAAAAAATCCTTGTAAAATCAATAAATACCCTTAAAGTCAACCACAAATCTAGTTAGTGTATTACAACAGTTAATCAAATAAATTTTAAAGTACTAGAGTAATTTATCTTGTACAGTTAGAGTCAACCACATATCTGGTTAGTTCCAGTTACAATAAGAACTAAAATAAATATTGTCTAATACGATAAGGATATGAGAGAATTTTTCAATCTTATAGGGACCATTTTCAATTTTCATAAGTTTTAAGGGAGCTATATCAATTTTTCCAAACTAAAGGATGGATGTATTCTGATAACTTTTAATGTATAGTTAATGTTAATAATATACCTGGTTAATTGGGGGTGACGATAGGGATTAAAACAATAATTTTCTAATAATATAGAGATCTGTGATGATTTTCTAATTTTACTGTGATTAAAACTGATTTAGTTAACTTTTTAAAGAGTTATATTGATTTTTCCCTTTTAAATAACACAGCTCCTAACGAAAATGAACGCCGATGTTGCAGGGGAGGGAGGGGTTAAAAGGGAACTACTTTCTTTTGAGTTTTTAAAAGAGATCTTTTAAACAGGTCTTTAAACAGGTCGGGTTTTAAGAAACCGTGTTTGTAGAGAGAGAGGTCCCAAGCATCATATATTCTTCTACACTTCTTATTGTTGTTGTTGTAGGAGTTTGGTGTAGTTAGAGCTGGTCAATGTTTTACCAAGGCCTAGTTCGGCATTGGGATAAGGGGTTGAGATAAAAAAAAATAATTAAGTTAAGTTAAATTACATGTTATCCCAGATGACATAAGAAAAAAATATATAAAGCATGGACAAAAGGTGGATATTTTGTTCTAGGTAAAAGGTGGAATAGACTTTATCCCAATTTTTAACCTTATTTTATAAAACATGAACGTCATTTATGATTGCTCTTCCCAAAAAAACAAAAACTAAAAACTTCATAAATCAAAACCAATAATATTAATGCCCCTTTAATAGAAAATGGTAGACTGTATTTTTAATTTTTTTAAAGTTATTCTATATTTTATATCATGTGATTCGCATGTAAAGTTAATAATAAAAACAAAAAAATAGAGATAACAAAATGCATTATCAAATATAAATATGGATAAAAATGATGATTTGTTTATCTTCATAAATTAGACTAATGCCTAAAGGTTTCTCCTTGTTCTTTAAATTTTATTATGGGGAGGGTTAAATAAACCCCATAAGTCATTCACCCCACCCCGTTTGTTAACCCACCCAACTGATTCTTTACAAATTGCTAACCCACCCCTTTATATATACTTTGGTTTGTACCTTTTCAACTCACTCCTTTCAAACACTTCTTCTTCTTCTTCTTCTTCTTTCCCCTCCTCCACCAATTCCCCTCCCACCACCTCCTCCTCCTCCCACCACGACTCCATCTCTTCCTCCTCCCCATTGAGCTTTTCCTCCCACCACCTCTTGGCTCTTCCTCCTCCCCCACCAAGATTCTTCTCCCACCACCTCTTCCTCCATAAATCCCAAACACCACAAGACCTTCTCCTCCCCCTCCCCCTCCCCCTCCTCCTCCGCCGACGACAACAAGAACACCCACCCCAATAAGCGACAACCCACGACCACCACCGACTCATCCCCTCTAGGGGCGGGCCCATGGGTTGGCTCAGATTTTATGAAAAAAAGCCCCAAATAACAGTTCAGCCCAGTTTTATTAGAAAACCCCCAATAAAGCCCAGTCCATATTTTGTTTAAAAACCTCCAAAATACTGGTCCAACCTATTTTTTTAGAAAAACCCCAAAACAACTTGCTATATAAACTTCAATTTACCCTAATTTAGTATCTTTTTTTTAAACATATTTTGCAGTCGTCAATGAATAAATCATCCCCTTCACCAAACACCAAACAATATGTAATGAATTTGATTTTATTTGTAAATTATTTAATTCTTTTAACTTATTATATGTTTTGTAGGTGCATTTAGATATTTCATATTTTGACATGTTTGGAGAATTGAATAAATCACCATCGCCTATGTTGGTCGTTTGGAGAATTTGAGTTTCTCCCGTTCAATCTTTCATTAAGTTTTAAATATAGTAGATTTATTAGAATTTTTTGTTAGGGTTTGTCTTTATTGTTCACTTTTATGTTTTATTTGACATATTTTATTCCAAATAAATGATGAATTATTCTTGATTATCTTGGTGTCTAATAAAAAAACTAAATCAAAACTTTTTGAACTGAGTTTGTATTTGTGTTTTTTTTTTGTTTTTTTATATAACGTTTGAGTTTTTATTTTTTTTGGAATATCTTTTTTATATATGTTATAATTTTAGATGGATTTTAAGTGGAGGATTGTATTTCACTAAAAGAAAAGAAAAAAATAAGGGATAGAAGTTGGTTTTTTTTATATAACATTTGAGCATTTGTATTAATGAACTTGTTTTATTTTACTTAATCTTTTGATGAACTTATTTTATTTCAAGTGCATCATATGACTATTAAAAAAAATTGATATTTTTATCAAAAAAAAATTTTATATATGAAAAGATTAATTCAGCCTACCCAGAAAAAATATCTTGGATCCGCCCTTGATCCCCTCCATGACCCCCATCGAATCCAACGCCTCGACCTCCTCCTCTAGTGCACAAGGTTCGTCGCCATGGAGCACCTCTCCTTCATCGAGCATGTCTACGCCTACTTCGCGCACACGCTCCACTCCCACCTCTTCCACATCCTTGCATCCAGACCTTCCAATATCGTTGAGTTGGTGAGGGTCACCGGCATGGCTCCTCCATCACCAAGTACATGATGCTCGTGAAAAATATTGGCAAAGCCAGGGCGTGCCCCGCTGTGCATGAATTGACATACAACTTATCAATAGGGATGGACTCGGTCGATACTATCTCTATCGAATTAGACAAAAATCTTTATTGAAGATCCTTGATTCCATTCGACACATAATATGTCGGTGGAATCAATCTCTGTCGACACTCTTATTATCGAACACCCTTACAGTGGGTCCCTGGAGATTATCGACACCACAACTGTCGATAGAAATATACATTGTCGACACCCCTATTGTCGATAGGATAGGGTGATGTTGGTTTTCCTTCTAAACATTAAAAACAAATATTTTAAGGGGTGGGGTGAATATCTAATGGGATGGTAATAACCACACCCTTTTATTATATCATTTGTTCTTGGCACTCCTTTATTTATTTTGTCATTTTATAGGGCGGCCTATGATGTACTTATAAATTGGAGCTTAAAAAACATTATTCATTTTAAACAGATCGAGTTTTGAGAAATGAGGGTTTAATTCCACCCCATTAATCATTCACCCCATAAGTCATTCACCCTGATTGCTAAGAGCATTTCCAATTCTATATTTAAACCTTTACCCAAATTTAAATTTGAGTAAAAATCACTCAATATCATTTCCAACCATTTACTCATATATATATCAAATCAAGTTTTTACTCAAATCTTTATCCAAATCAAGGGAGACTTAAATCTTTACTCAAATTTTCAACATTTTTTCCCTTTTATCTTCACATTTTCTTCCAATGTGACATTTTTTCCCCTTCAACTCCACTTTTAATTAAATTATATTAGATGTCTTCCCACCTCTCAAAATTTTCACCATCTCTTGAAACAAAAAAAAAAGTGATATTTTTTTCTTAAATCTTCATCTTTGGTTTTCTAACTTTTTATTTTTACTCCAATAAAAAAAGATTTTTTTTTTTTAAATTGGATGATTATAATTTTTAAATTTAAATATATTGAAGGGAAGAAAACTTTGAGTAGTAAAAATGTTTGGGGAAAGACTTTGAAAATGTTTATAGAAAATAATTAGAATAATATATGAATTTTTAAAAAGATTTTAGTAAAACACAAAGTGATGGTTAAAGACAAATCAAACTTTTACTTAAATTTTAAGTAAAATTTAGGTATATGTTTGAGTAAAGGCTTAAGATAGCCTAACCCTTCCCCATTCACCCCCTTCTTCCCCATTCACCCCTTTCAAACCCTTTATTCTTCATCTCCCCTCCCCCACCTATTTACTCTAACCCCACCGTGCTTTCCCACAGTTCCTCTCCCACCGCCTCATCCTCCTACCCCATTTATTTCCCTCTCACCACCACCTCCTCCTCCCTAACCGAGCTCCTTCTTGGCTCTTCCCACCACCTCTTCCTCCTCCATGAATCCCAAGCGCCACCGGATCTCCTCCTTCCTCTCCCCCTGCTCATTCGCCGACGACAATAAGCACAACAACCTCCAACAATTGAAGACCCACCACCACCACCACCGACCCCATCCCCCTCCATAACCCCCGCTGAATCCGATGCCCTCCACCGGCTTCGACCACCATCGACGTCCGCCCGCTTCGACACCGCAATACGACTGTGTTGTCTGTGCTCGTGAAACACGATATGCTTTGCGCGGCTTGGGTGATCCACGCGATCACATTGTTGAGCGGGCTCGCGGGGGAGACCGCCGTCGATAACTCGTTGGGGACCACGGGGTGGGTTTCGATTTTTCAAAAACCTGTGAAATTATATTTTTATAAATAAATTTTTAAAGGGGTGGGGTGAATATATGATAGGGTGGTGATAGAGGCCCCCGAGTGATAAACCGTCTCACTTTCCAACGATTTCATTCGACTGGAACTTGCATTTCGTGAAACTTCGAGAGAGAGAGAGAGAGAGAGAGAGAGAGAGAGATGAGAGAGAAGGAGATGGGAGTGAGGTCCCTAGCATCCTCTATTCTTCTACACTTCTTATTGTTGTTGTTGTTGTACGAGTTTGGTGTAGTCAGAGCTGCTCAATGTTCTACTAAAGGTTCCTCCTTGTTTGAATTCTACTATAGTATCTGTTCTTGGCACTGACCGGATTTTTAGTAGGAACATAATATGTAACTCTTAAATGGTTTTATATCATTCAATGATTTCTCTCTTCTGACTGATTGATTCAGGTAATTCTCATGGTTTTGTTCTATAGTTATAGGACAGCGGATTTTTTTTTAAAAATTATTTTTAATTTTTTTTTTTTATGATTGATCACAAGAAAATGTTGGATGTAATGGCAGAGTGTAGGAAAATATTGGATTATTAGATTGATGATCTTGTCATTTTAAGTGTATTTGATAATCGAATGCTCAGTTTACATGTTTTAAAAGGGGTTGTAAATTTCACACGTATCGCGGGGATGGACACCGATGCGTTGCTTTTATGGAGTGAGGTCATTGTAACCTGTCACTAATAGTTACTACTTTCTTTTGTGTGTCACTTAAAATGATGCGGTCGATTTATACTATTGGTGAACATTGTTTCACTGAGTTACTAAGGGAGGATTTTTTTTTTGTCCTTGCCTCAAAGGGTTTGGGATACTTAGATATAAAAGAGAGAGGGAGAGAGAAAGAGAGTAATTTTATATAATAAAGTATGATGGATGTTTATGCACATAAATCACTAAGAAGTTGCTTAGATAGGCACAAGATGATGTGAGTTTGTAGTATATCTTAGTGTATTCTGATTGTTGTAAGTATAAAAGTTTCTTGTACTTAATTTTCTTATGTTACTCTCACTTCATGTTTACACAGTATGCTGTAGCTGAAATACTTTTTGTTGTCAATTTCTATTGATGTTGTTCAATGCAGTCGTATTATTTTTATGCCAAGTTATTGCTAGGAGCTTGATCTGCAGCTGTTGCTCCCTGTGCTGATTCTGAATTGAGATCATCTTGAATTTCATGTTTTTACTTTTTGGTCCTTAGCTAAATTTGGTCCACACTATTGGGAATTGGTTTGTGGTGCGATTCCTGGATGCATTATGTAGTCATGGCTTATATGTGTATCATCACATTTTTTGTAACTATGTTCATCATAATTGATGTATACTTTCTTATTTCCTCACATTCTATGGCCCAGAACAACCACTAGTGAGGAACCTTAGTGAATTGCCTCAGAGTAATTATGGGAGAGAAGGTCTGTCTCATATGACCATTGCGGGGGCCCTTTCTCATGGAATGAAAGAGGTATGCTCCAGATCCATGTCATTTGGAGAATAATATCATAATCCTCTATCATTGTTTTTCACATTCTGAACCAAAATTTTCCTGTTGATATGGTATTGCTGAATGCATCACCATCTCTTTTCTGCATTTTCTAACTGCAAAGTTTCGAACAGATCATTTAAATAACTGGATTACATTAAAATAAATGTTAGAATTGGAATGTATGTGAAACTAGTCATGTGTTTAAGTCATAGATTTTTAAGTTTGTAATCTGTCTCATCTTAATCTATTTCATATTTCGTTACGGGATTGAATCTTATGCAACATGAAACCAAGTCATTTATTCATATAAGATATTTCTCTTTTGGGTAAGTCATGTCACGGATTGGGAATTCAAAATTTTAAAACAACAGTCATTTAGTTTCATCCAGAATATCATGGACAAGCTACTGTTGAATTTTGTGATTGCATTTGTCAAGCTCCTGTCATTCTATGTTTGCATGTTAGGTTGAGGTATGGCTTCAGACATTCGCTCCAGGTTCAAAGACTCCAATTCACAGGCACTCTTGTGAAGAGGTATTTGTTGTCCTAAAAGGACGTGGTACTCTTTTCCTGGCATCGAGCTCCCACGAATACCCAGGAAAGCCACAATTGTTTCCTATCTCTTCAAACACCACATTCTCGATTCCTGTGAATGATCCTCATCAGGCAAGTCCTTTTGAAGAATCCAGCCATTTGATTTTCTTCAACTTTTTTTCCTCATGAGCTATTACTATATTCGATAATATACTTCTACTGACTGACTTGTGAAAGCTGTCAATTGGAAGCAATCAAAGGGGTGTCTTCTGTTATTGTATCTGACCATCTTAATGTATTTAGTAATTTTCAGATAGCAATTATCAGATGAAAAAGAGATTTAAGTGCCATAGATGGATACTTTACTGAATACCTTATAGTGTTTTATATGTTTAATGTGAATTATCCGGTCTTGTATTTACATGGCTGGTATTTGGAGATTAGTTTCAATCAAATTACAGGAGAAAGGTTTGTCCTCTTGAACAAGCTGAAGTATAATAACAGAAGACAATTATCTTGAAGCTGAAATATAATAACAGGTTTGTCCCTCCCTTGTACGCTGAAATATAATGAAAATTTGCATTATCTTGAACAAGCAATGTGCAAAATAGAAATTAGTGAGGACGATGAGAAGCATAGAGAGGTTATTCAAATGTAAAGAATTATAAGAGGTATGAATATGGTAGAGCTCTGCATTGGATATCTAAATCATCCATTCACATAAGAACTTTGAGGCTGAAATGCAAAACATCTCACTCATGGTATAGATATTGAACTAGCACAAGTGTGCTATACAGAACTTAGAAATGGGTTAATTTATTGATTGTTACACAGTTGGTTTAATTTGGAAAGTCACAGAAATACAAATACTTAAAAATACTAAAAGCATTAGATTATTGCTGAAAGCCTGAAATCCATCTTTTATGACCTATAAAAAAATCGTCTTATATCAAGAACTCAGTCTGATACGATCCAAAGGAATCATGTTCGAATATCTTTAAATTGTCTTGGATTTTGTTTTCCAAGATATTTTTGATGTGATCAAAACCCCCTGAGACCTGTGGTTTATTACTGCCAATGAATTAAAGCCGATCAGTAGAACCATTTTAGACTCATTTCTGCATTCAATATTTATATTTCTGCAATCAAATAGGGAAACCACAGATCACCTATTGATTAATTGCTGCTATAGTTAGGAGGTTTGAAGTAAACTGAATCTATTTTGGGAAAAATTAAACTTTGACCCCCCGTTTGGGGTGAAGAATAAACCAAGAATTGGGGAGAATACAGTAGAATAAGCTCCAAACAGCTGTTTGTTTGACAAGAATAAACCTTGATAGTTATGTCTGGATAAGCTAGGATAAGGCCTGATAACTATTCTAAGAAAATGGTGGAATTGCTTATCAAGGCTTATCTATGCCAATGGATAAAAATACCCTTCTCTGTCATTTTAAAATATTTATCTCACCTAACACTCTCTGCACACATTCCAAAAACTGTCACATCTATCATATCACACTCATATCTCTTATACTTATTCCCAAACACAAATAATTTATGCAGGGGTATAATTGTCATTTAAAAATCATAAACTCTTATCCATCTCTTATCTACCACTTATCCTTACTTTATTCAAGGTGAACCAAACAACAAAAAAATCAATTTTACGTTTCCCAATGAGAATAACAGAAAAGACAACCAAACAAAAATTTACCTATTCAACATGGATTGTTATCTATCCCAGTATAGCTATCAAGGACGAATAACCTTATGTCACACCCCAAACGGGCCCTGAGTCAATCGTACGGATCTGGAAGTTTTTACACGTCATTTCTGATGCCAAAAATCCCAGAAGAAAGACGCGTATTTGTAAAGTGGATTTTGGATAATTCAGTAATTGGAAATTCCTTTGAGAGATTTTAGGTGAGTGTGACTTCTCCCCTAGATGGCAGGGTTGGCTCAAGGACTTTGTAAGTTATCCCAAGTATTCTGTCTCAACAACAGTCTAGTGTTTTCTTTTTTCTTTTTCCTTGGCAAAGGACCAATGCAGGGGATTCACCTTTCTCCTCTCCTTTTTTTTTCTGGTTGAAAATATTTTGTATGATGTGTTTGAGAGCTAGTGCTGGTGGATGGCATCATGGGTACACTGCTGGTGATTAGGGCTCATGCGTTGTACATCTTCAATATGATGATGATACTATTAAGATGTGATGGTAATCCAGGTAATATCTGGAGCTTCAAGGTAGCTTTACATGTTCTGAAATTGTGTCTGGACAAATAATTAATTTTATAAAAGTGCTGTTGCAACCTAACAGAGGAGGAGTCTACATCGGGGTGATGTTTGTTTTGGTTTTCTGATTAGTAATTTCCCGTGTCGGCTCCCTTTAATTTAATTGAAGGCAAAAGCCTACCATTCCATAAATATAAAAAAACCTAACAGAGGAGGAGTTTACTGTTGATGCTGTTATTCTGCGCTGCAGGATAGAACAGTTCCCCCTGAAGTACCTGAGATTACCACTGCATTGTGGGAGTTTTGTGAACAAGGATTGGAAACCTCTAGTGGAGAGGCTTGATAGAAGATGGATGGTTTGGAAGGAAGGCTTTCGAACATGGTAGGTAGACTGCAAACTGAGCTTCGGTTACCCAGTGAGCACCCCTTTTTTCCAAAAATGAGGTCAGGGTGCCAAATGTGCTCAGGTTCTCAAAACAACTAAAGGAGGTAGATTGGTTTTTTTAAAGTCAGCGCTTACTAATTTGTTTATATTCTGTCTTTATGCTCCATGCCTCGAAGGGTTTTGGACCAATTAGAATAAATCAGAAGAAGTTTATTCTAGACTTGAAGACAGGATGGAGTAAAATGGCATTTGTCTGGTGCATGGAAGCTAGTATCCTCCCCTGTATATTGTGGGTGTATAGGTGTGCTTGACCTCAAGTTATGAAAATGGTGTTTTTGGGAAATGATTGTGGAAATTCCTACAATATCAAAATGCTATTTGTAACAAGGTAGCTAGAGCCAAGTATTTCAGAAACTGCAGCAAGTTGGTGCCTCCTGTGTCTAAGAGCTGTCAAGGGTCTAGAAGGACTCTTCCATCATTGTTTCACATTTATGAAGGGTTAGATTTTTCCTAGGTTGTGTCTCAAATCCTATTTTGGAAGTATAAATGGCTCCAAAATAAAATTTCGGCTCAGTCCATGACTATTCCGAACTTCTTCTGCTGGAGATGACAAATTTTTAATGCTTTGCAAATTTCTGGAAGAGGATTGACCTGGTGCCCTAGACTGAGGAGGAATACAAGTGGAGATGAAATGGGGAGCACAAACCTGCTGAGTATGCTACAGCTTGTCCATCCGGATCTTCTGTTGAGGATGGTGTGTTGAGGAAGAGGGGGGAGAAATTGGGTATGTTTCACATTTGAGATGAAATTGAAAGCCTGATGTTGACTTGATAAGGCAACTAAAAGAAATGGGCTTTGTTACGCTCAGTTTTTTTACAGTCAAGATGTAGTTCTATATACTTCACTAGAAATCCAATGAAGTATATACATCGTTACATGATGTATATACCTTGTTAAGTTTTTTCTTACACTTACTGAAAATGACTTCATTCAACTCAAAAATGAACGATATACATTTTTTTTATCAAAGCATATACCTCATTAGATTATGTTTAATATTTAAAAATAAAAATGAAAATATATGTGATCTGAGTTTTGGACTGTACAAATGACCCAAGTCTAACATTTTCCAAAAGAAATTTGGAGTGTTGAAGCAACTCTAAAGGTGCGATGTTTCATGTGGTAGTTATGCTAAGAATAGACTAACTGTGTTCGGGTGGAAATCTTCGACCATATCACTTATATCTCAAAATATGAAAGATAGATTGTTCTTTATTTATTAAGTCATGCTAGGGCCTGATTGTTTATAGTTATCTAACATGCATGTTCAAGAAATAATATCATATAAATATGAAGTGCCGCAATTTTCTACTTCGTGCGGAAAATTGTTATTTTTACTTTCAGACATCATCCAACTCTTTCAAAAAACAATAAATGTTTACTTGTCAATCTAAGAAATGTTTTAAAGTTATGCAGGTTGTGAATACAGATGGGAATGAGGACTTGCAGATGTTAGTTGTTATATCTCGTCCTCCAGTCAAAGTGTAAGATATATCCACATGCTTCATCTGTCTTGCACATGGAATAAACAGATATTCCTAAGTTCTTTTCTTGTTGCAACTCTAATTATTTAATGTTTTCTGATACTTTTTATGTGGTTTTTGGGATTGGGGTTTCATTAACTTCTTCACCAAAGTCAAAGAGGCTTGGGGATGGACCCACAGCTCAATAATCTACAACAAATTTTACAATTATGAGGTCTTGGGTTCCAATCTTACCTCTTACCTAAATTTTTTTTGTCAAAGAGGCTTGAAGTGGAAAGACACACTGTATTATTACGACAATGAATAAGTGGCTTGAATTGCAAGAAACTTGATTAAAACTAGTTTTTTAAGGGAAGAAGATCCTAATGATTCTCATTTAATATTTTACTGCCTTTCTGTCTTCACATTATGTGTACACAGAAGATTTCGATGTATATGATAAAACTCACATGATAGGAACTCAGAATGTGAAACATGTGCAGAGTAACCTTTAATTCCTTTGGCCACACTCTCTCTTTCTCTCAAAAAAAGGTATAATAGAAAGAATAACACCATACGCATAATCTGCTTATGAGCATATTCATGAATGAGTTTGTGCTAGTATATCTTGCTCTGTGCCAATACCTGCCATGTGTTGACACATACTGTTATTGCTTTGTACATCTTGTCTGACACATCATCCGAACTTTGTGGATAGTTCCTTTCATGGGCTAAGCAAGCATATGATCTGAACAACTAGCCATAACCTAGAATGACATACCTTTAATTAATTATTCAGTTTGCAATATGATATTTTTTTTATTTACAAAGATATTACCTGGATAACTTCATTCTCGTTGGTGTTGTAGATTTGAAAGATGTAAGCATTCACCTTCCTTGCATTGTTATATATCATCATTTTGTTGGCATACTTATGATGTTATTGATAAAAGTAGGCGAATGTTAACCACCCTGATTGGGCTCTTCAGTATTCAGAGGTTTCAGAGAAAATATGGCTTACTTATTACACTCTTTTTGACAGGTTTATTTACAATGATTGGTTCATGCCTCACATTGCTGCCAAGCTGAAATATCCCTACTACTGGGATGCAGAATGCTTTGATTCACCTAAAGATGAATTGTGAAGTTCAAGCAAGATATCTTATATTTTGATGTCATAATGATTGTTCGCTAGTTGATAATTCGAATTGAACCTTTTGACTAAAATGGGAACAAGGTATGATTACAAGCTGTCAAATGTGTTATACATATGTCCAGTAGATGGACATTGTGTTGAAAAGTAATTTTAGACTAGCATAGTCGTTGATTCGCTTCTATTATGTTTGCCATGTTGTTGCCCCATTCACACACGCCGCGCGTGGCTTGTTTGGATGTTTAGAAGACAAAATAGTGTTTGTGAATGAGCTTTGTTGCATGATCTGGTCTTCATCTTCATGGAGACTGAATCATTGCGCCAAATTTTCGAGAGAATAGAATAGAATAGGGACATCATTTTTATGGATATGTTAGAAACTTAGAACCCCTTAAAAAGAACAGAATAGGGACACCATTTTTTGGTTGGTTGTTAGTTTGATAGTTGATTGATCTAGGGAGGATAGTATTAGTCATGATCGTTGGGTTGTAATAATTTTATTTTGTGTTTTTGTTTTTCATAGTGATGTCACTTGTGTAACAAATCCTTTATTAAAAAAATAACTTTATATAACTATATTGCTTAACATCTTAATTAGTTCTGAGTTTTATACATATGACATGTTAAATAATAATATTATAAAACACATGAGATAGAATTAGATTATTTAGTTATTTAAATTAAAACTAATAAAATATATAAAGAAGTTTTGAAAATCAGATTCTATCAAAACTGACCTAACTAAATGGAATGAGTTAGCAAAGGTTCGAATTTTCTGCATATTATTGAGATGGATTTTCCAGAGACTTCAAACAAATTCATATATATATATATATATATATATAGTCGAGTGATTCGGTGCGGGAATGCGGGAAGCGACGTCGGTCGTTCGATCGCAGGTCCATCGCATCCAACGGTCGATGTGAATCGCATCCGACCGTTCGATGTGATGGACCTGTGATCGACGGCCCGTGATCGCTTCCCGTATTCCCGCACCGAATCATTTCCCTATATATATATATATATATATATATATATATATATATATATATATAGTCGAGTTATATATATATATATATATATATATATAGTCGAGTGATTAGGTGCGGCGGCAGCCGTCCGATCGCGGGTCCATCGCATTCAACGGTCGACGTGAATCGCACCCGACCGTCCGATGCGATAGACCCGTGATCGACGGCCCGTGATCGTTGCCGCACCGTGTGACCGCCGCACCTAATCATCCCTCATATAGTTGAGTGATTAGGTGCAACGGCCGCACGGTGCGGCAGCCGTCCGATCGCGGGTCCATCGCATCCAATGGTCGACGTGAATTGCACCCGACCGTCCGATGCGATGGACCTGTGATCGACGGCCCGTGATCGCTATATATATATATATATATATAGAAGTGATTCGGTGCGGGAAGCGATCACGATCCATCGATCACGGGTCCATCGCATCAGACGGTCGAGTGCGATTCACATCGACCGTTGGATGCGATGGACCCGCGATCGAACGACCGACGTCCATTCCCGCATTCCAGCACTGAATCACTCGACTATATATATATATAGGGAAATGATTCGGTGCGGGAATGCGGGAAGCGATCACGGGCCGTCGATCACGGGTCCATCGCATCGGACGGTCGGGTGCGATTCGCATCGACCGTTGGATGCGATGGACCCGCGATCGAACGACCAACGTCGCTTTCCGCATTCTCGCACTGAATCACTCGACTATATATATATATATATATATATATATATATATTAGTTTATAAAATGGAACAAATTCATCCCAAATATGGCCCCTTATTTAAAAAGGTGTTTGATACTGATTAAAGCTGCTCCAGGTAATTTTGATTTTTGATTTTTTGATTTTAAATTTTTTTTTTTTTTTTAATTTTTATTGTGATAGATCTGATATCTTTGTTAATTCCTCATTAGGATCGTTTCATCCAAAAAAGGCGATTTTGACTGTTTTTAGGATAACCTCATTTGGATTCAATCTGCTCCATGTAATTTTTATTTTTTTCTTTTTTATTTTAAGTTTTATTTTTCTTTTTTGTGATAAAATAGATTTCTTTATTAATTCCTCATTAGGATCGTTTCATGGAAAAAAAATTTATTTATATTTTTACTCAAAACATTGTTTCACGGAAACTGGGGTGAGTTGAAACAGCATTGTTTTAAGTATAATTTCATTTTTTGTTTTATTTAAAGATGAATAGATTTGAGTTCTTTTATCAATTACTCATCTAGATATATTACTTTACGAAGTTCATCAAGTATTGTAAATTTTTTAAGTATTATGTGTCAAAAAAAAATTGTTAGTGATTTTTTAAGTTTTAGGCAAAACATGATTATGATATATATAAAAACCCATAGCATGCACTTAAGATTGTAAGATATAAAAAAAAAAATTGCTCTCCACTCCTTTTTTAAGGGGGCATTGATATTTTTCCTTTTTTTTAATGGTGGCCCGAAATCATTATTGAAAGTTATTTCATCATTTAATTAGTCTCATCCATATTTTCATTTTTTTTTTGATATAATGTGTTTATATTAAAAATAGGTGTATATTGCCTCCTACAAATAAAAATGTTGATTATGTTAACGTGTCCGTATTATCATTGATTCTCGGAGAGGTAAAGAAGTTTTTTAGTGCTGATAAAATTAATAAAACAAATGAACAAACAATAAGCGAGGTTGCGCACCCAACGTAACTATAGCAGGTTGCTAAATCATTGCCTTGAAATAAGGGTTGGGGTGCTGGTTATATTGATACGAAATTTAAATTAGGCTGCGAGGGAATAAGGTGATAGAGTGCAAGATCATCACACGCATAAATATTGATGACATTGTTCTCATTCTAAGAATTATAATGTCAAACAAATGAATCCAAATTATCCATTTATATTATGTAAAAAATAATTTTCACTGTGCCTAGCATTTTCAATGACGATAAAGAAATGTCAATGACAGACCATAGAAAAGGCCAGGTTGTAACTTCCTATACCAGTATTCACATATGGGCACTTATACGTTGTTTTTTCACTGAGTGACGTCTAGTGAATGTATCAAAATTTTGATAACGAACGAATACAAGAATATTATATTATCGACTAGAAATATAATATTCAAGGAGATTTTCAATAATTTATATAATCGCGTTGAACTATTTCAATTGATAAAATACGATATAATCATCATTCTTAATATTTATTTTAATATAAAATTTATTATTGTATATGAAATATTAGTAACTTATTTCTTTCAGGATTTCAATGAAAAAATTTAAACAAATGGATCAGAGAAAAGAAATTGTCAGTTAAACTCAAGTGATATACATTTGTTTCTTTCACAATTTGTTGCATGTGATGTTATTTTATGTAATTTGACATTTTCAAATATTCAATTTATTTGAAATTTATTTAATAAATATTTTAAGTAATGTAAATTTTTTAAATATTTTTAACATATCATATATTTTATTAATTGTATTTAATTATCACTCACACTGTGTGTATGAGAAAACTAGTTTTTTCATGTCGCAATTGTATATGTCAATCCCTTTATTTTGATGGCAACATCACTCTTATGTCCTAGGGGTGAGATGTTGTGAGCAATGATAGTTTTTTTTTTTTTTTTGTTGGGTAAAGCGGTTCGAACGTGCAACCTCTCATTTGGTGGGCAATGATGGTTGAAATGTGATACATGTGTCAAATACAAGCTGGTAAGATATGTGAAGTAAAAAAATTTCTACTATCAATTTCACCGTGACCAGTGTGAGAAGAAACTCCTTATCACACAATACCCAATAGGGGATAAAGATTCAAGTTATTATATGTATTAAAGTGACAGTTTGTCACTTGTTAATTAATGACCTAGTTTAGAAGGATCTCAACTGTTTGATTATTATATTATAGACAAACATGTAAAAAGCCTATAAAATATCTTTTGAAAGAGCTACCCAACCCTATTTTTTTAAACCATTACTCCAACTCTCCAAGCTGGGTGTTGTAACACCCAGATCCATTTTCAGTTACAATTACAGTTTTATATGCGTTGATAGAAAATTAATGACGCATGTGCTCATGTTAAAAAAACATATACTTCGAAAGAATTTTTTTACATTTTCTATGAATACATTCATACAATTTTATTAGATTATGTGCTTCATTTTTTATAAAAACATGTACCTCATTAAATAAAGTATATTATTTTTTAAAAATTCAAAACACATTAGATTGGAATTGAGGCTGGATGTACTCCAAACACGTTCCTATGTCATCTAATGAAATACATTTAAATTTTCGGGTCAGTAAAACGTGCTAAAAATAAGATCGGACAAAACATTTTCCTTTGTGGATAGTTGGGAGATAGTGCTCCATATTTTTCTGTTTGGACTATATCCTAAAAACTTAATATGATATAATAATATAGTCCAACCTTTCAAAACCTGTCGATATGTCCGAGTGGTTAAGGAGACAGACTTGAAATCTGTTGGGCTTCGCCCGCGCAGGTTCGAACCCTGCTGTCGACGTTGAATGTTTTTGTCAATTTTTTTTGGGGACTTAATTACGGGTTATTCCTTTTTTTATTGGACCTTTTGTTCTTCTTTCTTCTTTAGCTGTCACTACTCAGTCCCTCAATTGAAGCGGCAATGGCGGCAGCAGCGGCGGCGGTGGAGAGCTATGTGGTTGTGCACAACGTAGCGAAGAGGCACAACGTGGGGACCCTGGCCCGGAGCGCCTCCGCGTTCGGGGTGGCCGAAGTCGTCATCGTCGGCCGCCGCGACTTCAACTCCTTCGGCAGCCACGGTTCCTCCTCCCACCTCAGATTCCGCCACTTTCACTCCCTCTCCGATGCCCAACTCTACCTCCACAACGTACACATACATCTCTCTCTTTCGATCTCTATCGATCTCTCCATCTTCTACGTCTAGGGTTTCGTTATTTGTTATTAAAAATAAAAGAAGAAAATTTTAAATCTAAAAATTCAGGAGAGAGACTGTGATATATGTGGTGTGGAGATCACAGAGGACGCGGTTGCGGTGAGTCAGCACCCTTTCAGGAAGAGCACCGCCTTCCTTCTGGGCAATGAGGTAACACATTTGTTAGAGCTTTGTTACACTCGGTCCTATATGATTCGTTAGCCCCTTTCACTCATTGTATCGAGGTATATACCTCATTACATATTTTATAAATAATACCATTTAATTCATTGGAATATATACTTCGCGTTTGATTGCGGGGATGAGTGGGGTGTGCTTTGTTCCCCACTTCCCTAATGTCTTCTTCCTTGATATATTATTGTAACTCTATATTTCATCATTCTCATCCCAACACATTCATATGTTTGTAACTATGCTTTTCAATTATAAACAGTATGCCGATATCTCAAAAAAAAAAAAATTCACTTTTTATAAAATTACATACCTCATTAGATGAGGTATATGATAAAAAAAATGAAAACATGCTGTCTGCGTTTTGGACTATAAATGGACTGTGTATTACATTTTCCCTTTTGTTGGTATTTGTAACTTCTTTTTTTAGTTCATATGAATGATGGAAATGAATGTGCCTATGGAATGTTATGATTCCTTTTTTAAAATTTGTTTGTTTATGTAAAGCTCAAATGAGAATGAAAACACCAACTTTCTTCTTCACAGCCTAATCGGATTTCTTCTTATGTCCCCTAGTTGCTCTGTTCTTTGTTTAGAGTTCAGGGAGTGACCTTAGATGTCGTGGAGTCGTTCCATTAATTGTTAGGAAGTGACCTTAGATTAGCATGAAGAAGGCGTGGGGTATTCTTTGTATGTTTTGTGAAACACATGGGAATCCTTAATCTTGTCTGTATGTTGAGGAGGGCTAAAGGATAAAGCATTGTGTAATGAATTGTTGGAGGGGGGGTGGGGGGGAGGGGGGTTGTGGTGGTGGTGGTTGGGGTGACCTTAGTTTTTGTGGAGTCGTTCAATTAATTGTTAGGAAGTGACAGATTGACATGAAGAAGGTGTGGGGTATTCTTTGTATGTTTGTTGAAACACATGGGAATTCGTAATCTTGTCTGTATGTTGAGGAGGGATAAAAGTATTTGTGGAATGAATTGGGGGGGGGGGGGGTGTTGTTGGGATGATTTGTTTTCCTTTTCTTTGGTTTTGTTTCTTTTGCTTCTTGCTAGGTGGATTCCTGGTCTTTGTTGGGAGACTGCCTATGATTTCTAATAGAGTTTTGGTGCTGTTCTCCCACCTCTGTGCAAAAGAAAAGAGGAAAAAGGAGAAAAAATGAAGAAGACGAGGAAAAATACCTTTCTTTGTCTTCTATTATTCACTCAACATACTATATATTCCATCTCCTATCTTGATGATCCTCCACCTACCTTTAGTATAATTTACTATCTAGTAGCTATGAAGAAGACACATGTAAGCTACATTTCTCTTGTAATTGTTCACTTTGAGTGGCATTCTATGAAAGATGAATGGTGAAAGATGGGTGGTGACTGAGACACCTCTTTTTATTTCGAAAAATATGAGAAATTAATCCACACGATATGATGCTTAATCTGAATTATTATTTGATTTTTGAATACAAGATATAATTTATTTCTTTTAACAGTTTGGTCCATATCATGTGTTATTTTGCTTAGGCATTGTTATTTACATTCTTTCTGCATTCTCTTCTTAGGGTACAGGCCTCTCTGCAAAGGAAATAGAGATCTGTGACTTTTTTGTTTACATTCCACAATATGGTGGCGGGACAGCATCACTTAATGTTACTGTAGCCGCATCAATTGTCCTGCATCATTTTGGAGGTAATCATAGTGCTTCATAGCAGGAAAGTAGTTGGTAGATACAGTTAGATGGCAATTAAAAATAAGCAGAAAAAGATAAAAGGGAATCTAAAAAAGGAATAGCATATTTATTTGACACTCTTGCTCCGTTGAATGTTTAGTGTTTCATGTGGCTTCTCACGCTTTACAAGATCCTCACTACGGGCAATAGATCAAAATGGGCACCAGATGATACTATTACTCCTTTTTTTTAGTGAAATGGTAGGCATCCTACCTTTAATTTTGTTCAAATAAAAGAGAATGCCCCAAAGCACAGAAAGATACATAGATGACCAAAGTCACCATCCCTTTATAAGGTGGATTACAATCTCCTGCACGTTCTCCACATAGACCATCATTCCTCTATGATGAAATGATATCGAGAGTTCAATAGGGCCCATGTGACCATTGGGACGAACATTTGCGAGATCTTCGCCTTTTCTCTTCTACCACCTCTCGCCTTCAGTCTCTTCCCTGTGGACCACGTAACCATTAGTGAGGAGATATTATCCTCCATACCCATTGCCTTCATCCTGCTCCAAATCTTCTCTGTAATTAGGCACTGCACCATTAGGTGTTCAGTTGTTTCCTTTCCTCTGGCATATCGGATAGGTGGGAATATCTTCAGTAGCCCACTTTGCTCTCTGCGCTTCAAATTATGTCTTGGTACATTAGCCACAAAAAGGCTTCAGACTTTTAGTGGGGTCTTTGTTCTCCATATCCCTCGATGCTTTCTAGCTATGATCTCATTGCTTGGTCAGTCATTCTGCCACCAATAATAGCACCGCCTTATGACGAAGCTTCCCCTCAGCTTTGGTTTCCATATGACACCATCCATAGTTCCATACACATACACTCTTCACTTGAAATCACCTCCTGGAGCTCAAGCAGCAGCCAGTGAAGTAGTTGGCCTCCTTGTGCAAATTCTACTCCATCTGCACATCTGAATGTCCCCTTGTGGTCGTACACACCTAGAAATGAATGACCAAGCCATTTTTGTTCATAGATAGGTTATTTCTCACCTTCCAATTGATGGCTTCCGAGAATATGTGTGTGGCACTGAGTAGGGATGCAATTCAGTTGGTTTGGTTCGGTTTTTGGCAAACACATATTTAACCAAATTATAATCACATGTAACCTGAAAACCTAAAACTGAACCAAATCTTGTTTGGTTAACCTGATCTAAATTGAACCGAACCGTTAAAGATAAACACACATATACCCATTTTTTTCATACTACCAATTTGTTTGGTTAGGGGTTGGTTACAACTTTACATAAATATAAAAAAAGATTGATGGTATAAATTAGTGCATTCTTTTTTTTAATTATGAATATTAATGGTATAACAACAATATAGTTTTTCATATGAAAAGAATGATCCAAATGAATATTGGTTACAAATAATCATGTGTTTAAATTTAGGGGTTTTTTTGGAATATAAACCCTTGTTAGGATCCCCATTTGTAGAATTAATCATGTTAGGATCCTGATTGCAAAAATACCCCTCCTAAACTAATAAGCAGTGCTTCGATGCCCCTGTGATTAGGATCCATAAGGTCTGGTAAAAAAATCATCATTACCCTCCATTAAGTGTATGGAAAAGTTGAATATACCCTCATTCAACTCGTTTTTTTGGCTGGAACGATCTCCTTCTTCCTCCTTTTTCTCCCTGCTTTTCCAAATTTTTCAGCAAACAATCATGTGTTTCCTCTTCACAGCAGAGGAAAAGTCCTCTCGTTCGGAAGATGCAGGTTGGGGATGTCGATTTGATGCAATGGTGGTCTCCCCCACGTGATTCTCAGTTGCAGCAGTCCTGGGGACCAAAGCCTCCTCCACAAAGAGCATGGATCGTCTTCGCAAACTCCTCATCGAATCTTTGATATCAGAGGTTGAATTGGGTTCAATTTGGAGTGGACGAAGCCAGGCTCATTGACGAATGGACACTAGGCTCGCTTCCTAGATAGGGGCTTTGGCCTGAGTTTGAGTCATAAGCTACCCTCTTGGACAGAGGTTTGAGGGTTGCTCCTCTTATTGCACTTTGAAGTTACCCCTTATTACTACTTGGTCTTCAGACGAACCTCATCAGTATTCAATGGTCCTAAGGTAGCATTGGTATCGAGACGTCCCACCTACACGTGACGTGTGTCTGTCACGCAAAGTCTCCCTTGAAAAGCTTTTTGGCGCCTTTTCTTCTCTCTCGTGTCTCTGAGTGGGCTTGCACGTTCGACGTCTCACCAACTTCCTTCCTCACGAATGACTGAGGTGATCATTGAGCACTATCTATCAGCCACTGGCTGTACCGCCGTTACATGCTCACTGGCCAAGTGACTGAATAGGCAAGTCTACAGGTAAGTGGATTGCACCTGTATCTGTCACATTTACTCACCCTTTCTTCATGCGCCACGTGTCCTCTTCATACAACCTGTCTTCTACGGCAACTTGTGGGACAGTGAGGGAGGCCAATCAAGGCCTTCACCAACCAAGGGACGGACCACCACACTTCGATTCTGGCACCGCCTTCCCCCTCCTCGAGCCTTCTCTGGTTTTCTCTTGTCTGTATGACTCCTTAGTGGGCCCATCTCGCGTAGACCATATCGTACACTCGTACCATGTCAGCAAATGACCGCCAACGACCCTTGTCAGCCTCCTCAACCCTCCCACCCTTCCAAAACCACCATTATTTCCTCCGGTATGGTTTGACCATGTTTCGCCCAAACTGGTACCATTACTGGAGAAAACTCCTATCATTCTCCCAACACTTCTTGAAAGACACAGGGTCTCCAATCACCTCCACCATCGTTCTGATCACCGTCCCCATCCATGTACATGACTCTAATCCATTACATACACAACTGTATGTTGGGAATAACACACTTGTTAATACATGGTGAATTGGAAGGAAATAAATAGTTGGACATAATTACCCACCCCCCAAAATAGTAAAAATAATAAAATAATATAACATAAAATAAATCAAAGCTCTCCATTAACATAATCTAATACATTAGCATCAATACTCTTCCCTTATCATTATGCTTTAGATATGAATCAAATATTTTGTTTTTCAATGGAAGAAGTCAACCCAAAATATGGTCATACAAAATCAACCTCGCTATCAATGAAAACTTTATTGTAATTCTTCTGTTTTATCCTTTGCGAAAGTTTAAAGTTGCTGCATCCATGGGGGGTGAGGCCACACCCAATATAAGTGGTCCCATGGTCTATAAAGAGGGTTCATTTTTCCTTTGTTTCATATGTTTGTGTTTGTTGCCCACGTGATGGCATCTAGCCTACTAGATTGAGGAATACAAGGTGCTAAGGTGGTAAGTTGCAGTTTTGTATAGTCCAGCTCAAGTGTGAACTGGAAGCATTTGTTTGGTGATATAAACAGGTCCAAATACTAATGATGTGCAATATCTTTACTATTGAGCTCTTGCTGCTAGTATAACTATTTATATTCTGCTACTTATTGGTCTTATGCCTTGTCTCCTAATATCTCCCAGTGTGGGCTGGCTTTCCTGAAAGAAGACGTGAAGGAAACAAATTTGTCTTAGCTGAGAAACCCACAAGGCAGGATAGAAAGAACTATTTCTTAGAATCTGCAGAATCTATAATTGCTGAACGGAAGCTCCGAAGGGAAAATGCTTCTAGCGATTTCTTCAATGGAAAGCAAATTGATGACGCACAGTCTGACTTGTTAGATGGGTTGTTCAGTGCTTAATCCATGTGAAGACAGTGAGATTCTTCCAATTGGAGGGTAGAGCAGCAGTTCAAGTTGCGAGCAGCCTGAGACAACTAAGAAGTTCTGACTAGTGAATGAATGTAAGCTGCCAAGGTGGCCGATGCGATGTGAGATTCTGAAGCGCACATATACTGGATTGAGAGAACAACAGGTTGGCCACTGATTATTTATCACTTGTTGCTTCACGTGGCAGACATAGTCTTTTGTGCCTAAACTTTTTTCTGGCTGCATCTATTGATAATTAATTTCCAGAGCAGTCCTACATTAGTTAACAAAATGAATCCTGATCAAGATGACCAGAGTATATTGTTTTATTCTTACATGAATGTGTTCAAACTATTGCCCTCAGAATTTTACTCATGCATTGCCATTTGTTATATCATGCAAACCTTGTATGTGTGAAGTTATTAGCTTTAATGAATTAGTACTAAAAGGCTGAAAGTGCTGTGCATGTCCCTTGCATACTAGGAGGATTGATTTGCAAAAAAATTCAATCCATGAACCTTATGGTAATGATTGCTTTGTAAGAGGAGGTTGTAATTTTGTTCCAATAAAAATATTCTTTTAATAATTAATAGGATGTTATTCAAAAAATATGCATGTATAGAGGGGTAGTTGGTGAAGTTTTATTTTCATAATAATTGGCTCGACGAGAGAGTTTTGCACATCTGTTCATGTATGTTGATATGGACAGCTTGGTTTTTGATAAATATCACATCACAAAATAACTGAACTTTTTTTTTTTCAGTATTTTTTGTGGCTTGAGTATCTATAAGCATCTCTAATCCTATACCCAAACATTTATTCAAATTCAAATTTGAGTAAAAGTCACCCAAAATCATCTCCAATAATTTACCCATACTTATATCAAATCAAGTTTTTATTCAAACATTTATCCAAATAAAGGGAGACTCAAATCTTTACTCAAATTTTTAACATTTTTTTTCTTTATTTTCACATTCTCTTTCAAATGTGACATTTTTTTCTTCTTTCAAGTCCATCTTTAGTTGAATTATATTAGATGCCTTCTTATCCCGAAAATTTTTACCATCTCTTGAAACAAAAAAAAAAGTGGTTTTTCAACTTCTATTTTTTACTCTAATAAAAAAAATATTATTTTTACTTTTTTTTTCAAAAAATTGGATAATAATGATTTTTAAATCGAGTTGTTTAGGGAAATAACTTTGAAAATATTTATAGGAAATAATTAGAAGAAGATGTGAATTTTTAAAAAGATTTGAGTAAAACATAAAGTGATGGTTAGAGATTATATCAAACTAAGCTTTTACTCAAATTTTAAGTGAAATGTAGGTATATATGCTTGAGTAAGGGCTGAAGATAGCCTAAGCATAAATGTTACAATTTTTGCACATAACTTTTGCAATATCAATATTGATGTGGATAGCTGTGGCATGTACATAATGGAACCTGACCTATTGATTGTAAATTTTCTTGTCAAACATCTGAATTAACATATCCAAACCCCAAATTCTGCACATATTAGAAGTAGGTGCAGTTTGGCAGCGGCGGAAAGCGGATTTTAAGTGTTTTTTAATAAGTGCATAAAAAGGTTATTATGATAATCTTTAAGAGTTCAGGAAAAAAAACGTTTGGTTCAAGGAAAAATATTAAGCGGTATTTTAGATAAGTGTGTTTGGTTAACCATTACTTATTGGAAGAGCATGTTGGTCCATTTTATAAGTGCTGAAAAACATGTTTTTTTTTTAGATATAAAATCATAATATAGATACAATCCCACTTAACTAAAGTAGGTTTAATACATTACAAGCAATCAATCATCTACCATCAAATCTGATCTACCCACAATACACACAAAAGACACATTTCAAGCCACCTAAACCTATAGATTCATCTCCATGAAACCCTAAACAGTTTAAGATGTTCAGATCTGGGTTTCATGGATAGAAAAGATTTGGGTTTTACTTAGATCGTTGGCTGGGGAGGAAATCCAAGGGGGCTATTGGGCAAATCGGACTGTCGGACGGGTTGTTGAAGACGGGGAGAGGGAGATCTGTGAGATCTGTCGACGAGCTGAATGTCTTCTCGAGGAAGATCTGATGACAACTCTGTTTGGTAGTCCGTGTGAATGCCTTTCGGCGCAGAAGAACTGCTACAACTTCAAAGAGGATCGAATGTGCTCCTCCATCTTTCGTTTTTAGAGTTCGAATGGCTTAATCTGCGCAGGAACTGAGGAGGAGAGAGAAGGCTCTCTTTAGGAATGTTTGGTTTTATACCCCATGTAAATACCATGAAGTTATGAGGGCATTCTCATCTTTTTCTAAATGGGCCGAATCATTGGATGCGTAACCCAATTTTTTAAGGTAATGGTCGCTGAAATTTTTGAGGGTAATAGTACTGAATGAGGTTTTTACATATGTCTTTATTTGCACCCTTACCAAACACGATTAAAACTTATTTTCAGTTTTAAGCCTGATAAGCACTGATTCTGACTGCAACCAAACAAACAACACCTTACTCTTTTCCACACAGTGCAGATCCTGTGAGTGTTATCAGTGGAACAATATTGAATCTTACCCCCCACCCCCCCCCCCCCCCCCCATGGCATGGAACATAAGGTGAGGATAAGAAAGAATACATGAGAATAACTAAAAAAAGCTGTTTGTTTTGATATAATAAATCCCGATAGTTATATCTGAATAAGTTAGAATAAGACATGATAACAATTTTAAGGAAATGTTGGAATTGTTTGTTAGGGTTTATTTATGTCAATGCATAGAATTATTTTTCACCGTCATTTTAAAAAATTTATCTCACCGAATAGTCTCATAAATTCCAAAACTATCACACCTATGGCTATCAAATTAGTCATACATCTCACACTATTTTCAGGGATATAGTTGTCATTTAAAAAGTCATAAATTCTTATTCATCTCTTATCAACCATTTATCATCATTTTATTCAAGGTGAATAAAAAAAACGTTTTTACGTTTTTCAATGAGTATAATAGAAAATGCAACCAAATAAAAATTTGTTTTTTCAACCTGTATTATCTATCCCAGTATAGCTATCTGGAGTTAATAACCTAATGCCACACCCCATGGGGGGGGGGGGGGGGTTAAGATAGAAGGAACAATTTTGACACTTCTTCCCCATGGTAAGGGAATCTTCCCCTTTGTGGGGATAGACATTTGTATGACTGTAAAAACTGCATGTACAAACCCTTTGGATCGGTTTTCTAGGTTTATGCTCTACAACTGTTGTGGTGAAGCCCCCGGTAGTTTGTCAAAGTATCCATTCGAACTAACAATTCTTGAGAATTGGTTATAGGTTTGTTAAACCAACCGATTATCTATCCATATATGTCGTGATTAATTACTTATTAAATATTAAATTTAAATTTTATATTGCTATGATATTACATTAAAGCTTTCAAAATATTTAAAGATTTCAGACTTGATAATATACAAATATTTTCTAAAATATTTCATATTTTTAATTTTTTTTTATTTAGTTATAGAAAAAAAATTCATATAAACCAATGTAAACAATTTGATATCCACAAAACCTTTTTTTTTTTTGTGAATTTCGTAAAATCCCCTAGAAATCTATCTATAAATCCAAATAGACTCCCACGTTAAAAAAACATCAAATCTAACTCCATTATGTTAACTCAGGTTACATAATTTTTGTATAATAAAACCACTGTAATATACAAACAAAGGCACATCTACTTCCATCAACCAATTAACTATTCTCACCAACCAAAAAAATAAAAAAATCATAATTTGAACAACACTAATTCCACCGACCATTCGATAGTTTCTCTGTCAGCATTCTTTTAGAACAATTGACAGTAGGTCTGTCAACCACCATTTAAAATATTCGACATACGTTTTGTCGACCTTCATTTAAAACCTTCGACAGTTGGTCTGTCGACCTGAGACGCATTCGATTACATTTAACATTCAATGTACATTAAAATATAAACGCATTTACAATTACATTAACATTCACATTTCATTCAACATTTACAATATATTCACTCAACTATTAACACATTAAAAAAAAATGAACATAATTGCAACAATGTAAACTTCAAATGTATCACAACTAGGCAATTCAGTTAAATTAAATATTAGACAAATCAAAATTACCATTACTAGAGAAAAGAATAATGAAGTTAGTCATACACCTAAAAATCTAACAAAATCATATTCGATTCAAGATTAAAAGGTTAGTTATGCACCTTAAAAAATATAATAAAATCATATTCAATTGATAACCAATCATTATGTCATTATATGAATCTATCCAAATTTGCTATTCTTAAACACCAATGACTCTAAATCTAACTATATGCATTATGCAAACAACAAAGGAAAATTGGTTCAATCCAAAAGTTCTATATACAAAGCCCTACTAATTAACCAACATCAAATGCAAACAACAACAAAGCCGAACAAATTTAAATGGTCTTCTCAGGTCGATAGACCAACCGTCAAAGGTTTTAAAAGAAGGTTGACAAAGAATTTGTCGAATCATTTAAATAGTGGTCAACAAGGAAACTATCGAATGGGTTAAGCAGTGGTTGACAGAGGGACTATCGAATGGTTGGTGGGATTAATGTTGTTTAAATTATTATTTTTTTGTTGGTGATATTAGCCAATTGGTTGATGGAAATAGATGTGCCCTACAAAACAATGATATACACCCCTTTAAATTACTATTTTACCCTTCTTCTCCAAACCTATCAATCGTCTCATTTCTCTGCTACTCCCACCATTGCACCATTACCACCACCCCTCCACCTCCTCCCACCACCACCATCACCACCAACCCTCCTCCAATTGAACCGCCATTCACCTATCCCTCCACCCCCTCCCTCCTCCCCACTACCATCACCACTCATTCACCCTAACTACCTCCTCACTCCTTTCCACCACCACCACCCTTCACTTACTCCCACCATCACCACCACTGCCACTTGAACCGACAACATCATCCACTCTGTCCCCTCCCTCCTCCCCACCACCACCACCCAATTTTTAAAGATTTTTGGTAGAATTTTTAAGAGAATTAGATTAGGTTTTTATGCGGGGATACAAATGTCATTTTATAAGTAGGGTTAAATAAAATTAATCGATAGTTAATTTGACTAACATAATGACTCATTTGCACTTGAGGATTTCACAACAAACACGGGTTATGTGGATATCAAATAGTTTAGGGTACGTCTACACCCACGAACCATTTACCTATTCAAACCAACCAAAACATAAAAAAAAAATATATTTAAATTTAATTTGAACATCACTATTCTCACCAACCATTCGACGGTCGATCTGTCAACCTTCCTTTACAACCTTCGACAGTATCTCTGTCAACATTCCTGTACGACATTCGACAGGATCTCTGTCAACTTTCCTTTACAACATTCGATATAATCTCTGTCAACCTTCTTTTATGACCTTTGACCTTAGCAATATCGAATGGTTTAAAAAATGTGAGGATTTTGAGATAGATATAGTTTTTAAAAAATGTTTATTTAATGTGAGATTTTGGTTTTAGATTAAAACATGCAAATTGAATTAATTGGTTTTAATTTTCTTCAATAGCTTTGTATCCAAATGCAATGAAGTTAAAAGAATTAACTATTGCTTCTAGTTCAAGTGTTTTTATTGGAATGTGGTGATTGTAATGTGAGTATTGACTGTAATGCGAATGTGTTGACATTTTGATGTACGTTGAATGTTAAATGTGATCGAATGTGTCTAAAATCTTCATTTGAAAAAATATTCAGTTCGACACTGCTATGGTCGAGCACACCTTCCCGACAGACCAACTGTCGAATGTTGTAAATGAAAGCGCTATTGTCGAAGTTTGTAAAGGAAGGTTGATAGAGAGACTGTCTAAGGTTGTAAAGGAAGGTTGAGAGATCGACCGTCGAATGGTTGGTAAAAATAGTGATATTCAAATTTAATTTAAATAATTTTTTTATTGTTTTGGTTAATGATAATAGGAGAACGGTGTGTGGTGTGTGGGGATAGACTGCCCAATAGTTTATAAGAGAAATTATTTGTTGTCATTATAATGTCACTAGTTAACCCAACAGTTGACCAACTCGGTTGAACCAATAAATTTTTACTGATTCAAATGAACAGTTCAAATTTTTAAACATTGTTTGATACCATTCAAGGTTTAAAAGGTTCACTGTTCTCCGAGTGAGGGCATAACTAAAAATAGAACTAGTTTTAACAGACAAATGCCATAAAAATAAATGCTTGCCTTCTATTCAGGCACTGAACACTATAATTTTAATGTGGAAATTTGAGATCAAATTCATAAGCAAACCCCACCAAACATTATTGTTGCTCCTGCATGTTTTAGATTTCGACAACATTTCACAAATAAATATAGGTACTCATTTCATTTAAATACAAGTCTGTAAATGATTTACAGCTGAAGCAACCTGGATCACTCATAGCACGGGGTGATCAGCAAAGCCTTGAATTAGTGATATTACAGATGATAAGGAAATATACACAGAGAGCCTTGAAATAATGATAGAATGCAATGAACAAATATACATATAGAGCCTCAAATTCAACTCTTTTATGTTAAAAAATGGACTTCAGTTCAAGAGGAAAAAATTAGGCCTCTTGTTGTATGATGAACTCAGACCAAACCCCTTATACATATATTTTCCTATCTGCACCATGTTTGCTTATCAGATCACAGTAAGTGTGTACGTACAGTTGTCAGTGCTTGAAGCTTTCCCAAGTGGATCAGTCGGGTTTGGTGTACTCAAGAAGCATGTGTGGTGACCTGTATATCTTTACCAGAGTCCAGTAAAGGACCTCTTCCACCCCTAGTTCACCTTCTGCTCTTGCAGCATATATGTCTTCACATATTGCTAATAGTCTACAGCCAAGTAAGTTGTGTTAAAGACTAATTTAACCAACATGGAAACAGTCAGGAATTCATATTTGTTAATTTATGTTGTAATTACCAGCATGTAAAGTAAAAGTCATCTTAGAGAAGCATCTTTCGACATAAACTTTGGGTAATTTAGCATAATAAATAAAACTGAAATTTATATGAGAATACTAATGGAGACATGCTACTGACTAATAGATGCATCGGACCGCTAAAAATCTCAGTTTCAGGTAGAAAAGTTGGTCAAGAGATGCGTGTTGATCTTTCTAAAATTGTTTCATGGCAGTTTCAACAATTCCCTAGTAAAACTGATTCAAAGATTTGACATATATACCTGTTGCAAGACGGAAGGTTTTCATATGGTATTCTCATCCTCAGGTCTGCACATTGAAGTCTGATAAACCGCCCAACCGCTAAAACAAAAGTAATGTACAGACTCCAGATGCTGAACTTGCTGAGAGTTTCGCCAAGAAAGCCCTCTAGAAAACAATATGATCGAGTTAGAAATAAAACAAGCCAAAAGATGCAACCAAAATTCTGCTGTTACAAGCTTTTGGGTACATACGTGGTGTTTCCTCGGAGACAATGATAGCCATTGGTCCAGTCAAATCTCCACATACGTCTGATGCATTCAGATCATAGAAAGACCACCACTGTGTACTTCCATGATTCATAAATAGTTCACCACTAACTGAGTCAACCTGCATTCCAATCAATTTTGCTTTGTAAGTGTAAAACCCATTACAAACAATAAAGTGACACTGTCACATACCAACTGGAAGAAAGCATAGGTATTACAGAAGTAATTTCACGATATTCAAAAATACAATATTTGTTGAAGCATACCGTTTGTTCGAGATAACGCACTTCTCCAGAACCTGTAACCAGGAAGTATCTTGGATATACATTAAAAATATTGAAACTGCTGGCTTTTCCATTCAGTACTTCCTCAACTTCTGATGGACTGGGTGGATCTTGAACAGGGACCTGATGTTTCACAATCTCTTTTCCTTTTGGTCTATCTCTAGTAAATACCCACATAAAAATTATGTTCATATCTTGGTAAAAGAACTTCCCAAATCTCTCCTGAACTGCTGGAGGGACCAACCACAAGGTGCTTGCATCCGCTTGGCAGCAGATCAGTTGTATATCCTTGACATTATATGGTTCCAAATATCTTTGACGGTCAAGTTTGGATCGTGCATCCAACTGTTCCCAGTCATATTTTTCACATAAAGTGGTCTGGTAAAGGGTCAGCCTTCCCCCCAATGTTGTGATATCAATCTGGACACTTGCATCTTTAATGGGGTTTGCAATGTTTGTTGGATTGCCACTGCTGTACATCTGCCAGTAAAGTTTGGGCATCTCAAGATCAATAATATCCTTTAATTATAAAAAAATGTAATAATATAAAAAAACCGATAACACAAGATAAATGGAGGGCAAAAATGGAAATCTACTAGCAATTCAACCATGGATCACATGCAATGTACTAGTTCAGGAATTAGGGATCTGAAATTTCAGGTAATTTCATTGGGGATTATAAAAAAACGTATATAGAATTTAGTGGACACCTTGGAAACATGGGACTGGGTTCTGAGCTGCTTGAAAGTGTGCAGGAAGCAAATAACAGATTTATCCTCCCTAGGCATCTGAAGGGATGATTTTATTTTTGATGCTTGTCTCCTATTTCTTTAGTTCCTTTTTTGATATCTTGGGAGATTTGTTGTCTCTTTTTTTTATTCAGACCTTAATGTCCCATTCTTATATAAGTTTACCACTATTATGGACATACAAGCCCTTTAAACTGTTATAGTTAGTCAATTTAATCCTTGAGTTAAATCTCCTTCCAAATTAACATAATATTCTCAGAATATTCCATCCATATGAAATTAAGCATCCATATAAGTCCCCAAAAATATTGAAAAAGACATATAAGTCCTTTTAAATTTCTATTTTGTCCTTCAACCCATTTTCACTTTTCTCTCTTTTAATCTTCCTCTCTCTTGCATTCATCTCCCCTCTTCAACCCCTTCTCATCTATTGATTCTAATAAAATGTTTTTTCTATGTTAATCATCCTGCAATGTGAATAATAATTCTATTAATCATCATGTTTTATTAGATCAATTAGGGCTTTTCATATATAAAAAAAATTATGGAAATCGATTTCAATCTAAATATTCATATTCAAGATTATTCAAGATGATCCGAATTAAAGAAGAAGAATCGGCAGATCATGCATGAAAGAGAACAAAGCCGGATGGGATTTGTGACTATGCTGGCATCGACGGACACCTTCCGGGGACTTGCAGGTGCTGGTCCACGGTTGGTACATCCCAAAGCAATCATCTTCATTCAATTAAAAAAAATCTTAATTTGCAAGAATATCTAATAAACCAAAATGTGTGAAAGGTTGGAGGAAAGCTTGGTGAGGATCACCCGTAACTCGCCGGAGACCCCTCCTCGTAAAATTCAACATAAATCACATAGGAATTTTTATTTTATTTTTAGGGGGTATAATAGTCAAATTATGCTCATAGTTAATTCTAACCCTGGAAAAATTAATATGATTAACTGTAGGGATTTATATGATATTTTTTATGTTTGCAGGGACATACATGTCCTACCCTAAGTTTATAATGATTTATGTGGATTTATAAGTGTTTGTAGGGACTTAGATGTCTTTAACCCAATAAAGAAAGAAAGAAATTCACAGGACAACTTTCACTACTTTCATCTTGAAGTTCCAAAATGTATCTTCTCCTAGATAATCACTAGGCCCATTCAATAATCAATGGAATTTGGATCACTTGGAAAGCCAGGAAATGGAAGCAGGTGCAAGAACAGATGAGGAGAATCATCTTTCCTTGAATTAAGGATTGTAAACTGTAAACATATAGTCACACACACACACATAACTATATAATTTTCGTCTTGAATTTAACATCACAGTATCATAAATATGAGTTGTAAATTTAGTTAATTTGAAAATAACATTATGTGGAGATTATTCAATTTTTGTGTTTCTCATGGCAGTAAACTAACACTTTGATTGGTAACTTAAATTAAAAGGACATTCATCAGCTTTTTAAATTTTTTAAAATTGACATTTAATAACTGAAAGAAAATTTTTCCCGCAATATTAACCTGAAAGTTGCAGACATATAGGTAAAGTAATACACCATGACTTCTTGCTTTAGTGAACTTTAAATCGTACCAGTACATGCTATTTGAGTTCATAAGGAAAGTTAATTTAATGTAGATATTTCAGTGTGGCTGGGGAAATTCCAATTGGAGCCACCCAAAATAATTGAGAGAAAAGTGAGAGAATTGAAAAAACATTATAGAGCCACAGGCTTTTATGAAAGTTTCAAAAAAAAAAGGAATTTTGTGAAACATACGAGCCTTAACTGACATTGTCCCATTCCCCTCTTCATCTTTTCTTATTTTGATATTTTGTGTACTTGTTTGTAATCTTTTATTTCAATTTCCATTATAAATGCTTGTTTATTGAGTAGTTTCTCGGATGGATATCCCCCTTGTTATTTCTCTCTTCTAGTTTAGCATTTAGTTTTACTTGCTTAATAGTTGGTAATCTGTGGAAACCATTGCTAATTTTGCTCATAATGTTGAAGGTCATTATTGGTTTGTTGGAGTTCGCCTTGCCATGTTTCCATGCCTACAATGATCCATGAGAATGAGACCAATTTGATTGCCATGTTTCCTTTGTTTTCCTTTACAAGCTTATGGTGATTCTGATTATAAGTGCAGAACTCATGTGTATCCTCACCCTATAAGATCTTATTACATGCAATCAAATTTACACTTCCTATCAACTCCAAGAAAATTTCTATCAACACACTACCTTTATGAGAAATCCACCTTTCCCCATGCACTAAATAAGTGAAAAAGTGAATTCACTATTGGAGATCTAGAAACATAACATGGATGTTATTACAACTTTAAAGGAAAATCAAACAAGAAAGTCTATTCATGTAAGTTGATGGTGGATTTTCTATCTAATCAATATACATTATATAAAAAGTGTCAACTGACACCTATTGAATTGGATTTTTTTTGTTTGAATTGATGGTCCACCAGAAGTGTTTTAAAGATGTTTGTTTTCGTGGGTTTTTACAAGATATTTGATGTGGCTAAATGCATACCATAGTTCAATACCATGTGCAGACCGCATGTACGATGAGATCCGCACATGGCATATGCGGTTGCATGCACCGAACATGCGGTCGCACATAGGGTAAGGCAGTCGTTTGAACCTTGTTCAAACTGAACTATTGGAGTCATTATATAGGCCTGTTGATGGGCCTATTCCCGGAGGCCCGGGGGTTGGGGGGCAATACCCCCATGGGCCACAGGCCCCCCATTAAGGGACCTTTCGTCCTTTTTTTGGTCTTTTTATGTTTCTAAGATTTATACATCTTATAACTATATAAGGGACCTTTCGGCCTCATTACCCAATACAATACATTATTCCATTTATTTCTTCTCTTCGAACATCCTCAGGACGTTCGAATTGCGTTTGAACGACTTTCGAACGGTATGTTGCTATTCGAATTATTGTTCAAACGGCAATCCAAACCTAGAGGTAGGTTTTACCATTCGAAGTTAGTTCGAACTTTGGCGCACATGCACAGCATACGGGGGGAATGTGCGCCCGGGGGCGCACATCAGCATGCGTGGCCACATGTACCGGTACGTGCGGCCGCACTTCAAACTCTGATGCATACTACTGCTTGCCTTGTCTCTTCATTCCAAAATGCAAGAATTGCCAACCTACTTTGCCCATGCAAGAGAGCAAGACTGGAGATGTTCAATGTTGATGCCAAGGTATAGATCTACTTCAGTAGGGGTTCCACCCTTGTGTATTTACTAAAGTCTGAAAAGTGAGAGACTTTAAATGCCATTCCACAAAAAATGATGTGTGATTTGTATTTTAACCTAAAAGAGTTCCATATTTGGGGAGGGGACTAAACCCTATATATATATATATATATATATATATATATATAGAGAGAGAGAGAGAGAGAGAGAGAGAGAGAGAGAGAGAGCGATGATTTTATAGGCAATGGGAGTGGGTACGGCAGTGGGACAGAATGAATGGGAAACCCGCTCCTACCCAACCCTATTGGGACGGGCTTGGTCCCCTAAATTTCAAACCGGAACCCGACCCATCCCAACCCGATGAAGATATGAGACGGATTTGAGATTCAAGTGAAAAGCACGCAAATCATTTATATCCTTCAAAATTAATATAATATATAAATAAAATCAGCCAATCATATACTATTATTGTTACAATTGATAAAATACTTAAACATGTACTAAGTATTATTATTTAACATAACGAATAAATAAAATAATTTAGTTTATAAGCTAAAAAATTTTTAAAATGTTTGAAAAATTGGGATTCTTAATCAAGTTCCAATTGTTTAACAACTTCCCTTCTAAATGGGATGAGATGAGACAGGTTTGGATTTTCAAAATACCCATTGGGACGGGTTTGGGACGGAATGGTAAAACACGTCACGGGTTTGAGACGGAATGGTAAAACACGTCACGGGTTTGGGATGAGATTTTGTTAGCGGGTTTGGGATTGGGATTGACCAAACCCGTCCCAACCCGCCCCGTTGCCATCCCTAAATGGGAGTGCCAAATAGGAGATTGCTGGTTTGATTGGGGAGTTCAATGTCACCCAAGAAGGGTTTAATTCTTCCTGTGGATGGCAGTACTGCATTTCAATCCCTGATAAGCTATCAAGATTCATCCTTCTTATCATTTGGATTTCTAAGCAATTCTGGCAAGCAGCGACCAAAAGTTTGGGGGAGTATCATGATAGTATATGTTGGATGGACTTGCCCCTTCAGTCAAAATACCATGGTGAAAAGGAGTAGATGACAGGAAAACATGGAGGTTAGTGCTCAATGCTCTTTGGGTGATTGGAAAAGACAATAATTCCAGAGGTTTTCAAAAGAACTAATAGGGATCTAGCCGGACCCATTTTTCAAATTTTCAAATTCATCGAAAGCTCATCAACAATTAGCATCTCCAATAAGAGGGGGGTTCTTGTGTACCAAACAGAGAACATAGGGCCCAATTGATTTCTGGAGCTGACAATAGCCTTCCTCACTCTCTCTCATTGTTGAAGACTATCATAAGATGCCAGCTGGGCGAGGAAATTATCACCTTAGGCAGCAAATCAATTGTTTTATTGATGCTATTTTCCATGGAGCACAGACATAGACATGACACATGGAGACAACACAACATGGGGGAAATCACATGGTAAAACTTGAAAAATTAGGAGCAAAGAATAAATAAACAAATAACATGTATCTCATACCATACTTATCCAAAAAAAATGAGTCTCCAAAAACTATAAAAAGTTGGTAGATTTATAGTAGCGTATAAATAATCTCCTCCATCAAGATCTAACATCATAAACTCCATGCCCACATATATGTGAGAGTAAACCTTACAATAGTTAATAAAAAATTTCAGAAGATGTGTCCATGTAGAGTTTATCCTATGTCTGAAGCATGTCTGAAATTCATATTATTTTGGAATTTTGGAGTTTATCCCATGTCTGGTAAGTGTAAACATGGACATGGCATGTCCATTGGGCCAGTGTTTTTTAGGGTATTCTAAATTTCAATAAAAGAATGGTTTGTAAAAAGTATTCTTGTTTCAGAAAAAAGACTAAATTAATACTAAAGGGGGCTCTACAGTGAGATCCAGATTATGTTAGATTTGCCAAAATCTAGCCAACAACAAAAAAGAAGAGATAAAGTAAAATTAATTAATGAAAGGAATATAAAAGAGTGATACAAGAGCTTTTCAATTGTGAAGTGAAAAGGTCAACGAATTTTGGAACCTTCAAAATTTTACATAGAAATTTATAAATCATTGACATGAAAGAAGAAATAATTACCAAGTACAAACCAATATATTGTTAAATGGACCAATGGCTAAATTTGACATTCTATAAAAAAAATTTATATACAAAAAATCCATGTTATAGTATATGGAGAGAAATATCCAATGACATCAAATGGTCATTTACAAGGTCAAATTTTCTTACCAGCATTGGGGCCCAGATGACACATATCAATATGAAAAATAAGCATATTCCACTGCAGCATTTGGTCATTTTTGTTTGCTTTTCTCCTTGTTTGTGTGTGGCTCTGTTCAAAAGAGCATCACATTTGACAAGGTACAAGCTTGCATAGATGTCCTCCAGCTAAGAGGTAAACTAATATCAGATTCTTCATATTATTAGAGATACCGAGGAACTAAGAAAACATTCAACAAAAAAGAATCAACAATGTAATATTTTCTCAAAAAACAATAACAATAATAATAATTCTATTAGGCTATCTATCAACAAATCATTAAGCCAGGCTATGCCAAGCAAGAAGCCCATGATAAGATTACTATTCCGAAGGCAAAAAGCGCGCCATGTGCAACTATAGAGGACTATATCTCGAGCGTCACCTACAGATCATACAGAATTTTGAGACACATTGGGAGATTGGGATCTTTTAGAAGTTCCAATTAAATGAAATATGGGTGGAGGGAATCATGTTCTGATTTGGTAATTCCAATGGTGTGATGATCTAGCCCTCATGCACGAATTCCCATCATCTACCGGGTCGCCTTGGATACCGGGGGACATTTAGCAGCTTCTGGAGCACATCAAAAGGTGAGGGTTATTTGGAGGTGCTGAGCTGGCGTAACCTCACCCGGGTGGAATCTGATGATTATCTGCTGCTGTTGCAGCTCTTACAAGGTTTGAGGGTGATGGCTGGTGAGCCCGATGAGGTGATCTGGGGTCCAATACCTAAGGATGGTTTCTCTGTCAAGGACTGTTACTATTGGTGGTGTAGGGATATCCGAGTAATTCATACCATTGCCTCTAAGAGCAAGGAGGTTGCGAGATTAAGGTTCTTTTTGAACTCCAAACTTTTATTCAGCTTCTTTACAAATGAAAGCCGTTGTCGAGTGCCCAATTCTCCAGCTGAATATGTTTTATGCAATTTGGAGGAGTCTATCGAAAATTTATTTTGCCGTTGTGTGATAGCTAAACAGATGTGGGAAGGTCTTAGTTTTGCTGCAGGTTTTCAGGCTCAATTTGCGACAGTGAAATAGATGTGGAAAATGGGGGAAAGACTGAGGAAAAGGGGGGATAGAAGTGCCAAGGCCAATATATTGCAATCTCTCATCCTGGGGATTTGGGCTGGAAAGGAATAAGGTGGTCTTTTAGGAATATCCAGTAAAAGTTTCCGACATCTGGGATTTAGTTGAGTTCTTTATTAGGAACCAGGGTTGCTATTGTTCGAAGGTGAGCAGTGTGTCTTTCTTGGGGAAAGGAGGGATTGGTAATTGAATTGTGAGATTTTCTTATCCCGTTGCCTCCTCCTACATAGTTTATTTAGTGCGTGCAGCCTTTATTCTTTTTGTAATCTGGCTTTTTGATTTGTATTGTGGCTTTCTTCTATCAAATAAATGATGACGGATAGGCTATCATGTTCTTCATAGTCAGTACGTTCACACCACCATATCCTTGACTGGATCAAACCAACGAAAAAAAGGAAAGGGGAAATATAAACTGGGATTGAAAAGTTTTCCATAGAGACCATATGCTCATTACATAAACCTAGTCATACCTAGTAAAATTATGAAAATAATTGGTCCCTTAAGAATTTTGCAATGCTCTGGGAGTCGGCTTTCCGAGATCGCTTATGCTATAAGTTCTGGCAAAGGACCTCAATTGTGAATTTGCTATCTCATAACTTTACCAACTGCTTCTATTCAAGACTTTTTAGCACTCCGCCTACCATTAACCCCATTCAGCAGTTTGTTCTTTACACTTTATTTCTTCCTCCATTAAAGATGATCCTAGACTTTCTTTAACACAAGGATTTTCAGTACCATCTTCTTTTTTTACATCCATTTGACACACATGTCAAACAAAGTTGATCATTAAAATTTTCAATGATTTTCATATGCAATATATTTTTGAAGCAAATTATGGAATGGTTCAGTGATTGTGTCTCCTGGTTAAAGCATAAACTAATTGTAGTTGTTTCACCAAACATATGTCAACAGTGAGGGTGATGTATATGCTCTAGGGGTTCACGTAATAACATGAATCTCTGGGGTTTATATGAATTTAAGGGATCTTTTGGGAGCACATATCTAGCAAACTCTAATATATTCAAAACAGATAAAATAAGTGCCAATATCTTATTAATTGGAACAAATAAGTACTTAAGAAAATGTTTGTCCAAAACAAAAATGTGCATCTCAGATGAGTATGAAATATATATATTGAAACTCCTGCAGCAGTGGAAGAATTCAAGAGTAACACAGATAAATACACACTCTCCATAATTTACCTTCAGCCAGTCATACATTGTAAGAGATGTGGTTGTACATGACCAGTCAAGCACACATCTTAGTTCATAGAGAAAGGGGAGGGCACGATAAAGCCGGAAACCCAAATAATTGACTTGTGCAACTTTGCTAGTCAAATATTGCCGGTATAGAGTACTTTTATGTGGAATCCCATATCGAATTTGTAAGGCCTGTAGTGCTAGAGAAATAACTTTTGTGAGATATATAGCACGAAGTGCAAACTCTCCAGCATATCGATGTGCGGGCACCATGTACCAAGCATATTCTGTAACTGAGTAAGTAAAGAGCACAAGATTGAAAACATAGAATATGACTTTGACTGTGGCAAATGAGCAAAGATAGATGATGCGGTCAAGCACAATCAGGAAAAAGATAACCTGCAAAATGAAAGCATTGTTTAGTAACAAGGACAACTAAAGTTCATTTTATTATAAGAATATGTAGCCAAATTATGTGCTTTTTCAAGTCACAAAAACTTTCCAACCTAAAAGGTTTCTTTGAAAGAAAACGGTTCACATACCATTAAAATGAACACAAACTCTTTTGGAAACTGATCTTCAAGTTGATAAACATCAAGAAGTTTACTATTGTTTTTTATGACAGACTGGTAGAAAATGGCAACCAAAAAGAATACAGCCAAATCTGCACCAAATATGTAAGCATACAGATCTATTTCTCTTTTTCCTCCACCAATCACTGATATTACGGGATAAGGAAAACCAATTTCCTCAAACATTCCTAAGTTTTGTGCCATGGAAATCTCCGTAGCTACATCTGCAGCCGGAGATAATGACTTGTACCATTGTGCTTCTGCATAGCCTTCTGTTAAAGGGGAAACATGGACCACTTCAAAAACTGCCAGAGCTATATTTGAATCATCCTGACTTCTTTCAATGCTCTGAACACGAACTTTGCTACCCACATTGCAGGCAAAAGTATCACTTTGTTCAAATCTTTCTTCATGGACCATGTCAAGCAACTTGTTAATCTGAGACTCTATTTTCTCTGGCTGGATCCCATCCTCTGGCCATTGATTAACTTCCATTGATACCTGCACAAAATAGGGAGGCGACTCTGATCCCTTTGTCAGAGATCTCCAGTACAACAAAAAACTTCTTCCAATAACGTGAATGACATTCATTAGAGGTACAAACAGCTTCCATATGACCTTCCTCCAACTATGACTTGCAAAATATTCTTCACGATAAGATTTCTTCCTCTCAAAAATGTTGAACTCGGTCACAGATGCCCATTCACCATCTTTTGCAGTAATAGAACTCTGCAGAAGGGTCACAATATACAGAACAAAGAGAGGGAGCATGCTGCCAACAAATGATGATGTAATTTTATGTGATGGGAAACCAAGCTTCTGAAAGATGCTCATATTAATACTCAGTCCACAGTGTTGGATAATAATTTGATACAAGTACTGGATCAAAATATAAAACTCTGTGTACATTAGCATGATGACCCAGAACAAGTAACTAGGTCCAGTACTTACACAGAGAGCATACATGAAAAGTGCTGCAATATAAAACATGGAAAGCAAGCTGAAATTCCAAAGGAAAACCAGTACAAAACAGCAGTAGCACACAACATCATTATTGGCTCGCATCTGTGCCCATATGAAACGGAAAATCTTTCCAATTTGCAAGCGCACTTCAGTGGGATTCTCATTAACAGAGTGAATTGAAGATGTTCGATCCAATTGCTGATAACCCATGTTGCACTGGACATCTATTTCATCACAAATTCTATCTTCTCCAGAAGAGTTCTCATTTGAATCCGATTCCTCATTTTCTATGTTTAGGAAGTTCACAATGTTGTGAACAGCCTGATTTCCAAGGATTGGACTTGAGAAACACCATCACCTATCATTTGTACAGCAGAGATCAAAGGATTTTCCCTGGCCTTCACTTTTGGTTTGTCTCTTGCATTGGGAAGTGGAGAATCATCCCCATCATCAACTTCAGTGATCTCTGAATATTCCATATTTTCAATTACAGAGGGACTTTCACTTCTTCCACTCAAAGGAGAATCATGTTTCTCAATCCCCAACTGAGATGTGGGGTCATCATTCCGTTTACAAGGAACAATGACGTCAAATGGGAACAGTACTTCAGTATTCTTAATGTGATTCTGATTCTCCAGTTCAATGTTCTCATTGTCTGGTATGCTTGTTGATTTGTCACAATTTGGGGAATGTCTCCTTCGTCGAAGACTTCCACTTTCTGGAGGAGCATTCCTCAAATTTGGACCAGTGCTCATGCTGTGAAGCTGAATCTGCAAATTGAGCATCTCAGATTTCATTTTCTCAACCTGCAGATTACGTTGATGTTTTTGCTCTTCAGATTTCCGGAGATAATGCAAATGCGCAGTTTTCCTAGCAGCCCTTTTCTCCTGTTCACGCACAACTGCACCAATTTGTTCTGCCTCAAGATATCTAGAAACATATTCAAATTCCCTGGAGCTAAAGATGTATGATTGCACAGAAACTAGTAAAAAAATGACAATTTCAACCAATGCAGAACGTGATGTAATTCGAAATCCATAATCATATTTATAAAATCCAATAACCTCATATATATAGTCAATTGTTTCACACTTTCCAGCACTGAAGTTCCCCAGGAAAGGAGATTGATAGGCTAGAGAGAGAATAATGAGTGCAAGATTGTACATCCGCAAAAATTTGAATATCTTGTTCTTCTTCTTCAGGATTTCAAGCCTTGTTCGAAAGAATACCAGGGCAAAACCAAGATATCCAAGGTGTAGAACATCATACTCCAGGGTTCCAGTTATTAAAATCAAAGCAAGCACAATATCAACTAAGTGGCAATAAAAATACAGCCGAATATAATCCAGAACGGTCCACAGAATTTTTGTCTCAAAAGACAGATCTCTCCAAATTGATGCATTCTGACGATCAGAAATTATTTGTCTGTATGTATGTGAATCAGTGAGATTCTCTAAACGATCAGCGCGGAGCTTGAAGGATGAGATAATGAAGACCACATAATAGCTCACAAGCATACGTGGATCATCGACAATAATTCCTACAAAAGAAAATGAATTTTTAAGTCAGGAGGCAATCAGGTTTCAATAGTTCGATTAGGTGACACACACATAAACAGTGAGAGGAAAAGATTAAACTTCATACTGTATAGTGATTAGCATAAACATTAAACATGTAACCGTGGTACTGCACATGTTTACTCAGCTGATAGGTTAAAGAATCACCAAATAAGGGAATCTATAATAACTTAATAGTCATTTTCTCAAATCAGTCTGCAACAACTAGGACGCTGGATAATCCACGACAATTATGAAAATATTCAACTCTGCAGAGATCCATGAAGTAACAACTTCACAGTTCCCATGCTGGTAAAGTTATATTATATATAGGAATGTTTCTTGGTGATTTTCATAGTCAAATTCCTAGTTTCATGAGCTGACTGTGTAATCAAGGTAGATCATAGCAGCTAAATTGTCTCTGAAATGGTATGATAGGAAAATTTGGCACCAGTCCGTAGGAGTTGACTTAGGTTGAGAACAGAAAATAAAAAATATATGGCAAATCAGTGTATCAATATTCCATCCATAAATTTAACCCCATGTCGATGGGTTAGGTCAATGAGTTGATTGTTCGGAATATGATTTTTTTTATTAGAGAAGTGATGACAATAGAAGTCCATATTGAAGAGAAACAAATTAAAAAAAAAATGAAACCCGGGTGGGGGGGGGGGGGGGGGGGGGGGCGCACCAATCTTCCCAAAAAAAAAAGGAACATCACACCTCATGTGGAGAATGTGTTTTGGGGTGACTAGGGGTACGAGGAAATCGCAATGTGAGGGTTTCAAATCTAATTTTGGGAGGCATGGATACCTTGTTGCATGATACTCCTTTCAGATATCCTTTTATGTTATTCTGAAGAAATTTCTCACCCCCTCTTCCTGTGAGAAGTTTACCAACTATTAGTAATATTTGGTGGGTTTACAACTTTCTTTCAAAATAAAAATAATACGAAGACTATCCAAACCCCATTTCTCATCAACAAAAACACAGACTATATATTTGATGGTAATCTCACATCTTTCACCCCTAACTCCTCTATCTTTGATTTTTCCTCAACAGGTGGTAAGCCCCAATCTTTCTCAGAAAATAACACACATAAACTCATTAACATCATTTGATTTATGAAAGTTAAAACTAAAATTCTTACATTCCACCATTTGACTCAATTTTCCACCCTGCTCTGCATGTCCATAAACCTGCAAGTACCATTCAGCAATGTTTTTTTTATAACAAAACCATCATCAGCTCCCCCACTGAGTCAACCACCACCATCAAATACTACTATTTCTTTTTCGCCTGCACTTAATTAATTATTCTTTCAAGACTATTCGTGTTACAAAAGTTTTTCACTCATCTTCTACCAAGTCATTCTTAAATTTTAATATTTTATGTTCTGTTGCATATCATCAGGCTCCAAAGAATATTTCCATTTGCACTTATGTTTCATTTAAAGTAACAATGCTAATAAAGAACCAACAGAAAACTGAAAAAAAAAATTTTAAAAACAAATATTTTCTCATTGAACATTACGCAGCAGGTCTGACATTGAAGATTACCCAGCCAACATTTCATGCAGTAGTTGAAGTAGAGATTTGAGCTTCTCCAGCATTCATGGCAATGCACATCTGCCTTCCAGGGTGAATGAATCCAAGGCATCAAACTTCTCCATATGGCAAAGTACTCAAGGATGAGAATAGAAGCAAATGAGAAAACAAATATGGGCCATAACTTCCGAATAGCTTCTCGTTTCATTAGAATACATGCAACAAGTGATATGATGTAAAGCATTGAGATGATATTCAACACAGCAAAACTCGCAAGAAGTAGAGCAATCATATTTATCTCAAGGCCAAAAAGGTTAAACAGATTTTCCAGCCAAAATTTTAAGTAAATTTTCATTGTGTTCATCTGTACATCAAACCTCTCTTTTCTCAGAGCAAGAATTCGCCTTCTATTCCACTTATGACTTTCCATTGAGCTTCCCCACATGTAGCTAAATGAAGATGGTTTGTTGCCACTTCCAGAAAATGCTAGCTTAGAAGGTACAGATCCTGCACTACAAGTGTCTGAACCAAATGATGGGCAGGATTTGGATTTCACACTTGTTTGTCTCACAGATTCCAGACTAGAATATGTAGATGGATTACTTTCTTCCTCATTCATAGTCATGGAATTTTCTCCTGTCGGAACAAATAAGTGACAAGGCTCCTCCCACTTCCCCTTGTTTACCAAGGAACTTGGCATTTTCTTTAACCAATGAAATGCATTATACTGAAGAGTACATGCAACAACGACAAGTACTTTACCTCTCAAACCTGACTCCAATCCCCAAAACCCTGGATTAAAAGACTGGAATCCAAGGAAGAGGGATAAACTAGAGTATTTTTGACCAGGGAACATCTGAGCATGTTTACCCCACATCTGGAAAAGATATTCAGATGTCACGAGAAGTCCGGTATAAACCAAGAACAGCTTAGATGGGACACGAGAAGCTTTAGGTAAAGTTGAACAGATAACAAGGCCCATTAGATACAAAAAACCAAATGCACTGATTGGAGATATAGAAGCATAAAATACAGCAATAGATAAGATCTTCTCACTGTGCCAAATCACAAATCTTCTGAAGATCCCAATAGGTTCTTGTTCAGATAAATTTAAATGATCAATTATTTCATTATCCCTGCTCTGTCTCCTTTCATAGCTATAGAGTTGCATCACAACCAAAACAGCTAAAGATTCCCAAACATTATGAAACAAAGAAGCTTCAGGGTCGAATCCGAGATCAGGATAAATGTTGACAATCTTGGATAACCATGTTTCAAAGCTGGTGAAAATGCTTAAGCTGTATGTGAGAATACACACCAAAATCGCATAAACTTTCAGAGGAAACCACAGACGCCTTTTAGTCTTTTCCACTATTTGTCTTCCAATAATCCAAAACAAAAGAAAAAGTAGGTACCCAAATGATATATAATTAGGAGACACCAAGTACACTGTCAGAAGAATAGTAATGAATGCAATGTATGTTCCATATGAACGGTATACAGATAAACACCTCTGGCCAATTTCACTGAGATACCTTCCCACTCTCTTCTCTGGCAAAAGAATAAAATAAACAGGAAAACGTTAAGTGAAATCTTATTTATATTCTAAGATAGTCACTATGTTTTGCCACAGATACAAATCACATGTAATAAAGTTTTTTGATCATTGGAATCTCACCGTGCAAAGAGATAGACTGGCTACTTCTGGCATTTCGTGAAGCATAAACTGATAACAAGACAGATTTCTTCAAACCAGCCTTCAGGATGCTAAACCCTAATGGAGAGAATGGAGTGTTTTGTAAGATTGAGGAGAATGAAAAGAGAACTTTAAACCCATGGTTCTGAACAGCACAAAAGCATAAGAGAGAAGCTATCTTCAAGAAATCCCATGAAGTAGCATCGCCTAGAAGACCTGAAAGCCAAAAAATGAAATGCTTTCAGGATTTGAGACTAATCTACCACAAGTTCATAAACAGCACTAAAACTGGACAGAAGAAATAAATTTACTAAAAAAAAATGCAACATGACATTGGAGGCCGCATATGTATCTTGACTGTGAAACACTTAATAAAGAAAGCACTGATATGGAATTTTTCACCCTGTATCAATAGTTCACATATTTGACATCCAAGAAAACCATATTAAATCCTCAAAACTGACGTATAACTGGCAAGAGGTTCGAGTATCTCAGTATGAGGGGAAACTGATCATCATAAATAAGATTCAATGTTTGATGGTAGGCGCATCGATGCAATCTTTAGATTTAATTACATAAATCCATTATTTAATAGCTATTCCTATAGGAACTGTTTTGACATAATATTTGGCGCACAAACATGATACTGGAATCTTATATTTCCATTCAGCCACTAATGGCCAAAAGTATTTCGCAATGGGAATTCAAACGGTAACAACCTTAATAATTAACCATGTCAAAAAGAAACTCTAAAGATTTATTTATCAATATCAACATGATGATATAAGCCCTAGGAATGATCATCTAAGTCAAGAACTTATTAAGCTGAACAAGTTGGGAGACCCCCAAAATAGCTCTCATTTCTATTATAACTTATGCAATTGAGGATATTCTTCATAAACATGTGCTCGCAAAATCGATCTGCATTTTTACATTGACGTTGACTGGTTGGACTTAAAATTCATTCCAAAGACTCGTATGTTATTTGCATTTTTCAATATCAAAATAACATGCTTTTGTATGTCACGATTTATGAACAAACGGGAAGATAAATTACTGTCTCTGTTGCCTGGTTGACATCTGAATATGGAAGTCAATGTTATTGTCATTATTTTTATTGGAGAAAAAGTTGGGGCTTACCATCTGTTGGATGAAAAATGGTAATAAGGAATGTCACAAAACACACTGACCTTGAATCATGGATAAAATGTAGCAATTTTTGGACTGTTGGGCAATAATATTTTTAAACAATTAAATAATCTTTTCTGATTTACTTTATCATTCTTGAGCAAGTCTCTTGTAGTTCAAAAATCATTAACATCTACTCATAGAAAACCATAATAAACACCAATTCTCCATCTGTATGAATATTTGGAACAAAAGAAAAAATCAGAAAGAATTTTTTTTTAAAAATAAATTCCACACTGAACCTCAATCTCGACCGAGCAGACTACAACTCTATATCTCATCTCAAATAACAAAGGAACAAGAACATTTATGAACCATACGCAAAAAGCTTTCAAGAGAAATTGCAATTGTCATGGTCATGATCTAAACACAGAGTAAAAGTAGTAACACATCCTGGAGCGTCACACTAAATTTTGGGCAGGACTTCAAATGCTGGATAAAATGTAGTGATTTAATTTAGGAAAACTAGGTAAAAAATGTTTTATTTCTTTTGTATCTTGATGAAAAGACAGTAAGGTAACATAGCACGTTTGGGGAGAAGGCAGGTGGCATATCTGATTAATCCTATAAATTGTATATTTCATGTGCATCAACTAAATAAAAACAAAATAAAAAGGATCGCAGAACCTTCTGAGAAATATATTTAACAAATGAACACGAATAGAACAAGCGGAAATGAAGGCATACCTAACTGTGACAGGATTTCCATGATCAATGAGCTTCCATGCTCCAAAGTGTTGGAGATTATATTAAGCTGAAGGATGTACAGTATTGTAAAATGTGCTTCACAGAAGAGAATAAGAGCCTGACGAATCTTTCTGCTAACTGAGTGGCTCAACAAATATACCATGAAGAATATCACTGAGGCACAGAATAACAATTTTCCAATAGTTAATTAACTGTCCAAAAAGGATCAACATACACAGAGAATCACTGGATTGGACAATCCAAGATGTAGCGTGAAAGGTAAGCAACAAAATATGGCTGGTTTGACCACCAATACGCGTTAAAGATGAAGGTTTCCAAATTAAATTTAATGATATACTTGTCATCAAATAAAAATAGATTCATAGGCAAATGCTTTATTGCATTGTATAACACAATTACACAAATGAACCTCTATTATGTTTATCTGGAAAATGAACAACATTTTAATGTGATCTTCTTGAGTTTTGATTGCAAACATTACTAGGTTCTTAATGGTCCACTCATGTAAACCATAATTAGATGTCCGTGAAAATGGTAATACTTGAATGCTGATACATGTTAGAGCTTTTATGTTCTGACATGGCAATTGCCATATCCCACCTCAATTACCTGATTCTTTAGATGTATGTAGTATCTGAGAAAATGACCTTCATAGAATGACAAGAAGGGTGTAGTGCAAAAGAATCTGAACTCGTTATTTCCAACAAAACCTTTATAATCAGAACCATGGAAACAGATATTAGCTTGGTGAAAGATTCACAGAAAACTGGAGAATTCTTCTCCACAGGATCACATGTACAGTTCTTTGACTTTGCTACATTATCCATTTAATTCATCAATATCATGTCTTCCTAAACACTTATGATGTGAAAGATGTCCATGCTAATCCGAGGAGGAAAAGAACTGTGTAATCAAGAGGCGAAAAACAAATGTGGATAAGGCTACCAATGTTGTTATTAGGTAAAAAAAAAAGTAATACATATAAAAAGACTTTAATCAAGGGAGTGAAACTAATACAAATAATGAGAGATATCTTTTTGGCTATCGGAGGGGGAAGGGCAAAATCTGAAATTTGCTCAATTAGTTTTTTATATATGTATATGTATATGTATATGTATATGAGGTATACAAACTGGATAGCACTTGGATGAATCTAACATAGTCTAACAAATTATCTTCAACCAGTTCATGATGTCACTTTATGTGCTAGGACGGAATATCCAAAAGGCTTCATGATTGAACATAGTTAGATTATATGTAAAGAAAAACCAACACCAATTATCCTCATCTAGTGGCCAAAAACACCACCGTGAAGACAGATAATTTTACAAACAAAGGGAAAAAAACATTTGCAAGGAACTAAAAAGAAAAAGCATACACTAGAAAACTAATCAAAACAATCTGAAAAAATGACATACTATATGCAGAATGGATGAAGCCAGGTTTCATTGCAAGAAGAAGTATCAGTATAAGAGTTATGGCACGGGAGCTTTTTCGCAATCCCCATGCTATTGTAGCGACAATCAAGACCTTGGTGTCCTCTTTTTCTGCAAATGAAGTAGAAAAGGAAAAGATCCACAGTTACATTAAATCAAAGAACACACAGAATGGTGTGAAATGACAGGGACATCAGAATTTTAATTTATTGAAATAAGACTTAAAAGTATCTGAGCTTCCACCATATCAATCCAGCAAATAAAGAACCAATAGAAATGAAGTAAAGAAGAAAAAAACTGAGTTCAATGAATTAGAAAATCATAATGATGAAACATAAGAAATCAACAAAGACAGTTCTATATGATCAAGAAAAACTTTACATTTTAAACATATTTCAAAATTTAAGCAACTAAAGTTGGTAATTCAGACAAAGAGGTCGAGGCGGCGGTCAAGGAGGAAGAGGTCAAGGAGGAGATTTACGGGGTAGATGGGGTCAAGGCCCTGGGTTTAAACAGTACCAGGGGTTCAGGCTGACAATGAAAGAGGACGTATGGATATGTTTGAGGAGTTCTACAAAGACTCAAAGAATATTGGATGCTTGAATATCTCTTTCTTTTCTCCCATCACCAAAAAAGAGGTGGAAATGGAGATCAAAATTTTTATACCAATTAGTTTGGTCAACGGAAGCTATAAGATGATTGCAAGGCCAACGGGATCAAAGCTATTATTGGGGAGTTGATGGAAGAGAATCAATCCGCGTTTACTCTGGGGAGGACCTTGCAGGACAACTTTATGATGATTCAAAAATGCTCACAACACTACATCGAGATAAAAGAAAAGACGACATCATCAATCCTAATTTCCAAAAGGCCTATGATAAAGTGAGGTGGGACTTTCTTTTCCACATTATACAATGTCACGGCTTTGAAGATGATTGTATGATCGAGCATGAATCTCCTTGGCAAAGGCCTTGATTCTTGTGAATTGGAAGCCTTACAGCTTCTTCCCACTCAATAATGGACTCTGGCAAGGAGACTTGTTGGTTCCGTTGCTTTTCATTTAGGTGGCGAATGTATTCAATGGAGAGATGAAGTTGGCAAGGTGGACAGATAGGCGGGGGTTTGGCTTGCAGCGATTCAGGCTTGGTGTTCACAAATGTTCAGTACGTGGATGATATGAGAGTCCTTTGTGCCGCAGAGGAAAATTCCATCACATTTATTTGGTGATCAAGTGTTTCGATCTCCTGTTATGTCTTTCAATCAACTTGAGCTCAATGCCAGACATTAATGTAAAGTGAGGGGGTTTGGAGGATTTGGCACGTAAGTCCTTTCCTGTTCAGTGCTTGGGTCTGCCCCTCCCCTTGGACAAATTTACCGATCTAGAGTGGATGTCACTTGTCAGTTGGTTCAAAAGAAAATTGGAGGGTGGAAGAGCAAGTTCCTTAGCATGGGAGAGAAATTGGCTTTTGCTACACATGGTTCTCTCCGATTTTCCAATCATTCTTCTATCTATATTTAAAGTGCCAAAGGAATCTTGAACAAGATCAAGGTATCTAGTAAAGATTCCTATGAAATGGTGCGATGATTACTGAGAAGGATACACCTTGTGAAGTTGGGTGTGGTGTATGGCAGTAAAGAACCGGAGGGGCCAGCATTCTAAACTTAGAAGACATGAACCATGCATTATTGTGCAAATATTTGTGGAAGTGGCTGTCAGGTAGCTTGTAAGGTGTCATACAATGGAGAACAAATATGGATTCAATTATCAAAATGGGGACAGATCCCCGAGAAGGGCAGAGATCAGCGAAGATGTCTAAAATTTGGAATGGTTGTTTGGCAGATCAATTTAGTAGGCTGATAAATTCGAAAGTGGGAGTTGGGGATTCAGTGTTTTTTTGGCATGATATGTGGTGCAGTGACAGGGCTTTGAAGATCAACTCCTGAGGACGCATGACTTGGCAAGGAATAGGTTGGTCAACTAATTAAGAGTAACCAATCAAGCATGCGGGCACTGGGAGATGAATCTGAGGCGACAATTGATGGATGATGAAGCTGAATGCTTTATTTCACTATTGGTTGATCTTCAAGAGGTGATGCTCAATGTGAAGGTGCAAGACGAGGCCATTTGAGGTCATAATCCGCAGAATAGCTTCTCAGTTAAAAGATGTTATGCATGATGGCAGAAGGAGAGGCCAAGGATAACAGAGATGGCGTCGTAATCTAGTCAAGTATGGGGGCATTTTTTTTTGAAAGATGATATAGGAGAATCTTATTGCAAGAAACCCCCGAAATTAGGAGATGAGGGATCTCCTTACAACAAAGTATGGGGGCATTAAAGTGCCCCTCAAAGTTCAGGTCTTCTTATGGTTAATGTTTCAAGGTAGACCCCTAATGAAGATGTACAATGCAAAATGAGCTCCCAATGACTTTCACCTTTGAGTGTTGTGCAATGAAGAGGAGAAGACGACTGAACATCTAAACCCTAAACATATAACTGTAATTGCACAATGGATGGTGAAGCAAGTTTGGAGGACATTGGGCATGGCTATTGGTATTGATGTCAATTTCACAATGCTGGAGCAGATGTGGAAGGCAGGGTAAAAGCTCAAATAGAGGAGGAGAAGAAATATCAAAGAGAAAATCAACAATTCTATATTCCTGTTGTGGTGTGGCAATGTGGTTAAACAAAGTCAGGTAAATTCAAGGGAACCACGCTTTCTACAAGAAAAAAAAAACCTAGGAGTCTCATTTTTGCTCGGAGGCGAATTGGGTCATATTTGTGGGGGATAAATTTGTTCTTGAAGAGTAGAGGGGCTCTTTGCATCATGCTTGTGGTTAAGGTCATGTAGAAAACTCATCTAGAATCTATTGTGTTATTTATTTTTTCCTTTCTATTTTGACGGCATTTGTTAACATAAATTTAAACGATGGTGATAGCATGCCTACCTTTCAAGGGAACCACACCTTCTACAAGCAGAAAAAAGAAAAGAAAATAAAAAAACTAGGAGTCTCTGGTTCGTCAAGAACTGGGGGCATTTTTGCTCAGAGGTGAGTTGGGTCATATCTGTGGGGGGGTAAATTTGTTCTTGAAGAATAGAAGATCTCTTTGCATCATGCTTGTGGTTTAGGTCATATAGAAAACTCTTTTAGAATTTGTGGGTGTTATTTCTTTTTTCCTTTCTATTTTGACGGCATCTGTTGCCATATATTTATATGATGGTGATAGCATGCCTACCTTTCATTCCATAAAAAATGAAAAGTGATAAAGATCTATTTGGTTATTTGAAAACTAAAATGAATGAAGGATTAAAAACAAATAACAAGGACAACAGTAAAAACAAATAAAACAAAGAAAAAATACAAAATAGCATGACAAGTAAAACAAGACACCATTGACATATGTCAAGACCAATGTATCTTATTCCCCAAATCCAGGATTGGGCTTTAAGGTCATTCTCTTTGTTGTTTTCAGTAATTTGCAGATCTCAAGTAAATAAACACACTCCCACCAAGTTGTTTCAGACTTCCTTAGTCTCTTCTCATTAAGATATCTAATGTAATATTTACCAATGCCATCACTGACAAATATTGTACTGTCATATGACACAACTTCTAATTATGGGAACAGTTATTGGAGCTACAGTATTCTATATTACTATTTCAGTACATTCATGATATCTGGAGGACATATTGATACCAAAGTTGGAAAATGGTTATGTTCAAATTAACACATGAGCCACAAAATAAGATTTCCCTCAGTTCAAGCATCAAAATTTCTTCCTAATAATACTTTTCAATCCACTAACAAATGTAATAAATTTTAATAAATATTATTTATATTATAAGTATGAGCTTCAATCATGCAAATCGAAAAGATAATGCATAAAATGCAATAGAATAATACTGTGATTGGATTTTCAAGGGAAAAATAATACAAAGGTTGAAAACAATAGGATAGCGCGTAAAAAATTCTATAAAGTCTTATGCATAAAAAATACCATAAAAGGATATAACAAACCAATTCCACATGAACCAATTAATTAGATATATGAGTAGTATGCTGAACATCTGTAATAATAACAAGCTTGATTAAACTTCACATACATTCTCTTACCTTCAATATTACGATCATCACTCGAGGATCGCCCATCCACATCAGACAAATACAGGATAACACTGTTATTTACTAGGTTACACATGGCTACAAATACACCAAGACAAAATTGTGCTAGTAGAAAGAATCCAGGAATAGGGTAATGCCATAGACCAATAGTTTCCCATATCTCCATATCCTGCAATGATGTTTGCAAATAATACTATCAACATATTATCATAAGCATGGCTGTCTATATGATAATCTGTTGAATTTGAAACTAATGGACACTGTAGCATTATTTACCTTTCGGAGTTTTTTATTGAAGTATGTGAATGCCACATTAAAAATATATGTGCTAGCAGCCCAGAGGAGGATGAAGACAAGAAGCAACCCATTTAGCCGATGCAAGCGGAGCAAGGAGGGAAATGCGTATAAAACGTAGCCCACATAAGCGAGCAACGCAAAAGCACATGCACTTGCAAAACTGAAACTCCAAAATGAGAGAGCCAATAACAGCACCTGTCATGAAATTTTTTAAATGATCCATACGTATACTCTAAATTTCATAAATAATATGAAGTGTGCCAGTTAGTTAAAAGAAGGAAAACCACTATACACTAGAATATCCAACTATGAAATATTAAGTCCGTGATTAGATATTTCACATTATATTACAAGCAGCTTTATGTTGAAAGAATTTATTCAGGAAAAAAATTGGTGATAATTCTATCCAGCTCAACTACAATATGTTCTCATAAAAAGAGAATTTTAAAATATTGCCACAGATCAATTCAGGTTTTGGAGGACCCTCAAAATGCACATTACAGACTAGACAAAAGAGCTTTCATTGTGCAATAATGCATCTACAATTGCTTACCGGGAACCCATATGTGAAAAAGTTAATGCTGAAGTTCCTGAAAACCGATCCCCTCAACAACACATTGGTATGCCTCACTCCAGATCTGGAATAAATAGAAGTCTTAGGGCCTCTCTAAAATTGGAAATAAAACATCAGAACTAACAAGACAAAATAAATAACCAATAATTTTCCACATTACATGAGAAGGCATTCTTGAAAGACAGAATTTTCACTGTCTAACTTATTCAGAATAAACATTCATATATCTTGGGTGGTGTAAATGGTATACTACAAGTACGAAAATATTCTGCCTTTTTTTTAATCAAAGAGAAAAAAAACATTGTAGCACAAGTAGTTATTACATCAGAGTCCCAAATAACCAGTTTGAACCAATCAGGATCTGATGATGATGATGCAAAACACTATGTATAAGCAAATAAAAATTTATAAAAATACATATACTGGAAAAATAATCCTATCAAATAATATACAGGAAGTCATTTTATATACTAATAAAACCACTCATGGTCATCACATGAGAATTCTCATAAAAAAAGAGTCAATAAAGAGTCGATCAAATATGAAGCAAGATGCTATTGGTTCCAGACCACGAGAACAATACATGGTTAATGGGCAGGTATTTTGACATAAACAACTAACAAAATGTCAATCTTGTACAGAAATACAATATCAATCACCTAGACTCTCGAATGAAAAATGAATGCTTCGATGGTAAAAGCTGCTCCGTCAAACTGCTTTCATGCATAGACATGATTGAATCCATTTCGTCCATATCATATTTGACAGATGAGAGCTGTTAAAGACATAAAATTCAAATGTCACAGATATTACATATTTAACTGATTCAAAAAAAAAAATGCAGCAGATATATGAAAAACTTGGCCCACAATATTGATCTGTCTCCAAAACAATGTTATTTCATAATATACAATGACAAAAAATCTCAAGAGAACATCTATATTCAGTCTGCAAAGCCTCTTCATAAAGAAGAAATTCTGCTAATGACGAAGTTAAGCAACCTTGAAAGAATAACATGAAAATAAAGCTGTTCCTATTTACGACAAGCTGGATCGTAAATGTGATCAAGAGGATGACAAAATTGTGTACAAACCAAACAAATGAAACAAACTAAGAGAATGTAGTATTATCTCTCACACATATTACACAAAACATCTAATGAAAAGGCACACAGACACATACAACAGCAGTAGCCAAACAAGTTACAGATGGATATAGTATTATATGATAGGAGAATTCACATTAAAAAAAAAAGATTAAAAGCTACACAGGTCAAAGAAAACACACAACTACTGCTGCACCATGAATGGATAATAAATACTATAGGGAGGCAGCAGTTAACATTAAGATGTAAAATTTAAAAAGAAAATCTCAGCAGATTACTGAATAATTCCAGTTTTGAAGAAAATAAGGTCTGCACTAATTTTCTTAATACCGAATCACATCATTCACTAACATCAACATAAAAACATGAGGAACATAGATCACAATGTTATTGTTTTTTTACATCTGATGTAAAGGTTGTGAAGAAAAAATGGGATATCCAACAAGATTAAAATTTAAAGTAAATAAGCTACTGTACAAACACAGTTGACAAGAAAATGCTGAGAATGCCCAATCACAAAACAAAATGTAATATACATCTAGTAACCCAATAGGTTTTATTAACACAAAAACAAGGCTACAGTGAAAAATAAACAATCTATATTTAGCTTAAATCCACAAGCAGATTATTAATTAATGCATAAACAAATATTTAATAACATGCATACCATGAAGTAGAAAACCACAAGAGAGATGCCTGAAATAACTTCTCCCCATTCTGAAGTTCCATACACTTTATATAATCCAATGAATTTAGCCATGGTGAGAAAAATCCCTGGAAAATTAATAGGGAGCTGATATACATAAAGCATGAGAATGCTGAAGCCAGCATACAGAAAAAGAAGTCTCCACCACCTTTACAATTATAGAGAAGATATGTCAGATAAAAAGGAACTTCTATTCCGACAACGGTTCCATATTCTGAAGCAGATCCCAGACAAATATAATGCATACCGAAAGAGGCCCAGAAAATTGCTTGTCAAAGACCAATCAACAAGGCCAACACAGCTGCAGATGAAGAATGGTAAAGAAATCCATGAGGGGTGGCTGATCCCCACAACTAGCTGAACAACCGGCAACAATAAGCAGCAAGCAACTCTGAGGTGAGAGCCTTCAGTGTAGCAAAATAAGAAAATATGTATTTAAAATTACAATCACACAAACCACCATATAACACATTGAGTATAATGGGAAAACAGAACTGACTGACTGACTAATTTTAAAACAGGATAAATGTTTCACCATTGCTCGATGACCCCAACTTTATTCATTGCATGACAAGATATGATACAGAAGACAATATGCATGATGTAATATATTTATATAGTCATTACCTAAACAATAGAAATAGAAATCTATTATAAACTAGCAATATAAAATATTGAAGATGTCATTCAATGCATAGTAAAGCTTTCAAGAAAGAAAAGAAAAAATTCCTTGGCCCACATTGTTAAAATATGATATCATCAGTAACATATACGGGGAAGCTACATCACCATGAGGACCCTTCAGGGAGACTCATGATTTTTCACTTGGCATGGACCTCATCAGGGGTCCACAATAAGCACTCATTTATTAGCACATATCAAATTGAATCAACTATTCACATCTCATAAAATTTTACTAGATGTATGTTTTTTGGTGGATGACAATATTGATTTATTAAACAACAATGGAGATCAGCTAAAAGTGAATCAAAATCATCATTGTAGTATACAGGTTGAAAGCCTTTAAGCTAAAAAAATTTGGTAAACATCCAAATAAAAGGAAAGATCGTCTCCCAACAAAGTCAAAAAGAAAAGAGAATAATAAATATATAAATTACAATCCCATAACTCAATAATCCCCATCCACCCCAAACACACCCACACACAACAGCAACATCCCCCTCGAAGACGAGTATATTGAGTTCCAATCCACTTAAGCATTTTAAACTATTCTCCCATAAAATTTCTATGGATACCACCTGTCAGATCATTTGTATAAAATCCCACTTGGAAGATTTTCTTCTTTCCCTAATTGAGATCATGGAAGAATTCCCACATTTTATGAACTCAGTCTCTTCCCAGACACCAACCAGAAATTTCCTACTGGTGGAGAGAAAATTGACAATTAAAGGAAAAAACCGCAGTAGAATATAACAGGAAAATAGTACACAAATTGGAAGGACAAATTTCATTATAACCAGAATGAGTTTACAAGCAGGAATTTATTTCCCCAGATAACCAAATGTAACAACTAATAAGTTATGCAGTGACAATTTTATGGAAAACCAACTTTTGAAAATTTATCTAGTATGTATACAAACCTAACTGTTCAACAGATGAAAGCATACTCCACCAACAGGAGTCTCGCCTTGGAATCCAACCAAATCTATTTTCATAGACTTCAAGATATGCAATGAGAGCAATTGCTAGCTGTATGACAAAGAAGTATACTACAGAGGTTGATCCCCACGGTTGGATCCTGCATAGTAATCATATATACACTGTCAAAGGCCTTAAAACCTGCCTATGTGTCACAAACAACACAATGATATCTAATCATATTATTATATATGAAGCTAGTTTATAGTATGTGTGCAATGTATATGTGCCACCATGCAAGCAAAAAATCATGCATAACTAGGAAAATCTTTGATCCAGTCTATGCGTAACTCTTATATCACATAATTTTATTAAGGAGTCTGACTTTGTATGCATTATGAAAACTTAAATAAGCAACTTATTTCATGAAATATTATATCTAGCATTTGAAGCTGATTATCTTCCCAAAAAGATGATCATCCTCCCAAAAATCTTCTGGACTCAGACATCCCTGGTTCATCTTCTCTAAAGCCAACAAAGGGACTCAAGGATGCACTTGAGTTGATGCTTTCAGCCAAGGATCCATCTTGAAGCCCCAATCATTGGTGGAGTCAACAAACGAGAGAAAACCTGGAGTGTGGTCATGCCTTAAAAGCGGGGAGAAAAGGTTTTGCAGCCTCATTTATGGTGGAGACTCTCTCCTTCAATGGAGATAAGAAAACATGACAGGCAAGAATGAAGAAGAGGAGGGGAGAGAACCAAAGGAAGGAAATGCATTAGGCAAGGGGTGCAGAAGGTATGCTCTCTGGGTAAGAACCCAGTTTGAACACATGCAAGGTTCAAATCCCATTTGAACCTATAAGGTTCCCAGAGAACTTGTGCAGAAGGCATGCTCTCTGGGTAAGAACCCAGTTTGAATGCATGCAAGGTACAAATCTCGTTCGAACCTACAAGGTTCTCAGAGAGCAAGCTCTCTAGGAACAAACCCCATTTGAACGGAGTTCGAACACTTGGAAGGTCCTTAGATAGCCCTCTCTGGGACGAATGTCATTCAGACCCCATTTGAACAGCTGAAAGCTTCCCATAGAGAATGCTTTCTGCCTTCGTTCGAACGGCTGAAATGAAAACACAAATCTAGGCCTTTTCATCCAATTGTTGACTCATCCTGTACTCATCATTTATAGAGTATAGCCCATTCATGAATAATTCAACAAATATAGAATGATACCAAAACAATTCAATGAATCAGTGAGACAATGATACATTATGGCATTCCATCAAAACTAGATTCCAAGTACAAAACATAAAGTGAATTAATAACTCAATGATACATCAAACAACATATACAACTAGTATATTAGTGATCTGAACAAACGGGGACATATGGAGGAAGAGTATAATCTAGTGGTACAAATGACTGCATGTATCTCCCTCTCATCAAGAGTCCAACACCCGCTAAAGCTCAGTCATCCCCAACAGCTAAATCGGCTTCAATCACTATTTATAAAGAAATTGGAACATTAATGGTTTTTGGAAGATTAAATGTACAAAGAGTTCAACTGGCTTTAAGAGAGGTGGGGAAATGAAAGAGAAGGTAAGGTTACAGATATAAAACCCCCGTGTCAGTTCGAACTTTGAATGTTCAAATGAAACCACCTGTATGTACTGACATCTGGTTTCTCTGAGCTTAAAAAAATACAATAGGCAATTCGAATTCCCGATTGAATGGCCTATAGGATATATTGAAAAATTAAAATCAAAGTGCGACCACATGTATGTACCTTGGGAGGCTGAATAGCATATGCGGTCCGCATCATACTTTAAAACACTGGTTGTAAGCACTTGGCAAGGGAAAGGACAGTTGAAGCTAGAAGTCATTGAATAGCACCTTGGTATACAACTATACAAGAGTCAGAGAATGGGGTCTCTGGAAACAGTTCAATTTTTACCCTTATTCTTCCATCTAGAGGGGTTGGCAACTTATTGCTAAAGAAAAATTTACATTTTTTCCAATTGGACATATTTTATTTGAACCATGGATTCGATTCTCTAGAGATAGAATAGCATGTTTAAAAGAGTGATGCATGTTTTTGGTGCTCCAGAGACTGCATGAAGAAACATTCTTGAGGAGGAGGAGTTTTGAGTGGTGTGTGCTGAAGTGGTTCTCGACAGAGAGAGGCTGTCATTCTCAAAAATCTGTGAGTCCCTTTAGGTAGGCAGTTCTAGGTGGAGATGAAGATGGTGGTGGATGTAGTGCGACAACCGGTGGATCCTTTCTTGTGGTTGTGAAGAAAGATGGGTCACCAAAGGAGCGATGGACCAGTCATCAGGTTGATGACGATGACTGGGGGATCGCTTAACTTCGTCAGCCAGGTCATGTCAGGTTTCGGAAGGGATTTAGATCGACTCAATGATTCCATAATAATCAGTGAATAGTTCCCCTTAGTATTGGGATTTTTTCTTTATCTATGACTAGAATTCTTCTTTATTTTTATAGTTCTTTCATTTTTTATAAAGATGTACTATTTGGAGACAAGGCCTTAACATGCAATGGGCCGGGTTGGACATAATCCAAATGCAACCCGCCTTCACAATATTTGACTGTGTACTTGCCCCGCCCCACCTCGGGTTTTGCAACTTGAAATCCTTACCCATTCTGTCCCATCCCGTTGGAAGTGAGTCGGATTGGGTTGGTCCCTATACATAATATAAAAAAAAATTTATATAACAATAATTTTTTACATGAAAGGGAATTACAATCATAAAAAAACTACTAAGACATTTTTCTAACATATAAAATCTCAAAATACGTAAAATATAGTTAGTTCATGACACCATTACATAAGACATTTGAAAGTTCTTTAAAACATCTCATAACAAATATAGCATAAATAGTTCGTTTAGTCAAATAAGACCCAAAAAATAAGTTTCAAAGGCTATATGTTGAAAGGAAAGGGGTGCAAAATGTCAAGTTTCAATTTAGCGAGTATTTTTGTGAGTGAAAAAAGATGGTGACAACTGGCATTTGACTACCAAAAGAATTAATTTTCTTTTGTTGATTTGAGGTCAGCGGGTTGGGTTAGCTTTTAAACACAAAATCCAAACTCAACCCATATGTTGATCGGGTCGGGAAGGGTCAGAGCGGGATTGAAAAACATGGAATCCAAACTCATTCCAATAGGGTCAGATTGGATTGGGTTACCACTAAAATCCACCCCATTGCCATCCCTTTATAACGTTCCTCTTTGAGTGGGAGTGTACAAACAATTATTCATAAAGTTAAAGTGTTGCACTTCCACCTTTTGTTAGAAATATAAAAAAATATCCATTTAATAGATTATCCTTGCATTAACACCAAACCCATGGTCAATTCAATGCACTACAAACCAAACTCTTATTGCATTTAAACATGAAACAAATGAGACGCATCACACCACATTATAACTGCGTGAGGGAGCATCTCTCTCTCCTCCCCGAAAAACTAGAAAGGCATAATGTGCTGCTATTTTCTAGAATACAACTCTCCAAGCACCCTTGTGGTGCATATTCACATTAAAATTTCAACTTGTTGGACTATTGTGACATAGATGCTAAAAATTAACAAATATGCATTTTAAAGAATAAGGATATATGATACATACGTTGGTTTTAGAACAATATTTTTTATGTTAAAAGTTTTAAAAAGTTTCAAATCATGATAAATAATATGGGGAGTCAAAAATTTATAAATTGTATTCTTCTCTAATGAAACCACGATTGTAAAATCAGTCACTTGAACAACTCATGGTATAGGTTAATTCGAGGATAAGTTTAGACTCAATTGAATCTTCATAATTCTAGCGGATTTGTAGTGTTCTGAGTCTTCTGACCATCACAAAAGAATGTTACGAGAAAGATAATTGATAAATTACATCAGTTCACAAGCCAAATATATGAAATAAATAATTATACATAAATTCTATTTGTCAATATAAACTAACACTTAAAAAGACAGTTAAAAAGGAATAAGTAAACCATATAACAAAAGTTGCTTTACTATCATTTTCACCTTATAAAGCCCACAAGCTTCGCCCACCAAGCATCAGATATGCTTTGTTCCTTTCCCTTGACAATCCAAATGATATAAAATATGGATTGTGCTGAGATCACAAGGATGGAGAATAACACTATAGACCATAATAGTAAACTCCTTTTTTTCCTCTGAAACCCTGAAAATAAGCGATCACATTGGATATATATGAAATTATTCAGATGAAAAGAAGAAATCCATAACACTTGTTTCATTAAAGGACTTGAGTTCAACATCTTAAAAGCAATTACACATCTAAAATGGAAGTCCTTCAACAGCCAAATAACCTTATAAAGAGTGCCAAAATTAAACCAAGATTTTTTTCCATTACAAATAACCATTTCAACCATCAAAAGGAATCAAATCTTTTATCAAGCAAACCACTGCTTAACCAAATAAATCAAAATTACTTTTTCTATAAATAAATAAATGATAATGTTCTCTAAGTAAATTTCCCTATTTGGTTCAACTTAACCATCCAATTTCACAGTTGCATTCCAGAAATGTGTTTTGTTCTTACTTTGAATCCTTGGACTCCAATGATACCCTATTTTTTACTTGATCTAGCATGCCTACTATTTACATGATCTAGCATGCATCTCCACATTCATCCTTTCATGTGACTTGACAAAGAAGTCGTAAACATTTCTACGAACTTTTATGTACTCTTACAATTAGAAATCACCCAGCTTCTCCATTACAAGGTTTAAACTTTGAATAGTGGGAATTAATATCATATCAATAAATATCCAAGAACAATACAATATCAGTACAATATAGAACCAATCAGCACAAGACCAGCACAATAATCAAATATTCATAATCACTCTTTGAACACTAATGAACTACCAAAGGCCTTTCGCCGCTGTTTGGGTAGAAAAATAAATGTGGAATAGGGTGTAATAGGGGTGAATAAGCTAAAAAATTTGTTTGTTTGTAAGGAATATGTGGATATAGCTATACAAGAATAGAAGAGAAAATGCTGGTATTGGTATTCCAGGTCCTCCTGGAATTGTGTTATTCCAACTAATCTATTCCACCAATATAAGGGGCCCACATGTCAAATCACTTGTTATCACCTCTGATAAATTAGGGGCCCACATATCAAATCACATTTTCACCTTTTATAAATCCTTATTCGCATTTTATTTGCCTTTTATCCACAACTTATTCATGGTCAACCAGAAAACAAAAACTTTATTATTACGTTTCCCAACAAAAACAATTAACCAAATAGAAAATGGCTTATTCCATTAGTATAGTTATGTATACTAGAATAGTCATCTATCCCATAATAGCTTATATCACTATGACGCTATTTAAACAGGGGCTTAAAGTATAAAACATGTAGGTTCTTTTTATGTTAAATCAGCCTCTAAAGAGACAAACATACACTAAGATTCCCCATACTACTTTTACTTCATCACATCCTCAAGATATGCTACCTATATGAAGGGAAACCGTATAAATTACAAAATATTTGTGCAAAGAACTATTTAAAGCCATAAACGCTAAAAACATTTTAATAAAAAAATAATAATAAGAACATGCAACATAATTCACGATGTTCATGAGACATCAAGTCATTGGATGACATGTAAATCTTTAATTCGTCAAAATTTGGTCGGTTTTTCCGATCCTAACCGATATTCATGATGCTTGGTAAAGCAGGTCAACGGACAAATACATCAAGAAATCCATGGAAGAAGTGACTAAAAATCCTTGGATGCGAGATAAGGAGCTCTCCTAAATATGTAGTATTGCATTTTAGACCATGATAACGTATAATGCACCAGGTTTGGGATAAACCCAAGTCTACAAACTTGCAGTATTGTAGGGAGAATCGGACCCTTGATACCCATATGATGAGATCTTTGTAATAGCAGAACTTGCTGCAGATAATCCTTCCCAAATTCAACAATTACTGTATTGATAGAAAAACTAGTTATTACTACTCTGAGATAAGCTTTCTCCCCCATCCATCACCAATTTTCTATTTATGATAATCTACCATAATATATCTCCTTAAGATAATAGATGGATAAAGAAAACTGAATGAGAATATATGAATGAAAATTGCAAGATAATAAATGAATAAAGCTGCATCAATGAACATGCATGTACATCATTCACAACCCAAGAGCGAGAAAATGCATGACTTTACATGCTCTGAAGACCATTTGGAAATAAATCTAAAAAAAAGTTTATTCACATCAGTTTATAAAGTAATAGGAAGTAAAAGCCTATGTTGAACAGATAATAACCTTTTTCCCACATATAAATTTATTTAAAACATAAAACAAAGCAATAGCATACCTCCTTTCGGTCTGGTATATTGAACCACAAAAAATGCTAACAAATTGACAAGAGGTATCAAACTCCAATCAAGCATTGCGGCTGAAAGTCACAAAAAACAGAAGCATATCAAACAATATTGGAAAGCTTTCATATCAGCATTTGATATAGAGGGCTTTTTAAAAAATATATGCAACAATTACTCTGATTGCTAATAAGGCCTCTACATAGAAATAAGAAATTGATCATATGCCAAATTGAAATCATTGTTAGTTCGAAGAATCAAATCCATAAATTACAAAAATTTGGTCGATGCGAAAACAGATCACAAGATAACAACATCAGAATTTCGCTCAAACTATCAGAGCATGTGTACCTGCTAGAAGCAGCAGCGGCAAGAGAAACCCCGCAAGGAATTTCCCCATGTAGGATCTCTGTCTCTCTCACTTGAGAGAATCAATTATTCAATTGAGAGACTGGTACGGCGAAGAACCGTAATTCTTTCATGGGATTTAAGCGTATGTTCAGACGAAGAGACCAATTTGAAGAATCATTGACCAAAAAAAATCTCCTTAAAATGACTCCCCTTTTTCGCCGACACCAAATGAAAGGAAGAGAAAAGAAGGAATGAATATTATAATGGAATCTATGTATAGGTTTGGAGGTATCTCGAACAAATCATTGAAAGAATTCGAATGGGATAAATTAAGAACTGTTGATGTCGATGTCGATGTCGATGTCGATGGGATTTGCTAAAAAGACAGCGATTAAAGGAAAGATCTTCCCTCAACAAACAACATTAATATCGGACATGACTCATAAGAGCTCCGATTTTTTATTTTTTAATTTGTTACTTTTGCAAAAGGGGAAAACTCCAAGTAACCCCCTCTAAATTGTCTGAAATCTATATAGTAATCACCTGAAAACATCTATGTAAATTCAAATAACCATTTGAGTTAAATTTTCAGTAATGGATTATGATTATTCTGAGAACATTCTGTCTAGTTAACCCTGATTGAAAACAAAGTATACCAAAAAACCCTTACAATTTGTTTAAAATGTGAAAAATCATCTCTAAATGACAATTTTACTCGTGATAAAGTTTTATAATCTATCTGAAGTGATAAAATCTTTATATATATAAGGCTTTTCACAATTCTAACAAATTATAAGGTTTTTTTTGTATACTGGGTTTTGAGTCAAGGTCAACAAAACAAATAATTCACACAATATTCACCATTTATCAACGAAAATTTAACTCGGATGGTTTTTTGGATTTACATAAATGTTTCCAATGGGTTATCTGGACTTTAGGAAAAGACATGGGGATATATGGATTTCAAACAATTTACATAGGGTTATTTGGATTTTCATAAGTGTTTAAAGGGGGTTACATGGACTTTAGAAAAAGACATGGGGTTTTATGAATTTCAGACAGTTTATAGGGGGCTATTTGCATTTTTTCCTTTAAAAAAAAAGAGACTTGGACGGTCAAAAATGACACAGTTCGTTACCGGATTGACTTGTATTTTTTCGTTAAAAGTATTTTTATAAATAAAAAATATAATATTTTAATTAATTAAATAATGTCATTTTATAAAAAAGAAAATATGCATGTAACCCTATATAACCCTCTGAAAGTTTACCAATATTCAGATAGACCCTCTATTTACAAAATATCCATAAAATCCCCTTATTTTTATTATGATTAAACATTTAGGCCCTAGGTTAGTTTTCTATCCAATTCAAAGAATATCCAAAAAAATATTTCACCCATGTAACGGTGCTATAAATTTTGACATACAAATAACCCCCTTGATATGATTGAAAAATGCATTTTGTCCCTACAAATTACCAAAATGCCACTGCACCCAATACCAGTCGAGAATGTTTTAGCCCTATTTGGATAGCATGATTGGGTACCTGTCAATAAATTATTTGAATAATTTTTAGAATGGGGATTGAGATTAGGTGAGTGGGATTGGAAATACTTATTTAGGAGAATTCCTTTCATCACTTAATAGATGGTATTATCTCAATCCCAATCTTCAAGGATTTAAAAATTAGTCTATTCATTTCCCTTTTATGAACAGACTTCTCTCTTCTCTCCCATTAAATCCCACACCTCCTCGTCAAACCTCACAATTACGCGTCTCCACCATAGGTCAAAATTTAAAAAAAAACAAACATAAAAAAAAAATTTCAAAACAAATAGGAGGATGAATCAGACAAAATCAAATTGGGATTTGGACGAATCACACGAAAATAAATTTGAATTTCTAAACAAAAGGGAAGACTTTTACATATTGGCTCTCATGGATTTTTACAGACTTTTACAAATTTTTACAGATTGATTTTTATGAACTTTCACAGACCTTTACAAACTTTTATAGATTTTCACATATTGACTTTCATGAAATTTTATTTACTTTTGTAGACTTTCACAAATGGATTTCTATTGATTCTCGTATACATTAAAAAACTCAAATATTCAAATTCAACATGAATTATCATACCCAATATAAAATGTAATTTAATATAATAAATATCGATCTTCATATATTTGAAATGCATATTGCTAGAATGTCATGATAAAAACACTCATTTTCAAAAATAGTGTTTGGACATATGTTTGGATGATTATGTTTTTTGTAAGAATCATATATAATCTAAACATGTTTTCAAATGTCCTAAGCGATCCTGAATTTTATAAGGAAAAAAAGAAAAGAAAACAGTTTTTATTTATGAACAAAGAAAATTGAGATTTTCCTAAATATAATAAAAGTATATTTCTTGGTAATCTAATTTTAAAAGTAGCTTTAAGTAAAAAACTACTTTTCAAACCTGTCTCCAAATACCTCAGTCATAAATGCATTTTGATTGGGGTTTAGTGAATAATCTTATTGTTAGAATGTTGTATGATATATACGGGTGATCTAAAGTTCACAGTGATTGTGAAATGAATTATTATAATGTTGTAGTTCAGGACAAAGGAAAAGGAAATGACGGTACTTGGTTTGAGTAAAGACTAATACGAGAATAAAAATATGAAAGGCATGAGATAATCATCATCCATAAAATAAATGAGTTATATTAAAAAGACAAAAAGAAAAAATATTCACAATGTTAGAATAAAAGTTCATGAGAATCCCAACCATTTGGGTGAGATTTTGAAATAATTTTTTCTTTTACATTTCTCTCTCTAAAGTCCACAAAAGTTCACAAAAATTCATGACTTATGAAAGTCTTTACAAATCCTATTTAAATTAAATAACACATGACAAAATGTCTATTATAAGGAGTCTCAATCAAATAACGCTGAATTTTTTGTCCACGAAATAATGTCTCAATCGAATAATGCTGGACTTTTTATCCACAAAATAATGTCTCAATCGAATAACTGGATTTTTTGTCCATGAAATTATGTCTCAATTCAATAACACTATGGGGGGTAGTCGGTGCGGACTTTGATGAATTTCTGTGGACAGTGTTTAAGTGATGGACTTTTGTAGACTTTGCAGACTTTCACAGACTTTCATAGGCTTTTGAAGACTTTCACAGATTGACTCTCATGGACTTTCACAGACTTTTGTAGACTTTCACATACTTTTGCAGACTTTCACATATTGACTCTTATGGACTTTTACAGACTTTCACAGACTTTTGTAGACTTTCACAAACTTTTGCAGACTTTCACAGACTTTCACATTGACTCTCATGGATCTTAACAGACTTTCACAGACATTGACAGATTTTCACATATTGACTCTCATAGAATTTCAGAGACTTTCATAGACATTTATAGACTTTCACAAATCACTCTCATGAACTTTCAAAGACTTTTACAGACATTTGCAGATTTTCACAAATCACTCTCATGGACTTTCATAGACTTTCACAAATTGACTCTTTTTACATATGAATTTCTATTAATAAACACATATGGATTTCAAATAAGGATAAAATCGTGTACTCTCCCTAATTTTTTTTAAACCAAACATCCTGGTTTATACATGAACTCCGGTGTTATTGTATTCATTGTCTTCAAAAATTTATTGAAATTCTTACTAGTAGTCCATTTAGACTAGCCAAAAGTCTTACGAGTTTGATAATATCGAAAACTATGTCTAACTGTCATTAAAAAAGTAGCAAGCATCTCTTCGACACAAATGAATCTAGTATCTTTTTAAGCTGTTATTATAAAATCATAAATTATATTACTTAAAATAAAATAAAATAAAATTAGTCATTATATTACTTTAAATAAAAAATGAAATAAAAGCAATTAGTATATTTAGTCATATATATACACATGTCTAAATATATCTTTTTATTTTTATATATGTCTGAACATTATAAAAAAAATATGCATGTATATTGTACAATAATAGAAACATCTTCGAGGAAAATCAAATCAAACATTATACATATAATCAAATATATGATAAATATATATGTTAGAAAATAATTATGGATGATTTATGCATATATTATATAATATATAATAATGAAATGATTGATTTCAACACAAGCAAATCTATCATTCTTATATATTCATCAAACATATGAGGTGATAACAATATTTCATACAAATGGACATTCATAAGAAAAAAAGATGATAAATAAAGAAAAAATAATGTGAATAAAAATATAAAAGGCATGAGATAAAAATCATAAAAGAGTTTTGTTGAAAGAAAAAAAAGAAGAAATATTCACAATGATGGAATAAAAGTCCATGAGAATCCCACTCATTTGGGTGGGATTTTGAAATGACTTTTTCCTTTGTATTTCTCTCTCTAAAGTCTACAAAAATCCATTACTTATGAAAGTCTTCACAAATCCTGTTTAAATTGAATAACACAAGACAAAATGTCTACTATAAGGAGTCTCAATTGAATAACGCTGGACTTTTTATCTACGGAATAATGTCTCAATCGAATAACACTGGACTTTTTGTCCACGAAATAATGTCTCAATCGAATAACACTGGACTTTTTATCCACGAAATAATGTATCAATTGAATAACACTCGACTTTTTGTCTACGAACCTGATTGAAAAATACAAGATTTACAAATCCATGGATATGGACAATTTATCCATGAAAATCCTAATTGACTACCCCTGTAAACTTTTTTTTTTCTTCTATAAATCAATGTATTACACAATATTTATAAATCTAGGAACACACCAACATGAAATTTTGTCCAAGAAAATCTTAATCGACAAAACCCCCCCTTCTCAAGAATAGAAGTCCTTTAAAAATCTCTTTTTCTTCCCTTTTGTTTAGCAACACGAAAGCCTCAACACAGCTGGTCTACCCCTTCATCGATCGTACCAGATTGAGATGGCCTGGTCAAAACCGTCGTCTTCTCCTTCCCCTCCGCCATCACCACCCCCACCGACTGCTTCACCGGCCTTACCTTCGCCTACACAGCCTCTGACTCCGCCTCCTGGGATGCATCAGACGGATGCCGACGAGGAGGACGAGAACGTGAAGCAGCTCCAACAATGCTCCGTCCTCTACCTCTCTTTACAGGCACAAAGCGAAACCTCTCTATTGAGTCTGCACTCGCCGAATATTTGTGAATTGATTGTGATTTCGGGATTACTGTTGTATGTTTGCAGGAATGTCTTGTCGAGAAGAATCGGGACTGGAAATCTTGTCAGCCTCGTAAGATCACATTTTCTTCCCTCTCTAATTGTTTTGACTTTAATTTTCTTTGTTAATTTTGTTTTTTTTTTTAAAAAAAATTTGTTGGTCCTCATTGAATATTCTGAATTCTGTCGTCAACCTTTGTTGGCTTTGCCATATCGAGTATTTGTGATTTCAAGAAGCATAGCTAGTTTTGAAAATCCTCTTTGTTTCTATCAGGAATTCTGGGCACAGTCAAAGAGGACTTGGAAGTTGATAGGGATTTTTGATGAATTCTATAGAGGTTCACAGGGTGGGATGTTTGAATGTTATATTCCTTGCCCTATTCCATAGTAAAAGGAGATACTAGATGTGTCAAGTTTACTAATCAGCCTGATTAATGGAAACTACAATATGGTGGCCAATGTGTTGAGTGTTGACAAATAGACTTAGTCCATAAATTAAGTTGCGAATTGAGAACAACTAGCCAGTCTTCATTCCTGGCAGAATTTTGCAAGATGGATTTTTAGTTGCACAAGAGTGCCTTTCTGCTGTCCATGAAGAAACAAGTAATATGCAAACTTGATTTTGCGAAAACTTATGAGTATGTGAATTAGTCTTTCCTTGGACATATCCTCCAGTATTATGGTTTTGATCCCTCATGGATCAAAATGACTTGGGGTATTCTTGGCAATGTGTCTCCATATAAAAGGCGTCAGTTTTTATCAATGGCAAACCCATCTGTTTTTTCCATCTTAATAAGGGGCTAGGGTGGGTGTCCTATCTCTCCTTTGTTCTCTTCTCCAATGCCTTCAATAGATATATAAAAGTAGCGGATACAGTGAATGGGTTAAGGGCCTACAGTGCTTCACAGTGACATTTTGTTTCTCATGTACGATATGAAAATGGAACCCTTGTATTTTGTGAGGCCATGGTGAAGGCTACATAGGGTGTTAAGTTTGTTTGTAATTGTTTCAATCAAATTTTCAAGCTGAAAATTAATTTCTCCAATAGCTTCCTTTTGGGTGTCAACCAAGCTGAGCCTTCTTGCTGTAATCTTGGGGTGTCAAACAGAGCAATTCCTAAAGAAGTACCTTGTACTTCCGCTGCTTCTTAGGAGATTCTCAAAGCAGGAGTGGTTGCCTCTAGTTCAAAGGTTTGAAAGAAGATTGGATGGATGGACAAGCAAATCTCTAGGCCTCGGCGATAATATTGTTTTTATTCAAATAGTGGTCTTCAGTTTTCCCCTCTTAGATCTTTCATTGTTTAAAATTCAGAAAGAAAGGGGGTGTTTTTCAAAATTGATTATCAAGGCAGTTCCTGTGAATGTAAAAAGTCAATGAAAAGAAAGTCCATTTGGTCATATAGAATGAGGTGTTGCAAGAAATTGGTGGGTATGTGTGTTTTGAAGTTGGAGAAGATGAATGAGTTTTTGCTTTGAAATGGCTCTGGAGAAGCGTCACGTCTTCCAACCTTTAGTTCCACCTTGTCCTACAAGCTCTCCAAGTTGTGGATTAGAATCATTGGGCTGATTGAAAAATTCTGTCCAGCTATCATATGGATTGCTGGATATGGATCCATGGTCAGAGTCAGAATAACACTCTTCCTTTTACAATAAAAAATAATTATTGCTAAATTTTTAAAGATGGAGTATGGGGGTACAATTTTTTGCCACCTTTTAAACGTACAATGCCACATATGAATGGTATTTAAAAATAGACCAGATAGAACCTTAAAACCTCTGAAAGAGGCAGAATATGGAAAATGCATTCTTTGATTTCTCCTTTATATCAGCCTTTCATCATGTGTCATGACTTGTCCTTTGCATCAATTTTCAACTCATGAAAATGAAGTTGATAAAAATGATTTGGATAGGAAAGAATTTTCTATTGTTTTTCTGTAGTTGGATAAGATCAATATGGAGCCTTTTTTATCATATTATTTTTGAAAATTCACTTTATTTTAATGAAGAGGATCCATAGAAGAGCATATTAAACTTTTAAGGTTGTAAGGGTAAACATCTTGTATGTTAGATGTTAGTATTCCGCTAAGACAGATGAATGTCTATTAGTGATAAGAATAGGGGGTATATTTTAACAACATTGATGCCAACCAGAGGTCTCTCATGAATGCAATGCCGTACCTTTTTTTTTTAGGATATTAAATGCAACATTGTTGTAGGTTACTATTGTGAAATACCTTTAGTTTTTATTAAAATATACCCATCTTTGACCCAAAAAAACATGTTTTTTTTATAATTTCTTTTTAATGAATTATTGTGTTGTATTGTGTCATATCATATTAGATTGTGTATTGTCAACATAGTTTTATGAGTGATGCTTAAGTAGTGCCTAGAAGTCATCTAGGCGGCTAGGCAACCTATATGAGTCTAGGCACTTGTGGCTAGTCAACATGTTCATGAGGCGGGTGCTTGGGCTTACTAGCCTACTGTCGCATAACCCGCCTAGGTAAACACTTCATGGACTCACCCCATATATCATCAATGGTTGAGATTGAAACAAGCGAATAGCTGAGCTTTAATGAAAACAACAAAAATATAAATAATTGTTTTGATTAATATTTTTTTTGATATATCATTCATTGTCCCATGAAAAAGAATGTCAAAATGTCCACTTAAATACTTTGGTAAAACAATTTTAATAGTGATATAGGTCATGTCCATCAGGATTTTGATTCTCTCATTTTTTGGTGTCCAATGAACAACAAATAGTGGAAGCAATATATAATGTAGAAATAATAGCCCGATGGTATGTTTGTCTCCCCTCTTCCCCTCCCCAATCCTGTGTGTTTCATTTAACCTTATGTTAGACATTTATATATATAAATATAGGATTGTCATTTATTTAATCGTAGGAATAATAAATTGTGAATACCTAGAAAATGAACACTTATAATATCATCATATTATAAAAACACACATCTAATTAAGTGCAAACACATATACTTAAGTACTGCCAGCACGCTTAGGTGTGCCTAGGCATGCCCCCAAGTGGCTAGGCACATAGCCACTGCTTAGTCTTGCCTGGTCACCAAGATAACTATGATCATTAGTTATTTACCAAAATGCAGTACCTAAATTTTTGATGAAATAAATATTACTAGAAATGTGCTATCATGTTATAGCTTTTAATATAGTGCGAAAGCCTCCTATCTCTGTAAGCATCCATAAACAAGATATACTAGCAAATTGCGGTCAACTTTGTTGACATCAGGTTGGCTATTGTGCTAGAAGGATGAAGCGGGCACCCTTTTTCCAAAGAAAATTTGGGTTATTTCTAAATCAAGTTCTGGTACAAGCATGCATGGCACATTTTCTTTGCAGCCCAACCTTCATATATAAATAATAATTTTCATTGTGATTATAACTCATCACGTTTTGGAGGCAACATACATCTTTTTATTTTCTTTGAAAATCTGGAGGATTTGGATGCATTTCTCTGTGTGTCTTTATGACAATGTGCACATTCCCTGCTTGGTTGTGTATATGTGTATATGTGGACATTCGTCTATCTACAGACAGCCCTGCAAAATTTCTTCACCTCACATGATCTCCATAGCCCATTCTTCCTTTTCCTTGCCTTTTTCCTTATTCTCTGTTCTGTCTCTATCTCTATAATTGTTATAAAAATATTGAGACATCATTTGGCATGTTTGGAGGTCATTTTAAACTTGTAGCGATATTAAACCTACAGTCTCTCTCCTCACATTATCCAGTAAATCATTTGGTTTCCATCTCATTTTACCTGTATGAGGAAAGATTTTTGTTTTCATGGATTTGGTACTTCGTGATTTCCAATCCATTAATAATTTCTTTGCATTTTCTTTGCTGTTCATTTGATGTATGAAGTGTGATTTTTACTCCAATTTCACAATTCACTTCTCGAGGTCCTAACCAAATATATCTGGACTGATCAGTCCTTTTTTAAGCACACCTGTAGATCACCTTCCACATGTATGATGGAATCTTCCACTTATATGTGACTGTGCTTGGCTAAACATTCAGTGGTGGCTATCTTCCGGGGTGGAACATGCTGTGGATTGGACCGCGCCATATTTTATAAAGATTCCATTTACTAATTAAAGGGCACTGTTACACTTTTCTACAGTCCTGCATATGGCACGTCACCTGATGTAGTATTGAATCATCTAAAGTTGTGTATACTCTATTGTGTACTCAATTTCAAAAATTATGTAATTCATTACATGAGTATAAAACTAAAAAAATTTAAACCGTATGGTGACAACAGGAAAGACAAGTATAGCTTTTTCCTAACAATTTTTTTTTATATTATATTTATATTTCACCTAATATCTATTTTTCTGGGACCATTTAAAGCCCTAACTTAAAATATCCTACTTTCTGTTGTCCATATCTCCTTTTCTTTGTCTATCTCAATATTGGCCTCTCCGCACTCAATTGGCTCTCCATTAAAATACAATAATCTGCTTTTTGAATTTGATTGATAAGATTGGGTTTGTTTTTTAATAAAATATTATTTATCTTCCAATATGGATGTCTGGTTTTACATTTGGAGTTGTATGTTTGTGGGTTTAATTTTAGTTATTTGTTGTTACATCGCAAAAATATGTTTTCATGTTCATGTTAGAATTGGATTTCACTAATCTGGATTGGTTTTGGCTTTTGATTGAAATATAGATATCGATGTCTGATCTGATGTGGGGTGTTTGGTGTTGGAAGTACATAAAATGCAGACTCATATTTAGATATAGTATGACTTGAATGTTTATTTTTGTTTTTAGAAAACATATTGTAGTGAAATAAAAAAATGATCTCAATCTTTAGTCCTCTCTTGAGATGCACAATTCACCCTTATATCATAATTTATCTAGCAATTATTGGGATTCTGTGCATCTTGCTTTATGAGTTTAAACCACTAAACTTTTGAAAGTTCACCCTTATATGATGATGATGATGATGTATCTTGCTTTCTTGTGTATCTCACTTCTTTGTATATATCTATATCATTCTTGACTAGATATTTAATAAAACATTAATTTTTTTGATTATTTTGAATATTAACTTGATTAGTTTATAGATAATTTTTTTTCAAATACAGAATAAAAGATTTATTAAAAGATTAATTCAGCCCAATCAAAATAAAGTTTTGGCTCCGCCCTTGGCTATCTTGAACTTATCAGTAAATTGCTATTTCCTCATGGTCATATCCATGATTTTGATGACTCAGTTTTATTTTTTTATTATAAGCAGATGTTCAGGCATTGAAAGCCTGCAATGAAAGGAGAAAGTATGGCAAAGACAAGTAATCTTCTTGTAAGAGCTAACTGAAGCACCACAAACCGTAAGTACTTTTTTTAAAGTACAAAATATAGTTCCTTTGCTTCTTTGGTATTTAATTTGATAATTCCTCAATTTATGTTGGGAAAACTTGATAACTCTCCCATCAAAGAACTCCTGAACCTAAGCAATGCCATAGATATGACATATTGTTGTCTTATGAAGTGAATGCAATAAGTGTTAATGAAGTTGAAGTTTTGTCTTTTGTAGCTGCATGGAGCCTTTATTTTTCTCTCTCAAGGTTACTTTTCCCTTTAGTGATAAAACTGTGGCTCATGGAGGTTAAATTTTGAAGTCCTTATATGTTGGAAAGTTCTTTTGCATCTATTGGGTAATCGATTCAATAATGGATCGAGATGGTTGACCATTGCAGATATGTTAAAGCTTGATAAAAGTCTCCATCTACTGATTCTTCTTTGGAGTTGGGGAAATTGTCTGCTATATGAGACATGAATTAAGCCTTTTGAGGAAATGGCTGGTCTGCATGATTGCATCCATATGAGCCACATAATTAAGTTTTTTGAGGAAATGGTTCTAACTGGTTCTAATATATTATTCTGATAATTACTTCTTCCACATCTAAATTTATGAGTTTGTGAAATTCCATAATCTTTCTTTTTTTTGGTTAGTTAAGTGGTGGGATTTCACATGGTTGCAAATTCTATTGACAACAATTGGGACATGAGTCCAAACCCAAATTTCAGAACCTTGTAACCTGGATTCTAGTTAGATGGAATGACCATGGAAGTATAGGAGGCATTGTCAGTCTGATATGGGTTTCATGTTGGCATGTTTGTCCAAGGCTCCTATTCCATGTTCAGTCTCATGCTGCTGTTTTTTCATTTGAAGAGGTAAAAGCATCCAATCGTTCTAATCTCATATGATAATTGATGCAGATAAGAAAATGAACCTTCTATGAGTGATTGCAAACTTGAAAACTTTAATTATTTCAACAAAAATATAAATAAAGGCCAAAAGAGTCATCGAGGTAAACTCTGAGAAATCTTATAAAAGAACTCCTAACTAATTATCTAAAAAATAATAAAGAAACTAAAACAATTATATTTGCAATTTGAATCATTCTCTCCAAGTTGGAGAGTTGTCAGAATTTAAAAGGTTGCATTCTCGATCAACATGAGGTGTAACAAATCTTGATGATCGAATGTCATCACCATAAGAGCCTTGCCAAGTTCCTTGACATTTTGTGGAGGATTTTGGTGATGGTGCATGTATGGCTTCGCCAATTCAAATTTGACAAAGTATGAGTTTTCTGCATAATTGTCTTTAGATTGTGATGTTTGCCGACTTGCAGTAAGGGTCCTTGGACACGAAGAAAGAATTTCTGCCAAACTTAGGTATTCAAACTTGAGGGCATATAAAGGTTTAGTAAAAAGATCTACCATTTAATTCTCAGTAGAAACATATTCCACAGGTGGCATTTTTTTCAAACAATGGTTTGGTTCTGGAATTATGAACAAGATTTGTAGTGATATTTATATTGTTCCTTGAGCAATTCTATAGTCTCTTTGCATTTGTTTCATCAAAATTAGTTGTGTACAACAACTTTCAACAACAATATATTCTGTTTTAACAATGGATAAAGATATGAAATTTTGTTTCTTACTATGCCACCCTATTAAGCAATTGTTCATGTAAAAACATCCTCCACTTGTACTTTTTCTGTCATTGACACGAATCAAACGGGGTCTCCTAGCAGTCAAGTGTTTTATCAATATCTTTATCAGAAGAAGCTTTCTCAATTTTGTGCTAGAACCCATGGGATTCTAGGCATCTTTTGCATTTTCTAATCCAATTTTTAACTAAATTTGTTGCATATTTTTCTTATGAGATAAAAATTCCATCATCTTTTTATTTTATTCGAAGACCAATAACATAAGTTAATTCTCCTCTTATTCATTTGAAATTCAGATTTCATCAATCCAGCAAATTCATGAGTAAGAGAATTTGAGGTGGATCAAAACAATATACCATCAATATATATTTTTGCAACTACAAAACCATTTTTAGAATTTTTTTTTTATAAACAAAATATAATACACTCCCGCTTGATAATATTCCCATTTAATTAGATAAATTCTTAACCTTTCATACTAAGCACGAAGCCCCATACTATGATACGTTTACTTGCAATTTTTTTTCTTGGAATAAGGTCAAAAAATTCTGTTTGAATTGATATAATAAACTAGTATCTGGATGCTAAGTATAAAATGAGATACGGTGGTATGACCATTCCACCTCCATATGGAATTAGGCTATTCTAGGCAATAGAATAAGTGGGTCCCACTCTCTAATCAAATGTCATGGACTCTTATAAATTAATGCACTCACTGGTAAAATAATTTTTTCACATATCATAAATTTCTTATCTACAACTTATCCATGATCAATCAAACAAAAAATTATCATTGCATTTTCCAACTAGAATAACTAAAAAAATAAAAAATCATTTATTCCACTAATATATTAATTTATTCCTATAATAGTCATAAATCCTAGCTTATATCTTACAAAGCATGGACACTTTCCGGGAGGCCTCGAACCTATGTCAGACACGGTGCGGACATATGTCGGACATGTCTCCAGCTGTGTATATCTGCATTTTTGTCTGGACATGTCTGGGACACATCCCAGGACACTCCTGGGATACGGCCTAGCCAGTTTCAGTCTAAAAGTAAAGGAACAAAAAAGAAAAAGAGAAAAGGAAGACCCATATAACCCCCTGTAAACTGACTAAAATTCATTTAGCCCCTTGACTTTTCTTAAAATCCATATAACCCCTTGAAAATGCCTAGTAAATCCAAATAACCCCCTCAATAAAATTTACGTTTACAGATGATGAATATTTTGTGAATATTATGTTTGGTTAACCTCGATAGAGAATACAGATTAAAAAAAAAATCATAGAATGTGTTAAAAATGTGAAAAATCTTCTATAAATGACGATTTTACCCATGTTGATAGGGTTTTATAATATATCCAGAGAGGGTAAAATCATCATTTTCATAGGATTTTTCACATTTTTAACACATTATAGGGATTTTTTAATATATTGTGTTTTCAGTCAGGATTAATCAAAGAAAATATTCGTAAAATATTCATCATCTGTCAATAAAATTTTTATTCGGGGAGTTCAGGGGGATATGGATTTTAAGAAAAAGCAACGGGTTATATGGATTTCAATCAGATTTCAGGGGGTTGTATGGATTTTCCCCCTAAAAATAACGGTGATTTAAAAACAATGGTTTATTAGTTTAAAATAATGATTTATAAAAACGGTGATTTATTAGTTTATACAATTGTTTAAAAATAATGATTTATATGGAATGTGTTTGTTTATATAAAATAGTGATATATATTTATTATATTAATTTATTTGTTGCGAGTGACCTAGCAGTACCCGTTTCCTATTTTTAGCAAAAATTGATGTCGCCTTGTCCGCGCTTCATGACATAGGAGCTTCCAAAGTCCTTTCCATGCTCGGCATTGTCCCATATTTGACTACTCGCACTCTCCAAGTCCCCTGCCCAGTCCTGAGCCTATCATCTACCCTTTGATACACTGGGATAAAAGTTTTAAAATTGATCCTTTCATTTATATCTAAAAAATACCATTGATTGATTTTTTTAATGAGAGTTCTCCAAAAAAAAAGTATTTCATATGTTTTTGAAAGTTCAAAAACATTAAATGATTTTGAAATTGACTTCTCTACAAATGACTGAAAAATGATCAAAGAATCTCCTATTTTCCAAAGTAACTAAAACTCAAAAAAAAAAAAAGGCCTACTGAAATAATGCAGATGATCTGTCTGTCTGGCCTAGTGAAATAATGCAGTTTGATTAGTTGTTCTATCTAAACTTGTATTGATTGCATTCATTCCAACCAAACACTTTGCAGAGTACAAAGTTTTCAAATCCAGTCTTATTTTCAATCAACAAAGGTCTCCATATCAATCCATCAGAAACATGTGACATCGTAAGACAAAACCTTATTTATATATATATGTGAGAACTGTTTTTCCTTCAGAGCGAACCATCACATCTGACATACTCCATTGGCAAGGAAAAGATGGAACAAATTCATGATGCAGGGGTGAACTTGAGAGAGATACTATTGACACAATGACGTTCATCTGTCGGTGTTGGAAATCCTTCGCCTTTAAATACATGACCCAGATGCCCTCCGCAAGCTGCACACGTGATTTCAATTCTCCTCCCATCCGGATCCGGCTGACCAAGGGACAGACTTCGTTAATCACATGATAAAATGAAATAAACATCATTCCAAGGGAGAGCAAACATGAAGATTGAAAAGAAGATGAAAAGCGAACAGAAAGGCACGCACAGTACGATTTATGGCTCCAGGTAATCCTTCAAAAAATGCTGGCCAACCACAGCCAGAGTTGAATTTAGTGGTGGACTTGTATAGGGGTGTGCCACAACCAGCACAGTTGTACACCCCATCACCATTGAACTTGTCATATTCCCCGGTGCCTGGGTACCTGTACCATGCAATGTCTTTATGCTTACAAAAAAGAATACTTCTATGATGCATTTTGGTGAAACAGGATGTCTGACAGCTCAAGAATCTAATGGTACTGTTATAAACAGTCAAATTCCTTTCAAAGTCTGTTTTTTCAAACAAAATATATACATCATTGAATGAAGTATATGATTATTGTTTTCTTTTTACAAAAATATATGTTACATCTAATTCATTAGAGTATATAACTGATTATAATCCATTTTTTAAGTAGATGTGCATATTTCATTAGAAGAAGTACATATTATGCCTTCAAAAAAAGCACATGGGGGGACTGCAAAGAGGTTGAGATCAAAACTGTGCCCAACATTATTCAAAATATAAAAAAAGCAACAAGAGCAAAGTTTTCATGCATTAAAAATTCATGGGAACCATCCTATCTAATATAGGAACACCTAATGGATGGTCAAAACAATTAATCAATTAGTCAGATATTTTCTTTCCGATTTATTGGTCATTAAAGTATCTCATAGGGATGAAATCACCATGGGATTTTTTTTCCCAAAAAGAATCAATGGAAGGTTGGATAGATATGTCTAATATTCACTGAAATTTTGAGTTTTTTTTATTGTATGTGGAATACAGATTGCCTAAAATTTGGGAATCTTTTAGTGTATTCTCCAATAAAGTTTGTTTTGATAGTCTCATAACTATCTTCCCGTAGTTTTCCATAAATTGGTAATTTATAATCAGATAAAATTTTTCGTGGGTCATATTTAGCCCACCATTTAGTATATATATCTCTCTTGAGGTGAGGAGGAAACCTTTTTTCTACCTGGAAATCCCATTGGAGGATCCATGGTATCCCCGTCTGGTTGTGATATTTCAATAAATCAATGCTATTTTGTGGGTTTAATTCTTCCTGCTCCATATGAGCTTGGATGTCTCCTGGTAAGTTTTTCCAATTAGCACCAAATATTTGCCACCAGGAGTAAAACCATTTTGGAATTTTGGCCTGGCAGACAAAATGGATAAACCAAGAATGTTTTAAGACACAGTTTTGGACTAATAGTACATTTTCCCAGGCTTTCTGGTAATCCCAATAATTATAGTAATTGGGTCTGATCACTGATTTTTGGAATCGCCTAGAGGCATTGGGACTCTTATCCCAGTCTTTTAAGGATAATATCTTTTGGATGCATAGTTTAGAATATGAGATCTCTAAGGTGCTCTTGTTCTTATAATGGTGCACAATTCTGACACTGTTTGTTTCTAATAGGATGTTTTCATAGTAATCAGGATTTTTCCCTATCATATCAGGGATATAGAAATGGTAGCCAGTACCAGAATGATCATCTTTGGGGAAGTATATCTTAATAAGTTCTGCTATTTCTTTGTCTACTTCATATTTCTCAATAGAGAATAGTGGAACGGAAGTTTTGAATTCATATTCGGTTTGTGGATCTGAAGTTTGAGATCCTATTTCAGCAAGTATGGCAAACTGATTTTGATCTTCAAACAGATTTTCTTCCTTAACCTCTGGCTTTATGAGGTTCACAGAAGGTCTTGAGCTCTCAATTTTTAGGGTCCTTTGAGGAAGGATCTTTGCCTTCTTCTTTTGGTCCATTTCCCTGCAAGAATTCACGCGAGAGATAATCAGGAAGACTATTAAAGTCTCCTTTAATGTATTCTATGTCAAAATCATAGATTCCTAGTAATGCTTGCCATCTGGCAAAAATCTGTTTTGATGCAAGATTTTTAACATCTTTTTCAAGAACATATTTTGCAGAGCTGCAATCTATTCTTAAGAGGAATTTTTGGTTTAAAATGTCCCCTTGAAATTTTTGTTATGCAGTTAACTATAGCTAGGATTTCCTTTTTTATAGTGGAATATTTTCTTTGAGCTTCATTCCATGTTCCCGAAGTAAACCTTACTAATTGTTCTTTGTTGTCAATCCTCTGTTTTAGTATCCCTCCATATCCAATGTCAGAGGCATCAGTTTCTATAATCTTTGGTGCATTGGGGCTTGCTATATTCAAGCATGGCAACTGTTTTACCTTTTCTTTAATCCTTTGGACGGCATGGGTATGTTCTATGGTCCAAGGTGTAGGGTTTTTCTTCAGTCTGTTGGACAACAGTTTCCTGTCCAGAGCTATATTTTTATAAAAGTCTGATACGTAGTTAAAACAACCAAGAAACCTTTGAAGTTGTTTCTTATCCCTTATGCTATCTGAAAATTTATCTGCAAAATCTATTACCCTTTTTATGGGTGTAATATCATTCCCAGAGATTTTATATCCTAAAAATTGAACTGTGGTTTAGAAGAGTTTTATCTTCTTGGCTGATACCACCAGACCATTTTGTTTTACAATTCTAAGGAAGATATTAAGATGCTTCCAATGCTTATCTATGTTCTCAGAAAATATCAGCACATCATCGATATAAACAATGGAAAAGGATCCATAAGGATTAAATATTTCATTCATTATGTTTTGAAATTCCGAGGGTGCATTCTTTAACCCAAACAGTAAAACATTCTACTCATAATGCCCAAACGGTACTGTAAAGGCGGTCTTGTATCTATCTTCTTTAATCTGGATTTGCCAGAATCCTGATTTAAGGTCAAACTTGGAAAAAATCTTGGAATTATACTCTTTTGATCAGATCTTGCTTATTGGGGATAGGATACCTGATCCACTGGAGTACCTTATTTAATGGCTTATAATTTATGACAAGCCTTGGTACTCCCCTTTCTAATTCTGCAGCTTTTTCTACATAGAAAGCCGCACAGCTCCAAGGTGAAGAGCTCTTCCTAATAAGATTTTTGATAAGTAATTGAGATATTTCCTCCTTGCAAATTTCTAGGAGTCTATTATTCATTTGGATGGGCCTGGCTTTTGTGGGGATTTTCTCTTCATTAAAGTCTTTGATGTATGGTAGGCTCACCATGTGTTTTTTCCTATGCTAGAAGGCAGAGGGCAGATCTGAGCAGGCCTCATTTTCAATAGTCTTTTGAAAATCAGAGACCTTCTTTTGGAAAATAGGACTACCGATTTGTTCAGATGTCTTTTGAATCCTGATCTCTTCAGAGAGTTCATTAATAAACTTTTCTTTATATTCCAGGGCCTGCCTGAGCTGGTTGAGAAAAGATAGCTTTGGTGTAGTACAAAATTTGTATAAGATATTTTTTCCATTTTGAGTTGCATGAATACCCTCAGTATCGACCGAAAAGGGTTTTATCATATTTATAAAGGGGTTCCAAGGATAACACCCTGACGAAGATCTTTCACCAAAAGGAACGATGTTTTTAAACATGATCCTTTATTACAAACATGCACTTCGGGTATTTTATAATTAATCTTAAGACTTTCCCCATTGGCAGTATTAATACCATGGGTTGTCTTTTCAAAGTATCTTGAAGGGATCAATCCTTCACGAATGCAGTTCATATCAGCCCCAGTGTCAATAAGGGCCTTATATTTTAGAGAAAATGTTTTAATTTTCAGGAGGACTTCAACATTCCATTTTTGTTTTGTATATTTTTCGAGAGAGCTAATAAATTCTTCTTCCTCTTCAGGTTGATCCCTGACAGATTCTTCATTATCAGAATTCTCGGCGGGTTTTCCCAATCTAGGGATGGCTTCAAGGTATGTAACCCTGTCTCTAAGGTCCTTGATTTCTTTTTTCATATCAATTTGTTCTTTTCTTAATTCCCCTATAGTCACTTTTTTGGGTTTTTCAGATTCTAATCTTTGAATTAACTACGTATCAGACTTTTATAAAAATATAGCTCTGGACAGGAAACTGTTGTCCAACAGACTGAAGAAAAACCCTACACCTTGGACCATAGAACATACCCATACCGTCCAAAGGATTAAAGAAAAGGTAAAACGGTTGCCATGCTTGAATATAGCAAGCCCCAATGCACCAAAGATTATAGAAACTGATGCCTCTGACATTGGATATGGAGGGATACTAAAACAGAGGATTGACAACAAAGAACAATTAGTAAGATTTACTTCAGGAACATGAAATGAAGCTCAAAGAAAATATTCCACTATAAAAAAGGAAATCCTAGCTATAGTTAACTGCATAACAAAATTCCAAGGGGACATTTTAAACCAAAAATTCCTCTTAAGAATAGATTGTAGCTCTGCAAAATGTTCTTGAAAAAGATGTTAAAAATCTTGCATCAAAACAGATTTTTGCCAGATGGCAAGCATTACTAGGAATCTATGATTTTGACATAGAATACATTAAAGGAGACTTTAATAGTCTTCCTGATTATCTCTCGCGTGAATTCTTGCAGGGAAATGGACCAAAAGAAGAAGGCAAAGATCCTTCCTCAAAGGACCCTAAAAATTGAGAGCTCAAGACCTTCTGTGAACCTCATAAAGCCAGAGGTTAAGGAAGAAAATCTGTTTGAAAATCAAAATCAGTTTGCCATACTTGCTGAAATAGGATCTCAAACTTCAGATCCACAAACCGAATATGAATTCAAAACTTACGTTCCACTATTCTCTATTGAGAAATATGAAGTAGACAAAGAAATAGCAGAACTTATTAAGATATACTTCCCCAAAGATGATCATTCTGGTACTGGCTACCATTTCTATATCCCTGATATGATAGGGAAAAATCCTGATTACTATGAAAACATCCCATTAGAAACAAGCAGTGTCAGAATTGTGCACCATTATAAGAACAAGAGCACCTTAGAGATCTCATATTCTAAACTATGCATCCAAAAGATATTATCCTTAAAAGACTGGGATAAGAGTCCCAATGCCTCTAGGCGATTCCAAAAATCAGTGATCAGACCCAATTACTATAATTATTGGGATTACCAGAAAGCCTGGGAAAATGTACTATTAGTCCAAAACTGTGTCTTAAAACATTCTTGGTTTATCCATTTTGTCTGCCAGGCCAAAATTCCAAATTGGTTTTACTCCTGGTGGCAAGTATTTGGTGCTAATTGAAAAAACTTACCAGGAGACATCCAAGCTCATATGGAGCAGGAAGAATTAAACCCACAAAATAGCATTGATTTATTGAAATATCACAACCAGACGGGGATACCATGAATCCTCCAATGGGATTTCCAGGTAGAAAAAAGGTTTCCTCCTCACCTCAAGAGAGATATATATACTAAATGGTGGGCTAAATATGACCCACGAAAATTTTTATCTGGTTATAAATTACCAATTTATGGAAAACCACGGGAAGATAGTTATGAGACTATCAAAACAAACCTTATTGGAGAATACACTAAAAGATTCCCAAATTTAAGTCAAGAATGCATTGAATTAAAGGCATATGAGCACATGTTTAAAATGTTCAGAGCAGAAAAGTCGGCTCTGCCAGCACCAATGGCCACCAGCTCTCAAGGTCCGGGAGGGACTCAAGGGCTCAAAGGATGGAGGATGACTCTCAAAGGCCAGAAGATGGTGATTATCAAACGGACAATAACTCTCAAGGGCTTGAAAACATACCCTCAGATTTTCCTGAAGATGAGTATGATCCAGCTGAAGGATCTGTGTAAAAAAAAAATAATAATAATAATAATAATAATTTATCTGGTCATTTCCTGTTATTGTATACTTACATCCTCCATTTAACTTTGGCCCTAAAACCGTTAATTCTTTAATGCCCGGGCTTTCCATCCTTCTGTTTTTCATCTGGTTATGTTTGGCCTTATTTTATCTATGATCCCTCTTGAATTCCATGGATTGCATATACTTGGGTCACTCTGAATGGGATTGAGGCATTCATTGAACATGCCAATTTTGGATGAATCTATTGGATTCAGATATACTGTCTTGAAGGAATTTGTTTCTTTTCTGTCAGTACAGTATGCATGCTGGTCTTTGCTTATGCAGATTTTTCAATTTCAACTTGTATGATTTTGGATCTGTATTGTAGTCTTCTCGTGTAATGATTGCACTTTCACTCTAATTAATATTATACTTCCATTTACCCAAAAAAAAGAAGAAAGAGACTAAACCTGGTCCAAGGGAACATAGTCCAAGGGAAATTCCTAAACTAAAATCCCATACTGAGCCCTCACATTGCTTTAAAACCAGTTACAGGACAAATCATTAACTATCATCATGGAAATCCAATCTGAAATCGTTAGATCACGTAGACCTCTGAGCTCTGCTATTCCAATTTAGGTCCACTTGATTGTTGAAGGCTATGAGATTCAAAACTTCTTTGCAGGGCCAAAAGAAACATTGGCTGGTACAGAAGTTCGCAACAATAAAAAAAAAAAAAAAAAGAGGATAGATTTCAAAGTTAATAGTTTGGACCTAAGGGTCCCTCCTAAATGACCCTAGAGTCCCTCAGTTCTCATCTGTATTGTCACCGAACTCCTAAATCCGAGACTCTAGACCCTGTCAGTTCTTTCTTCTGATAGGTGACAAAATCATATTTCTTCTATCTAGAAATGTAAAAAAGTATCCTCATATTCTTTTTGGCTGTGTATAACAAGAGGATCTCGTTCAAACCGATTTGAAACCTGACCTCTGGCTCATGGCGAGAACCCCCATCACTACACAAAAGAAGTTTAGGATAAAGAGGGACGGGCCAAGGACATGTTTGAACAGGGAGGGAAAGGAATCCTCAGCCCACCCTTGAAGATCTAGGTAGCAAAGATGTAGATCTTGATGTGGTTATTGTCCAGAAGGAGAGCAAAATAGGGGTCCCTACCCCCTAGATACCTAACCTTGACACTTGGGAGGGACTGTCAGAAGAGACTGGAGCTCCTCTATCTTAAAGTCCACTTCATCTGTCAATGAATATTGAAGAAGAAAGTCAAAGGAAAGGGGCGAAGATTTCACCTAGATTTAGAAGATATTATCAATGAGTTCTCTATATTCACCTTGATTTAGGAAAAGAAAAGAGGAAAAATGTCCTCTATATTATCAATGCTAGAGGATATTCACCTTGATTAAGAAGAAGTGTTATTGAATGGATTCCTTTATATTACTACCAGTTTTACTGTGCGAAGCTTCTAGGGAAGAATAATGAGAAATCAACAAAGACAGCTTGGGGCAGCAAGGAAACAGTTTGTTGGGGCAGGCTACTGGTAGTAGTTTGAGGTTCATCCCACTGGGCCAGATGTGGATCACCGATGGACAAAATGTAAGTTTCGCATTGCTATTTAGAATAGAATGAGAAACATGTTTGGGTCTCCACATTCATCAAGAAAGGCGGACGAAATGTGGCTGTGGTTCAAGTTAAAAAGAAGAAAAAAAAAAGATGATATAAACGTGCTAAAAATTTAGTGATGATCCCCCATACAATGTATTGGGGTATTGGGGTAACATGTAACGAGATGATATTTCATACATTACTGATGCTGATGTTATTAAATATTCAAAAAATACATTTTGAGGATTGATAAAATAGTTTACATGAGGATGAAGGATGATCAAATAAAGCATAAATAAGACTTTGGTCTCTATGTAATATGATGAGTGGAATTTTAGCTTTTCCCCCCTTCTTCAAACTGACTTAAATCAGCATTGCATACACTGAATTGGATTCACTAAGTTACTTAAAATAAAGGAAAATTTGTATATTGTAAAAATAAAAAATTGCTGCTGGGACCCACTAGAACTCAGCAACCAGCTTATCCACCCAATAAAGGATATACCGATATAGACAGACAAAACAAGAACAAATGATTTTTATCAAGATCTCCAGAAATCAACCAAACATTTACAATATCATTAGATAATTGATTGGATTCAAATTTCTGTCTTCAAAACAACTCAAAAAAAAAAAGAAAAAAAAAAGAGGCATATTGTCCAACAAAATCTTCCTAAAATAATGAGGGTAATTGTGGCAAAAAATTACACAATTCAGAAAATCAATCCAAATGTATACGAACAGGAGAAACTCATCATTATCAATGGTCCATTTTTTTTTTAACAAGAACCCAAACACCCCAAAATCAAAGAGAGCCATCAAATTGGTCAATTAAAACGCAATCTCCAAACCATTCAAAACCACCCCCCTCACAATGACAACCAGAATTACTTCTCAGAAATATCTCAAACAAAACCCAAACATGAAGCCCCCGTTTGGGTAGCGACTTAAGTTATTCTAGAATGAATAAGGAATAATAATTTTTTGTTTGGTTGTGCTTTCAATTATTCTCATTGAAAAATGTAATAATAATAATAAAATTTATTTGGTTGAAATAAATAAGTTGTGAATAAAAAATAAATAAGAAGTAAATAAAAATTTATAAAATGTGAAAATTTGATATTTCCTATGATTTAATAAAAGTGATAACAAGTGATTTGACATGTGAGTCATTTTATATCAGTGCAATAGATTGGGTTGAATAAAACAATTCATGTGAAACCTGAAATATCAATACTCCTTGTAAACAAACAGTTTTTTTTATCTTATTTTCATCTATTTCTCTCAATTCCTCCCCTGTTCTCTCATCCAAACAAGGGAGAAAGTTCAAGTAATGGAATTAAGAGAAACTGAACATGAAATCTCTCTTAAAAAACAACAACAAACGGAGACCCTAATGGCCCGTTTGGAAAGCAGAATAGACAGGTATAAGGGTAGTATAAGGGTGGTATAAGAATGGATAAGGAAAATGGTTGTTTGTTTGCAAAGTATAACTTGGTATTACTAAGCCAGTTTAAACAAGTATAAGAGAGTATAACAATTCTAAGTAACCCCTAGGATAAGCTATACTCACTTTATCTATTCTCATGGGCCCACATGTCAAATCAACTTTTTACATCTTATCACATCAAATCACCTATCAATACCTCTTATACATTAAAGGGTTCACATGTCAAATCAACTTTTTTACATTTTATTTATATTTTATTCTTTATCATCCAAACAACTCAACCTTCATTCTTACGTTTTTCAATAAGAATAAAAAAAAAACACAACCAAATAGAAAATCTCTCATTCATGTAGATTTGTTATCTATACTGGTATAGTTATCTATCTAGAATAACTCAATTCCGCTATCCAAACGGGGACTAAATGTAACCAAATCCAAACAGAACACCAAAAACCCAAACATGGTGGATGAATCTTACTCAGTCCCCTTCTGGCGAAGGATCCGGAACTGCTCAGGCGAGAGAATCGCCCTCCAATCCTCCTCCGACTTCTGGACCGGACCCGAGGAAGCCATGGCTACAGTCGTGCCGCCTCTCCTCCTGTTGTTGCTCGACGAAATCCGACCAGACCCAGATGGGGAAACGTTGAAAAGGTGGGGATTTGAAGGGATGATTCTTCTTCTTCTTGTATGGACGCCCGCACGATTTACGAGGGAGGTCGGAGTCTGGTTCGATATCTGGATTAGGGGCGTTTTGGGAATTCGCAGAATGTTGAGACCCATATTGTTTGGATGATGATGTATTGATTGACATATTCTTCTGTTGGTACCTTAATTTATTATAAGTGTCGGTCAATCACGGGTTTTGGAGGCTTTGGAGTCCCAATCTTGACCTGGAATAGCACGGGTTTCAAGACAGAACAGTGTTACATGAAAAAAAATATTCGAATGAAATTTAAAAAATAAAAAATGAAAACAGCATGAATAATGCGTCACATGATCAAAAAATCCATTATTTTAATGAATTTTATGATTAGGTCCCTTAAAAATTTTCCTTGGGCCACTCAAGTTTTGGAATTCAACTTCGGATTTTGTGAAAAGCTATTTACCTAGTTTGGTCCTATAGAATGAAATGTCAGATTTGGTAAAAAATTTATTTTGTTGGATATTTAATTATTTTAATTGTAATAAAGAATTAGGTTTTTATTTGTTTGTTTTTTGGATTTTTTATTTTTAAATCCCCATAAACCATAAAATTTAACGATCGATCCATCACTTCTTCGTATTTTAGTTTTACTCTTCAGATTTAAAGGATATGTTCTTTTTTAGTCTTTCTAAGAGACTAAAAAGAAAACCAAATAATTTAGGGATAGGTCCCTCTCAGTGACTAAAAAAGAAAATATCATTTAAATCTGGATACTAAAACCAATATACGAAGAAGAGAGTGACCGATTACTAAATCCTATGATTTATGGGGACTTAAAAATAAATAAAAAACCCTTATTTTTTATATTTCCATTTAGTCTTTCTTGTTCTCTTAATAATGAATAAAAGGTGAGAGTCTACCATTTTCTTTAAAAAGTGTAACGAATTTGACTTTTTCTTATTGGATTGAAAGTGTAAAAAAGTGTATCAAATACATCCTACCTAGACTGTAAAATTTTACTTTAATAAATGTAAACATAATAACAAAATAAATATATTTTGATGGTAAATCACAAACTTTATTTTGTTATTATGTTTACATTTATTGAAGTAATCCAAGTTATTCAGTTTTTTTAGAGTCTCAACATTTTTATATGTGGATGTCAGATTAAAAATAAATGATTCTTATAATCCCTCGTTTCACAGCCTTGTTTTTTAAAAAATTATTTTTTATAACTTTTTAAAATTGAATTTTTTACATTGAAAAAGAGTTAGTGCATGTGATGATGGAATATGTGTTTGGATCTATATTTAGCTTTTTTGAGATTTGAAAGAAAAATCAACCCAAATATAAATTCAAATGGTGTCTAGTGTGTTTGGATGTGCGATAGAAACACTGAGATTTTTAGAATCTTGCGTTTTAAAATTAACTTTTAAAAAATATTATTTTAATAATTTTTCAATAGTAAAAAAAAATTTATAAAAAAAATGAATGTTATGGTTTGAAAAGATGAATACTGAAAATGTGTTTGGATTTATATTTGAGATTTTTTAGTTTTTTCAACAAAAAATTATTCAAACACAAATAAAAAATATTTTTGGGGGTAAAAATTTGTGGACGTACACCTAATTAAAATACAAGGTTAAATTTCTGAATATTAAACTTCTAAAGGACCCAAAGCAAAAAATCTTATTTTAGTCATGATGAGCCTGCAAGTCTGCAACAAGGCTAGTGCTTTTGATGAACGGACATTTTTTTTTTTGCTTTACACGTGGTTATTATTTAGTGGATGCTACAGGAAGTCGCCTGTGGCATTGCCACAGACGATCCGAACCCGCTTTTGGAAGGTCTATTCTCAACCGCCCTGATAGCTCCTCATATAGATAGCATTTGGGGTGTGATCGTCACCTGCTTTCTTGAAAAACAAAAAAAAATTGGTGTTTGATCGTCTCACTGGGGAAATGGGAGGGTTCTCCTCTCTGAGCTACGACTGGCCTCACACAATGGTGGAAATAGAGAATTATTTCTGCTTGGTGGAAATTTGAAAAAGATTGTTAAATGGGGGGAAGGACGCCGGTTCCTTCAACCTAGCCGCGTGGGTCCGACAATAAGTTTGGGCTAACCGTCTGATACTTGGGTTTTTGGTCTTCTAAATTTGGGTAGTACCTAGGTAGAAAATTGGATTGACTTGGCTATGGCTAAAAGGGATGTAGACAGGGGTTTATAGAGGTTTTTTGGAGAGTGGATTTTGGTAGGAAATGGATTTCCTTCTCTCTCAAATAGGGTTTCTTTCTCATAAAAGTGGGGGAATGGGGATGTGGATTATTTTTTGGTAATACTCAAGAGTTGTGGATGATTGTTGATGAATGAAAAGGATTTTGATCCACCCCTATTTATAGTAAAAATTATGTAAGTGAATTATCACTGGACAATAGATTGAATTGGAATAGGGTGGTTGATTAGACGCCCCCTTAGATCTTTGTTTTATAAAACTTGGTCCAGGTAGGGGCCGGCTACTTGGATTGAGCCGTTGGGGGTCAAGCGACTGGGTTTAACAACCCGCCTTGCATCATTGTCAGTCATACATCCCATTTCTAACAAGCGGTGGAATCAGGCGGTTACTAAGGTTGAGCCGTCAGAGAGAGACAGCTAACAAGAACAAACTGTTTCAATTATTAATTTTATGTCCCATCCGATGGAAGCAGTTGAGGGGCAGCATGTTCAAGTGAGTCGTCGGGAAGGGGCGGCTGGTTTGAGGTAGCTGCCTGGTTTTTGGTCCCCCCATTTTTCTAAGTGTTTGGACCAGATCTTCTATTCTTTATTTTTCCCCCTACTTCCTTTAAGTAGATTTATTTATTGTCCAAAAATGGTTCTTTTAAATGTCGCTTGAGATTTTAAAAAAAAAATTGAACGGTCAAAATTAGGGTATCTACACCCCCCTTTTTAGAAAATTAAAATTTTACTTTGTTAGGTTGTGGAACCCTCCCTAGGTATCGTTTAGCATGTACTCCATGATCAACAATCAGGAATCGGGGATTTCAGACCCCTAAGAGGATCTCCAGCTCGTTCTCCGTCTCTGATCAGTCGGTCACGCCGTCCACGGGTCACTCTTGTTGGGGCGTTTCATGGCGATGGTACGACTAGAGTGGATGATGACCTTATAGATGTTGACGTGGCTACCGCAGTAGAGGAGGGAGTTGTTAGTGAAGTTGTTGGAGGCGGGTACGACGTCGGCGTAGTTGATCGGATTGGTTGACGGGGAAGGTCGTGGGGTCGTCGGATGGCGGTTTCTTGGAATCGACGACAGTGGAGGGGTAGGTGATGACAAAGGAGTGGGCGTTGGGGGAGGGGTCAAGGTCGAAGGTCAGAAGAGGACAGAGAGGATGATCAAGACCGCCACTGCCATGGATGAATCGAACTTCACTATGGTGATGGAGGCGGCGATGGTGCATGCCGCTGGGATGTTAGTGGAGGGGGAGATGGTTCTGTGAGAATGAGTTCTAATTAGAGTCTTCTGATTAGGGTTTCATTTTTGTTATTCAAAAAAATATTAGGTTTTTGAGGGAGGTTTTAATGAAGGGTCAGAGAAGATGAGATGCTGGTTGGAGAAGAATGGGATAAAAAAGAGAGAGAAATGAGTTCTTAAAATGACACGTGTGGGTTTGTAAGGTGTCAATGTAACACCCCAGACTTACACAGTAAAAAATTATCCACTTTACCCCTAAATGGGCTCACAGCTTTAAAGCGCTTGGTGTGTAAGAGATGTGCTCACATATATGCACATACTATCTCCTCCCATTAGGCGATGTGGGACTAAACACCATCACCCAAACACAATCCATGGGCCTCGTGGGACTCTTAGTCCTGGGCCAGGCGTCACAATTACCCCTCTAATAGGCCACACGTTCTCGTGTGGGACCACCTATGCCCATCATCGCGTAATGGACATGCTCTGATACCAATTATAACTCCCCAAGCTTACAAAGCAAGAAATTGTTCGCTTTGCTCCTAAATGGGCTCACGGCTTTAAAAACGTCTTAGTGTGTAAGAGTTATGCTCACATATAAGCATATGTTATTTCCTCCCATTAGGTGATGTGGGACTAAACACCTTCACCTAATCTATGGGCCTCTTGGGACTCTTAGGCCTGGACCATGCGTCACAGTCAAATCATCCTTTTATTGTGGGGTGGATTCAAAGTTTTTAAACAATTGAAGGGGTGGATAAGATAACGAGGTGGGTTACCAGGGTAGAAATAATGGACCCTGGCTAACATTGTGTTGCCTCTGCTACAGTGAAAAGACCCTCGTCGACTATCTCCCCTACATCTCTAACTACAAAAAAAGAAGAAGCAAAACCAGACTACAAAGACCATCTTCTTCAACCTTCCTTTACACAGGTCTAGGGTTTCAGGCAACCAAGCTACGCACACTAGACCATCACGGGTGGAGTTTCCATTACGCACGCATATCCTCCTTCAATCTGAGTATAACCAAGTCCTTGTCCTATCAAGCAAAAAAGAATTTTGAATGAGTTTAAGACATATTTCTTCATCTCCCAACAACCTCATTTAATCCCCATCTCTTCTCACAACACAGATCCAACTTTCACCATAATATAACCCATATGGAACCCCTGTTTAGTCAACCTGCAAGCATCATTTTGAATGGGTTATAGGTACTACATATTTCACAATGTTCATCCGGATGGTTGGCCAAGTATGTGCACATAGTTTTTTTGTATGATAAAATATTCATTGGACAAATACCAATAAGAAACTTTATTGAGAAGGTAAATTAGTCATTATGAAAAAGTACAGACCGTCAATACATAGCAAACCCAACGTACTGATGTAGATTAGGAGAAGCACAATCGGTAAGCTGATTTTAACAAACAACATGCATACTAATTTGAAAGAAATACAATACAAATATATGAATAGCACTCATTTTGGCATTTCAACATAAATGTACATCTCAAGTTCAAACTGATTTGAAAGTTCAATACAAATATATGAATAACATTCATTTTGGTATTTCAACACACATGTACACTTCAAGTTCAAACAATGTAAAAAACTTCATCAATGACATAACACACTAATTCATCTATAAAAAAAGCAACAATGATACACCTGAAGTTCAAATTCAACACATACCTCAACTAGTCAAGATGTTGTTTTTCAAAATCATGGAAAAAAACAAAGAGGGAGGGAGAGAGAGAGAGAGAGAACTTCTTGTAATTAAATTCAAACATCAATTTTTCAACGATAATATGGCTGTTATTATTTTAAAAAATAGTCTAGAGAGCATAGAATGCTCGCCCCCTATAGAGCCAAGGACACATCCCACAAAATAGAGAGGAGGTAGTTTTGAGAGTTTGTTGGAGAAGAAATATGGGGTTATGCTCTCCAATTTGAGGAGAGAGTGGTTACGGTGAGTAGCTTTACATATGCTCTATGAGCATTTTTAACAAGCCTCTCTATTTTTCATCAAATTTGGGTGAAAGAAGTGTCAATTCTATTTATTAGGGGATCATTTTTCATGTGGTGTCTCCAAAGAGGCTCTCTATTTTTTTGTTATTCAATCTAACTATCATATATAATATACAAATAAATATTGTATGATCTTATTTCAATCATAATATATTCTCAATGGTCATATTTTCAACCATCTTATTTTCAACGGTCATAATGGAATTTTATCTCGCTGATGGTATTTATCCCCAATGGTCCATTTGTTAAAAACAATTCCATCTCCACGATGAAATAAGTAAAAATATTTTGCTGCAGCTTAAGAATCGACAAGAAAAGATGCAAAATGAGCATTTGGAGTGTTCCAAGTTTGTTTTACAATTGTGCATGGACTAGCACATTTTTGAAAACGTGAAGCTAGGGCTGGTAAACAAGCCAAGCAGCTCGGGCTCGACTTGGGCTTGGCTCGTTCAAAGCTCGTTCAGGCTCGTTCAATTAGACAAATGAGCCGAGCTTGAACAATTTTAAAGCTCGGTTTGTAAACGAGCCAAACCGAGCATGAGCCTAGCCGAGCAGAGCCCGAGCCCGAGCTTATGTTATTTCACATGTATTAGGTGTTTTGATTTGTGAAATGTGACTTCTCAAATGCTAAATAAAGTTTTTTTTAGTTAAATGAGCTCGAGCCGAGCCTTGATTCAAGCTTTAGCTGAGCTTGTTTGACAAATGAGTCGAGCCGAGCTTCAACCGAGCTTTTCACGAGCTTAGAGCCGAGCCTGATACTAAACGAGCCGAGCCTGAGCAGGTCAAGGCTCGGCTCGTTTGACTCGTTTACCACCCTACGTGAAGCCTGTGTAATATTGCACAAGATGATAATTGAGGATGATTTCAATTTTAATGTTGTGGGTGAAATCTCCCCTTCGTCAATGTCACATGATCATACATATGAACTTATTGAATTCATTCAATGTCAACAACGCATCAAAAATAGGGAAACACATTCTCAACTCCAATCATAATTAGTTGAGCACTTGTGGCAACTACATAGGGAATGATAGAAACTAGTAGATTTGAATTCGGTATTGCATTAAATATTTTATATGTAACATTTGTGGAAGTTAAATTTATTTTTCATGTTTGTTATTGCTGTTGAATACTCAATTGAGATTATCCTTGATGACATTTGGTAATGTAATTTGATATTGTTAACTCAAATAAAATGGCATGATTGTTTAAAATTTTCTTTCTCAAACCTAAAAACATAAAAATCTTAACAAAAGCTGAAACAAAGAACACATTCGAAGAAGATAAAACTACATATTTATTCACTGGTGCATTTTTCAATCACCCATCTATCTATATAGAAATGAGAAGTGTTTTCAATTGTGCAATAGAATTTTACATATTTACCCCTAATAAATTTGTTAAAGTATATTATTATCCAAAATTAATATTTAGTCTCCTAATTTTATCTTAAGATTTTACAGATATATTGAATGAATGGTGTTGGTTGTGCCATGTCATCATGTTTTTTGTTGTTATTATTTTTTATTAGATTTAAGCCTCGTTTGGATATGAATTTAGGTAGATTCTGTGATTAATAAGCTAAAAATTCTCAAACTCAGATCCAAATACATTTGTAATGTTTAGTTTTTTAAACAACCATCTTCTCTTTTTAGGCAAAAAAATTTAGGTTGAAAATCTAATAAATCATAGATTTTCAAAAGTTGAGTTTGAAACACAAGATTCTAAAAATCTTAGCATTTCAATCTCACATTTAAATGCAACCTTAGATTGAGATAATCATGAAATAAAGATAACAAAGAGGTAATTTCAAGTTAAATATGACGTTCAACACTTTATCTCACTTTTCATCTTCAAATAATCATTTTCGAAAAAAATCTATTTCATAGTCATAATTATATATCGAAAATATCTTTCCAACAAGCTATTGATCATCGCAATATGAGTTATACTTGAAAAGTTATGAATTTTTAAAGAATTTTATAAATAATTTAATTCTTGAATTTTTTTTTTTGGTATCTATAGATAAATTGGATAATATCATCAATATCCACTAAATAATAATGTTTTTTTTATATATACCTCTAAAAAAATCACATTTTAGCAAAATATCACTTATGATTTTTTATTTTTAATAATGTTATCCTAACTAGGGATGCAACTCAGGTGGGTTGGGTCGGGTTGGAGGTCAACCCGAACCCAATCTGTCGAGTTTTGTTTGGGTTGGGTTCAGATTTGATTCAGATTGAGTTGAGTTCGAGTTTAATTTAAAAAATGTATTAATTCAAACAATTAAAATTTTACAAGAGTTAATTCTCCGCATAACAAAAATAAAAAAATAAAGATGAGGAACATTTTATCATATACATAGAAATGAAAGATTCCATATAAAAATAAATATATAAAAATTATAGAAGTGAAAAATTCTACATAAAAATAAACAAGTTAACAAGTTACATTATCTCTGTATGAGTTGGATGGTAATGAATGTCCTAATGGATGTTAAATTTATGAAACTATTGGATATACAGGTTTTGGTAAGACCGTAAGAAAAATGAGAATTGTGATTCAGTGGATAGTGGATACCAAACAATAGCGACGGATATGGGCTGCCGCCAACAACCAATAGCGACTGCCAATATCCATCACTGGATGCTAAAAAACTATCTATAAATTCAACAGCGACAATCAAAATCTGTCACTAATAGCAAGCGTCCATTATTCGTCAAACACCCTACCGCGACAGATCACGGATATCAGGAACATAGTAATACATTACCATTTATTACAAATTCATCATCTTCCAATGCTTCAAGTCATTATTTTTGCTCAGATGACAATGTCTCTCTCAATTTGAGGAGGTTATTGATGTCGTTGGCTATGTTTAAAGCATCCTCTGAACTCCCATAGAAACCCCTCCTCTTTAGACCAGCACAGTAGAGACCATTCATGCCCTTCCAGTGATTTGGGAATTCTTGTTTAGCCATTCCATCGTCGTCGATGAGATAACCGTCATCCTGCACAATTTACGGCCATTTTGTTTTCGCATATTTAAAGACTGTTTTCACATTCTGTAATCTTTGTGAGACTAAACATTTTGGAGGGAACCAAATTTCCAACACCCATGTGCATGAATGTCATTCGAATGTAAATGCAAGAGTATATAATAAACTAATTAAATACTTATAGATGCAACAATTTTGTTGAAGAATAGAACAAAGTTTTAATGAAACGTACAGATACCTTAAGCCAGTTCTTGACTGTCCGCTTATATCCAGTTGCAAAGACAATGACGTCGAACTGAAGCGTCTTGCCATCCACAAACCGCACTTCGCTGCCTCTCACACTCGCTAACGACGGCAAAACCTACGTACATACATCACACAACTCGTTTTAAAGTCTAAAATGCAGACCAGACATGTTTTCATTTTTTTTAAATCATGCATCTCATTTATTAAGATACGTACGTATTTTTATAAAATGTGAATTATATATATTCCAATGAATTGAAATGTGTATATATATCAATTATAGTGAGTGGATGAGGTTACGAGGTATACTTGAATTTGGCCGGATTTGATCTTGTCGACCGTCCCGACGTCGACGACCAGATAAAAGGGGGTGTTGTCTTTAAGATAGAATGGTCCCTTGGATGGTCTACAAAGTCCAAACTCAGATGTGTTCCCAAATTTTAGGTAGCATAAGAAGAGGACTATGGAGTCAACCCAGTGATATGGGAAGAAATTGGACAAGAAAATCCCTAGATGCCATATCTCTCTAGTTACCACATGAACCTGTGATGGAAAGAAAGAGAATTAATTAGGCCAGTCGTTTAGACAAAATAATTCAGAGCATGGGATATAAAAAACTACAATGTATATATATGTCTGCTAAAAGTTTGGATAAATTTTTATCCTAAATATTACTTGCAATTGAGCAACATATAACCCTTTTTTTATTATTATCAATTTTGGTATGTTGATGATATAATCGTTTATATTAGCTGTGTCCTTTTTTTTTATATAATACATATTTAAATGAAATGAATGCATGTCCTTTTTACATTTTCTAGTATATTAATATATACTTTATTAGAAATTTCATACGAAAGGTTAGTCTTTCCTTTTAAAATTTGAGTAAGAAAATAAACTTCCATCTTAAAAGTACTCATCATGAATATGACATTCTGCCCAAATATTAAAAGTATTCATCATGAATCTTTTTAAAATGTTTTTTTTTCATTACTGGTAGATCCATCTTCTACCAATACAACTGGTTTGAGGATATTCTCTTTTTTATTTAAATAAAATTAAGACACATACCTATCATTTCATATAAAATAAAGGGATTTTTAGTTTAAACATGTAAACATGTCTATTTAGGGTCTCTCACTTCTTTATATTTCTTTTTAAGTCTCCATATTCAACCATTTATTTGATTTTTAATCCCTCCATCAAACATCCGTCCATACACTATTAATTTATTAAATGTGATTTTATTTTTAAGTCCATGTAAACTATGTTATTTAATGTTAAATTCCTGTAAATTATGTTATTGAGTGATCAGTCCCTGTAAAATATGCAGAAAGTAGGAACTGATCACTAAATAACATAGTTTACGGGGACTTAAAAATAAATCACATTTCACAAATTAACAGTGTATGGACGGACGTTTGACGGATGGACTAAAAACTAAGTAGGCGGTTGAATATGAGGACTTGAAAAAAATAATGAAGGGATCAATCTCTAAATAAATAAAAATAAAAATTCATAAAATAAAAAAACAACCAACATAGAAACCTGTATATTCAAACCTGTTTAATATAGTATTAATCATATAAGTTTCTCAAACACTCAAACAAGTTGGAATTAATGGCTGTCAGGTAACCAACTGAGAGATAGTTGGAAAAAAAAAAATCTTACCTTGGATTACATTGGTAAAATACTAGAATTTTTCTGATGCATGAATCTGACAATCCGTGCAAACACTGAATCCAGTATGTGAATCCAGTATGTGAAAGATGGAGGGCCCTTGAAATCTGGAATTTCAGGGCCTACCCTGAGATCATGTGTAAGAGATAGGACCCTATGTGAATTTTATAACGAGACGATTGAATATGGGCGTTCTTATACGGTTTAAAATATAATCTTACATATTTTATTAGAAATCGAGTGAAGTGTATACATCATTAATCGACGTATATACCTTATTAAATTATTTATTTTATACTAATTAAAAATAAGTTCATTCAATTCAAAATAGAACGACGTACACTTTTTATCAAAGCATATATCTCATTTAATGATTTTCATTTTAAAAAATAATAAAAAACTTGTGTGGTTCGAGTTTTGACTATAAGAATTACTCAGTCTAACATTTTCCACTTCAATATACTTAAATATTTAATTAAAATTTTTTTGAATAGTTATATGAATGAAATTTTTTTAGTTCATTTACATAATTACTCTAAATAAATTTTTTTTGAATAAAATAGGAAAAATAACAAAAAATATAAATTTGACATATATCTTTGAAAACAAAAATAGTAGATAAAACAAATAATAATAAAATAAAAACAACATGCCATTTTCTATATAATTTTTTTTTAAAGATAAAATCCCAATAAAATATAGAAGCATACTATAATAGAAGAACAGATAAAAAAAGAAATGGATATAATTTTTGAAACATAATGAAATAATTAAAAAAATAGGAAATGAAAATAATGGAGTGATGCAGTTAAAACATCCGTAATTGTTTGGTGAAAATAATGGAATGATGAAATAAATATTTTAAGGATTGTAAGGACATGGGATTCCAAATTGGGCCTGTAACGTGATTATGTGAGACAGGTTCGACAGCATTGCTATTTAATTCTGATGCCCCCCCCCCCCCCCCCCCCCCCCCCCCATCCTATTATAGATCTGTTGCATTAACCCTAGCTAGTGGACATGCTGTATTGCTAGAGGACATGTATTATTATATTGGTACGAATAATAATTGAGTTCTTGCGCTAAAATTGTTTTACATAGAAAAAAAATTCAAATAAACCCCTATGAACCGTCCAAAATTCATATAACCCCCTAACTTTTTTCTGAAGTCTCATAATCCTCTGAAAACACCTATATAAATTCAAATATCCCCATGAGTCAAACTTTCGTTGATTGATGAGAAATATTTTGTGAATATTTTGTTTAGTTAAGCTTAGCTGAAAATAGAGTACGCCAAAAAAAACCCCTACAATTTATTAAAAATATAAAAAAATTTATGTAATAACGATTTTACACATCTAAATAAATTATAAAACCCAATCCAAAGATGTAAAATTGTCATTTACATAGATTTTTCGTATTTTTAACATATTGCAGGGTATTTTGATATACTGTTTTTCAGCCAGGGTTAACCAAACATAATATACATAAGTAGAATATTATTTATCTATAAACAGAATATACATTCGCAGAATATTCCTTATCCATCAACATAAATTTAATTCAGGGGGCAATTTGAATTTATAATGATGTTTTAAGGGGTTTATATAGACTTTAGGAAAAGTACAGGATTGTATGGATATTGGACAGTTTACCGGGTGTTATTTGGATTTTTCTCTTTTATATAATATATATATAAATTAACTCTACTAAAAAATAATTATATATATAATATATTTGCATAAAAAAGTTTGTATATGTTGTCTTCCATTCTGACAGAGAATTGAGCAGAGTAGAGGAATCATTCACACTCATCCAATTGAGTTAGTGAAATAAAAAAAACCTCTTGTTTTTGTTTTAGGGACGAAGCCCCTAGCTATATTGTAAGTTCTATAATTTCATGTTATATGGTGGACAACTGGACATTATGATAATGCATCCGAGTTGTATATATATGTATTATTATATGACTATATATGAGTAATGATGTCTTTACCATTGAGCAGGCCAGCTGTGAGATTTAAAATTTTGGGTGGGGCTCTAGGTAAATTTTTAAAATGGGGCACTATCACCAAAAAAAAAAAAAAAAAGCTATATTGTTTAAAAATCAATGTCATCTCAAAAAAAAAGATTGTCATGCCTGACTTTTTAATTTCATCTTCAATTAACAAGAATTTATTTTAAAAAAATATAACCAAGAACAAAAAGTTTTTAAAATTAAGCAAAACTAAATTCAAGAAGGGGCTAATTAAGTACTACACCTTAAACTAGAGATCAATTAATATTGTTGCAAAACATTTAAATTTTGATTTTTTTAATTATTTTAGAATGGTTGAATAAAATTTACGTTTACAGATGATAAATATTTTATGAATATTATGTTTGGTTAAACCTTGGTAGAAAACACATTATACCAAAAAAATCATTTAATGTGTTAAAAATGTGAAAAATCTTCTATGAATAACGATTTTATTTCTCTAAATATATTATATGAATAACGATTTTATAATATATCTAGAGGGCAAAATCATCATTTTCATACGATGTTTTGCATTTTTAACACATTATAATAGTTTTTTTGTATATTGTGTTTTCAGTCAGGGCTAATCAAATGAAATATTCGTAAAATATTCATCATCCATTAGCAAAATTTTTATTTAAGGGGTTATTTGGATTTAATAGGTATTTTCAGGGGGGGTTATATGGATTTTAAGAAAAATCAGGGGGTTATATATATTTCAGTCAGATTTCAGGGGGTTGTACGGATTTTCCTTAAAAATAATTAATCAGATTTTACAGTAAATTAGACTCAGACCCATAACAAAAATAAACAACTGTCGTGGACATTTGAATTTTAGGGGCTCTTCCCTAGGTGGGGCTTTAGGCGGCCGCCTCCTGGGCATACACCCAGGGCCGGCCATACCAGTGAGAGAGTATGTATAACCAGTCCTAGGGTTGTGAGAAAAAAGTTGGTAGAAGACCAATATAGTTTGCAATACTGAGATGAAAAGCTTTTTCCCTGCATCAACACAGACAATTTTTTGTTGTATCTCATAAATTTCTCATCATGTATTTTCATGTTTGTTTTTCTTTTTCTCTAATTTGATTCCTAAATCTTTTTTCAAAAATTTATACAACATAAAAATACATATATATTGATTCATATGCTGCAAGTGCATGTGTTATTTTTCATTATCATTTTTTCCCAAAATTCATACCATTATAAATTGTTATTACTCTAAAATTCGCCAAGATAAACATAACTAATTAATTAAATTTGAATGGCAAATGAATCTAGCTAGCCACACAATATCTAATTAAAGAGCCAATCATATTTATTCATCTCAAACAACAATCATATATATTCATTTTAAACAAATTTGAACAATTTTAAAATATTCTAATTTTTCCATTATCATATCAAATCTAAACTCATTCCCAAACGCCTCTAGTATTCCGAATTTAAATTTTAAGAAAATGAAAAAACTACCTTTTTTATATATAAAAACAACTTTATTAAGTAATAAAAGCATTCTTCATCCATGTAAAGCTTCTCTCAAAACATGTTTTAAGTGAAAAACTATTTTTCAAACTCATTCTCAAACAATACCATAATTACATAATAACATTATTATCCACTTTAGGTTCTATGATCATGATGAGTTTTGTCAATCTCCCAAGACAAAAGTATAGTTAAAAAAAAAAAGGCACATACCGGACTCCGGACGACGATAGAAGTCCTGGCACCAGATTCCGCCAAATCACAAGCAATCTCCATCCCGGAGTTCCCACACCCGACCACCAAAACATCTTTCCCTTCAATTTTTTTTTTAAAAGTAAAAATAAATATATGTCCTTATTAGAAGAACTACCCTCAAATTACATGAAACAAAAGAAAACAAAAGGATATATAATGTGGGAGTTGGTCAGTCAAACTTGGCTCGGTCAATACCATCCGTATCAAACTACAAACCTATTAATAAAACTGCACGTGTCACTATCTGTGCTATGTGCAGTTTGATTTATAGATTTTTGTCGATACTGATAGTACTGATCAAACTCAATCTTGAACAGTAATAGTATACCTTCACACTCCTTCCCGGACCTATACTGACTGGAGTGCAACACCTCCCCACCAAACCCCTCCAACCCCTTCACCTCAGGCACCACCCCCTCCACATTCTCCCCACTCGCCACCACAACAAACCTCGCCATGTACTCCACCACCTCCTCCCCCGTCCCCACCACCACCCTCCACCTCCCCTCCTCCTCATCGAATCCTACTTTCTGGACATCGCTGTTGAACGTGGGGCGTACGTCGAAGCGCTTCGCGTAGGAGTCTAGGTAGTCGACGACGCCGGACCTGGGGACGTAGGAGGGGGAGTTTGAAGGGTAAGGCATGTGGGGGAGGCTGCAGAGGTTCTTGTGGAGGTGGAGGTGGAGGCGGTCGTAGGTTCTCTTCTTCCAGAGGGAGCAGATACAGTTCTCTCTTTCCAGGATGGCAATGTTGGTTATTGATAGGACTTTCAGACAGGCCGCGGTGGCTAGCCCCGATGGGCCTCCCCCCACTATCACCACCTCCTTCTCTATGGTTGTTCTCTTCTTCTTCATCATTTGGTTGGTGTGGTTGATGCAATGTGTGAGTTTTTTTTGTTTTCTTTCTTGGGATGGTATTGATTTGAGTCTCTCTAGCCTCGACTGTTGGGGAGGAGCAATTTATTAAGGGGTGTTTTTATTAATGGGCCCAGATTATTCTTTTAATTTTGAAATTGGCCCTGAGATAGTTTGAATTTCAAAACTTGTTTGCCTTTGCCAGTTTGACCGTGTTGACTCCTATGTGCCATTATAAATCAAGGTTTTTTTTTAGATATTAAGATTTATGGATATATGTGAACCAAAATTACTTTGATTAGTTGGCTAACCTCTCATATCTGAAAAGGAGGTCGAGCCCATGGGGACCAATATTTTTTTAAAAAGATTAATGACTCAAATTCCAATCATGTCTCCTATGTAAAAAAACATAAATAAATTAGGTAACAGCGCAAACCTAGTCAAACTGGTTTTGCAATTAAAGGTGGTTGAGGATTAGTTTTGAAATTAATAAGAAATACTAGGAACAAAAATGAAAAATTCCCATTTATTGGATGAATTCTGAGTGGACGTTGGGAGTTACGTATGAATTTTGCACATGTGATTTATTATAAGTGAATTATTTGGTTTTTAATGAACAGTCTCTGCTCCGAATGGCGAATATTTTGGAATCTAAACCGGGGTATCTCGGACAACGTGATGTAATCACCAAATTAATCATTGTTAATAAAAACAGATGTAGTTCATTTTAATAGCACATGGAAAAAACTCGTGATGAGATTCTTTTTATTATTATTGTTAGAAAATAGAGTGAAATGGACACATGCAATTCTAGTTTTTTATGTGTGAATAATAGAAGTGAAGATACCACAATGTGATTTAATTGATGGTCTTGGTTAGATTTGTTGGACAGTGCATGTAAAATTTAGCCTAGTAAGAATAGTAATAGATTTAACAAAAATTTAAGTAGCTTACAATTTTAAGAAGTACTGTGTGTATGATTAATGGACACCTTAATTTTTTTACTTTGTAAAGATCAGAGGAGTAGGTAGAGGTGACATGAACCATAGTCTGTCATATGTTTTAATTACTGGATCACTTTTGTTTATATTGTCTTTGCGTATTCACTTTTTTCTCATAGAATGTTATATTAATAGATTGGATCTTCTTTCTTCTTTTCTCCCTCTATTTCCCTCAAGATGTTTCATTTTGAGGTTCAAATGTGGTTATTTAAAATATTACTTGAGGTCATTTTCTTTTATTTAGACGGTCAAAATTGAATTCACCAAATCAGTGGTCTATAATGTGTCTTCTCATCAAAGACACTTAATTAACCATAATACCCTTAATACTCACATACACTACAACTAATAACCTCTCATTAATCATATTCATAAACAAATGGAACAACCTTAATTCACTGCTTAAACCCAAATCCCCACTTGTTAAGCTATACAAGAGTTAAATATGATTCTCCTAAAAACAAAGTTCATTTTAAAAAGCCAAAACATTGATTCATTAGCCACAAATACTAACAAGATCTTGTGAGATAATTTTGTGAGCACAGCTGTTTCATATCTTTACATTTACATGATCTGAGTGTCCACTAAATCAACCACCTTTACATGGCTCACCCCATGGTGTTACACATTGATCTGAGACTTCAAAAACAAACATCAATAATAGATGTTGACAGCCACGCACAAGAAGAGCAAGCCAACTCAAACACACAATTGGAACATGAAATCGGACCTGAGAAATTCCAATACTTCAAAGAATCACATTCATTCAAGTAACATGCACACATTCCAGTACAAAACAAACCGTTGTCCACAAAAAGTCTATCTTATTCTCTCTTGGGTGGATATGCTTGTGGTGTATTAGGGATGCAAGGCAGCTTTGCTCTGACTTTCTCTCTTGCTGCACTTCAAGTGTACTCTACCAGATGTAGCCACTTTGTAAACTTTTTGTAAATCCAAATTCAAATAGCAATACAAATTTTACTTTTATCCTCAAAAAAAAAATGCACACATTCAAAGGAACAACTTTCATAACAGAGAGTAACTCAATCACACAAAAAAGGTTTCAAAAAAGCTAAAGCACGCAAAGTACTCCTTTTCGATAATCAAACTAGATCAGAAATGATCGATCTGCATCAAATTGAAATATAAATTTAGTTCATTTACATACAGTTTTTAAGTGGGATTTAGCAGTATCACATCCATATGAAGAACAATACAATAGGCCTCATAAATATCAGAAATCATGGATTTTTTGGCTGTTACGTCTCCCTACACTTTTCTGACCCACCAAACATGACTGAAATGAAAATTGTACAGAAAACAGACAGGGGGGGGGGGGGGGATTGAAGTGACTGAGCATACATATGAACTTGAAAATACTAGTGCTTAATTAAACAAATATGTCTTCCACGAGTCAGAGAACATTGTAAACATGTTTTTGAAAAAATTATACTCGAAATTTGGTTTAAATTGAATATTCTTATTTCATACCATGTGATTGAATTCGGCATTTCATAAAATTCACAATCAATGTTGGTCGTCCAAATTAGCTCCCTATGCTGCTCACAATGGTGGAGTCAGGATTTTTATAAGGGTGCCCTAATGCGAATTTTGTAAATATTTTTTAAAATTGTATCATTAATTATGTTTTTTTAATTTCAATAACATAAATTAAAAAATGAATATGTATAAAATGAAATAAAGATTTAGGGGTTCATACCTCCATGGCTTTCCATGGGATATGGATATTGAAGGAGGTTTGGGGGTCGGTGAAAAAGGAGAGTCAAATGGGGCTTTTGTTTTATGTTGGGGGGAGGGTTAATTAAAAGAAGGGGATGATGGCACACCACACACATGGATGGTCCCAAATGGATAATGGATGATTATTTTGTTTTTCATTTTGAGTGGTGGACTGTTATTATTCAGAGAATTTCATTATGGGCTCTAACTAAAATCAATCCATCAGAGAAAAATAAAAGGATTAGTCCGACCTACACTTGGCATAATGGTGTGGACACCCCCACAATTCACACAGGGGAGTTGAATTCAATTCCGGTCACCAACAGGAAGGGAAAAAAGTGGAAGACAGCCAATAGGCTGTGTGTTTGTGGGTTTTGCCCACTAGTCTCATCTGGGTCCTGACCCAGGTCCATCTAGTTTGCTCAGTCCGGGTCCTGTGTACCAAAAAATAGGATTAAAAGGTTAGAAACAAAAAAAAATCAGGCCCCCCCCCCCCCCCCCCCGATCCCAAGGTGGCTCCGCCACTGGCTTCTCATGTGGTTAAGTACATCAACAAACAATCACGACTGAATCTCCTCTTTTTTTATATAAATGTAAATATTGCTACCGCGATTTTATTAAAAGAAATCATCGCTTTAGTGAATCACTAGAGCCTTGAGACATTTTCAGTGCAATCTAGCTAGTCTAGTGAGTTATTAAGCTTTCTTCAAAGGATGATTGCTTCCAAGCTCATCTTCACCTCCTGGTTGTTAAGAGTTCTACTCTATGTATCTTCAATATCATGATCATCTCAATCATCAATAGTAAGCCAAAAAGAAATTTGGGAGCGGTTCCCCATAATAATGAGCCTATCCCAATAAAATTAATTTAAATATAAAAAATTATATATTATAGGGAGTTTTGCGTATATACCCCTGTTAAATCCCATAGTGTAAAAATACCCCTTGAAAACCTCTTTAAGTTGTGCAACTGTGCCCCTATCACCGTCGCCATTAAGAACTCTAGTTTACCTATGGTTAGAAACCCTAACCTAACTTATGAAATGACCTAAATTCCCTAACTAATATAAAGAAAGAAAAACTAACTCTACATCATCACAACCCTATCCCCCCATTCGAACCTTTTGGAAAGAAGAGGATTAGGGATTTGTGAAGAGATGCTCATTGTTGGATCTTTTGGAAAAAAATATGATGAGGGATTTGATGAAAAATGAGTATACAATGCGTTTGAGAGGTTTTGGAGAGGGATGAAATGGTAGAGAAGAAGAAGAACAAGAGAGGTTTTGAAGAGGGGATGTTTGAGATGTTTAAATCGAGTACAACAAGGGTAAAAGAGTAATTTTATCCACTAACATTGAGTAAATGGTGAAAATCGGGTAGAGTTAATGGAATTTTAACTTAGGGGCATGGTTGCACAACTTAAAGGTTTTCGATGAGTATTTTGCACCGTAGGATTTAACAGGAATATTTTTACAATATTGAGTTTTAGCAGAGGTATATATGCAAAAATTCTTATTTTATAAGAGTCCTAATACACCTAGTCCTTTTTGCAGTCTGTTTTACAGTCTCATACATAATGATAACGTTTTATATATAATGTAATCATAGTGTATGAGATTCTATTATAGCGCATAGAATAAAAAAAATTTATTATTTTTAATATATATATATTATATTTGAATATATACTTCATTTTATATAACAGTACATATTTCAATAGAAAAGTGTATGATTTTATAATATAAAAAAAAAACAGGGGATTGGATGTATCATTTTCCATTTTATAAAATCATGAAACTCAAAACAAACAATTATTGCCCCCATAAGAAATAAGCTAAAGGTGTAAAATGTGTCATGCCTGGCCGGCCTGGCCCAACCGGCTCGTGCTGGTCTGATGGGCCAGACCGTGTCATGCCCCATTATGGGCTAGTGGGTCGGCCCAACAATTAGTCCTACTTTTGTAAAAGGAAAAGGGTACACTTAGTTACATTTACCAACAAAAACTCAGATCTCACATGTTTTTAATTTTGTTTAAAATAGTAAACATCATCTAATGAGATATATGCTTTGATAAAAAAATACATATCGATCCATTTCAAATTGAATAAACCTATTTTTAGCAAGTGTAAGAAAAAATTCAATATGTATATATATCATCTAACGAGGTATATACTTAATTAAATCTGTAACGAGATATATAGGGTCTGTGTTTTGAACTGAAAATAAAACTGAGTGTGGCAGCACTCTTTATAAAAGCATACAATAATTTCTAGGGTTAAAAACATATACGTCCCTGTAAACATGGGTAATCTCATATAAATCCCCGTCAAAGTTGAGGTAAATGTATAAATTTTTGAAAACTCACAAAAATTCGTATATATCCCTTTTGTCAACAAAATTTAATAATGATTCAACTGTAACCCATACCATGAAATTATTAAATTATCTATCATTTTTTAACCCCTCCAAACAATGTCAAGGTAGAAGATGAAGAAATATAAAAGTTCTATAAATGTAATTTGATCTTTTGCATGTATTAATTTGTATATATGATTGTTTATATGAACTATTATGTCTACACAAATACATGGTGATGGACTATTATGAAAATATTATATTAAATTTTGATGAAAATTTCACTCAATGATGATAATTGGGTTTTTGAGAGTTTCTAGGGACTTATACGTGTGCTTCAACTTTGATACTGACTTATATGAGATTAACTATGTTTATAGGGATGTAAATGTCTTTAACCCTAATTTTTAAATAATAGATTGGTTAATCTTACAAAACAAACATTGTTTTATAGAAGAGTCTTGTTACACAGGCCTCGTTATTTAAGCCCCATTATGTGTCATCTTATTATTAGCTGCCCAGTTAACTTTTACAAAATGGTAAAAAGAAAAATACAAAATTGTCCTTCTATTAAAACCCTGGATTTTGAAATACAGAAATTTAATGGCCCTCTTTTTCCGTTTCCTTCATCTTCCCCTTCTCTTTCGGTAAGCCAAAAACAATTTCAAATCCTCTAGGTTATCAAAAATAAAATTGAAAAATGAAATCAAATTCTCAAATCTCATTTCTTTAAAAAAAAACATAAAAAAATACCAAATCTCATTTCATTTTGGTTGTCTGACCTAATTTTGGTTATCTGACTTAATTTTTGTGTGCGGTTTTTATTTTACATTCTTAAATGCAGTCTTATATATATATATAATCAACCCATTCCACTTATTATAACGAGACATATATCTCGTTGTATATAATTTTTATATAAAATAAAAATGGTTGGATTACATTTCAAGCTGCAAAGGTAGCTTGAGTGTAACATTTTCCTGGTTACATACACAATCTAAAACGCCCCCATTCATGGATCAAAAACCTAACACCAGCAGCCCACAAAGTCAGGCAAAGCTGTCTCCCTCCCTTCCCTGTATCCAATCAAAACCTGCCACGTAATCCACTTATACAAACTAACTACCCAATCTTCCTCAAAAACCACATGATGTCACAGTTTCTTTTTCCTACCCCAATTCTAGTTTATATCCGTTGATAGAAATCATCGAATTAGATAAATATATATTTCAATAGAAATTTTTTACTGTGCAAATGGGGTGAGTTTTCATTTACACATGGTCAAACATAATATTTTGTTTGATTATGATATTTAAAATATAACAAATAAAATCTAGGGTTTTCATTTGCCCCATTAAATGGGACAAACAAAATCCCAACCAACCCATGTGTTTTCATTTGTAACAGATTTTATTTTCACACCTCTCAAGTGTATGTAAAACAATTTTACATTTTTATCCTCTAACAAATTTATTAAAATCCATATTATCCAAAACAAATATTTCATCTCCTAATCTTATCTTAGGAATTAAAATAGATAATTATATTTTATAAATTTATATAACTTACAATAATATAATTGTGTGGATTATAAATATTAATGTGGCATGAAAATATAAATGTTATTATATTAAAATATATCAAGAAATCTTAACTATCATAGATATTATCCAACAAAATTGTTATTTATAAAATATAAAAAAACCTTGTGGGATTATTTGTTAGTTGAAATCATATTAATTTTTGTTTATATTCTATTATATTAGAACTTTTTTAACTACATTGACATATATATAAATTAAAAAAATAAATATATGCGATATTTAATTTAATTTTTTTATATATAATATTTTTTCATAAATTTTTTAGGATACTAAGAAAATAATATATTTGATAATCATTTGAAAAAATATTTTATCTATTTATAATATTATTATGTTTTAGCATAATAAATTGGCATATCTACAAACAGTTTCACATATGTGAGACAAAAAAAAATTATCAAGAACATGTATGTAAATAATAACACAACATGAAAATAGACAAACATGTACAAACAATGTTCAAAGTTTCCCTGCACATGCAATATATAATTTACATGTGCAAAAAAACACGTACAAATAATCACAATATCCAAACGTGCTCTAAATGTATTCATGCAATTCATTAGAGCGTGTGTTTCATTTTTTATAATAGCATGTACCTTATTATATAAGGTATATTATTTTTAAAAAATTTAAAACATATACCCCTGTTTGGATGAGAGAATAGGAGAGGAATAAAAAGGAATAGAGAAGAATAAGTCCAAAAAGTTGTTTCTTTGCAAGAAATAAGGGGTATAGTTATGCCAGAATATGTGAGAATAAGCTAGTACTGCTATTTCAGATCTCCCCATAAATTGTGTTATTCCACTCAATCAAATCGCATGTTATCACCTCTATTAAATTAACGGACTCACATGTCAAATCAATTTTTTTTTTCATAAATCATTATTCACATCACATTCTTCATTATTAACCAAACAACAAAAATTTTATTATTATATTTTTCAATGAGAATAACTAAAAACACAACTAAATAAAAATAATAATTTATTCTTTATCTATACTAGGATAGTTATTTATCTTAAAATAATTTATGTCACTATTCAAACAAGACGTATAGACTGGAATTATGACTGAAAAAAATAGACATTATTATCCCTTTAAAAACACCACCTCCACCACTGCTCCTCCTTTACCTTCCAAACAAATAAGAACTCATTGATTGCACTCTCTTCAAAGCAAAAATAAAAAACCAAACCTTCCCCCCATCAATGGCCACCACCACTATAAATCCACACCTCCACAACCTCTCAATCACATTGTTCTTCCTCCTCCTCCTCACAATAACCCCCTCCTCCTCTCTCTCCGCCGCAACCATCTCCGCCGCCCCTTCGCCGTACCAATTCATTCCCATTTCATCGTCGGCGCCGCCCCTTCTCTCTCCCGACGTCACCCCTTTGTTCCCTTCCCCGACGGTGGGCAATTCGGCAGACTCGCCGGCCGGCGGTCTGCCGACGATACCTTCCAGTCCCAGCCCGCCCAACCCGGACATGCCGGAGCCGGACTCGGCGGCGTCCCCGGATTCTTCGATGGCAATGGCTCCGACGTCTTCTTCGGCTAAGAAGAGTTTAAGCTGGTTTTGTGGGGTTGGTTATTTTGCAGGGTACATGTGGTTGTTGGAATCTTTTTTTGTTTGAACTGTTGATTTGATTATTATTGTTGTTGTTACTGTTATTATTTACTGCTACTATTGTTTGTATCATCATTTGGTGAATTGGTTTGTATTATTTTTAGTGTACAATGTGTTAAATAGAGTGTTTGATTTGATGATGGTTGAATGATTGGGGTTTCATGTTGGAGTGATTTTTTTTGTTTTGTATTTCTTATTCTTCTAATGCCTCTTTCATTCACTTTTTCTTTGTTTTTTTGTTATCTTTATTTTGCTTTTGAATTTATGTAAAGGTGGACTGACTCTTTTGCTGAAAGATTTTTTTAATTGAAAAGTATACTTTCACTGGAAAGTAAGAATTTGAAATTAAAGTGTGCAGTGTCATTTCTTCAAAAATTAATTTTGCCGCCTTCAACTTGGTTTTTTTTATATAGTTTAAAATACAATTATATATATTTAATTAGAAATCCAGTAAAGTATATATCACGCTAAATATTTTCCTACACTTATTAAAAATATGTACATTCAAATCAATTTGGAGGATATACATTTTTTTATCAAAACATATATCTCATTAGATAATATTTACTATTTAAAATAAATAAAAACATGTATGATCTAAGTTTTTTATTGATAAAAATGACTAAATTTTAACATTTTCCCAACAAATAAGGTGTGAATTCGTCTGGGCTCCTGGCCCACATATTTGTTTCTTCGCCGATGATAAGTGAGACAATGAATACTTCCCCTCCCCCCCCCCCCCCCCCCCCCCCCAAAAAAAAAAAAACGCAATCACACTCAATTTTTTTTTACAGACCAAAATACAATTCTATGTACCTCCTTAAGAAAAACAGTTAAATATATATCTCATTAGGCAATGTATATATATTTCATTAAACAACTTCTTATATTTATTAAAAATGAGTTCATTCAACTCAAAATAAAAACAATATATATTTTTTTATCAAAATATATAACTCAGTAGATAGTGTTTACTATTTTTAAGAAAAAATAAAAACACGTGTGTTTTGAGTTTTGATTGGTAAAAGTAATTGACTCCTAACATTTTCAAAAAAAAAAGGTTCGACCTTAGGTGTTTATTTTTAGTTCAAATCAAGCAATTATAAAATAAAATGAAACTCACTACAATCAGTCTCATTTTTTAGTCTCATTTCACATATTAAAATAAGCTAATTTTGGGACCAATTAGAACATTAATAAATAGAGGGAGGGCATTGTTACACCCACATCCATTTCCAGCCTCAATTCATGTCCTATATGTGTCAATAGAAAATTAACGATGCATATGCTTATATTAACAAGACATTTGTATCGAAAGAATTTTTTACATTTTCTATAAATGTATCCATGCAATTTATTAAAGTATATGCTTCATTTTTTTATAAATTATGTACCTCATTAGATGAGATATAATATTTTTAAAAATTTGAAACACAGGTAGACTGAAATTAAGGGTAGAAATAAGGCTGAACATAACATTATCCATAAATAAAATTCAACCAGCGTTATTACAACCAACCCTACTTGTACTTTTTCATGTACCTTGTAAAGTAAAAAATAAAAGTAAAATTAGAATTGATTAGAACATTATCTCTTTTTTATTTTGAAAAATAGTTCTTTATCATATTAAAGAAATAAAACATTCAAAGAGTTTAAAAACCACATAAATCTACTACCAGAATATGTATAGAATGTATTATTATTCAAAATTTATCTAATATAAAAAATGGCTGGCAATCCATGTTTATCCAACTCAATCAAGCAACAAAATTGAGATAACTCTATTATTATATTACCCCGGATCCAAAGTTAGCCAACCATTCACCATCAGCTACATTAATCTTTTATTCTTGGTCATCCCATAAAATGAAAGATGGATATTAAAAATACACATACAGGAAAACTTGTGTAAAAGAAGCGAAACATGGTTATTAAAAATACACATACAGGAAAACTTGTGTAAAAGAAGCTACAGTTACTTCAATTATTCTCAGTTGCAAACAAAAAGCTAGCCATTCATTCCACATGGGGTTATCAGTACAAATTTCAATCATGGAGAACTTTTACATAAACTCTCTCCTGGAATAAGTTTAATGTAGGATCACAACAAAACAAACAGTGTTCAACAATGCCCAATCTATGCAAAATAAAAAATCAGAATTGTCCGAGGCAAATAGAATAGGAAGGGCTCTGCACATGGTATACCTTCCAACTAAACAAAACCCAAATGCGGTTTGGCCTTTTGTATGTCAATTTTTAATTATAGAAATAGATCAGCCTGAATGATTATCTTATGAGGTGTTTCATTTTGTTTTTTCAAATAATTGACAATGTAGAAACAGTAACCAATCAATCATTTTTGCTGTCCCAAATATAATCATATATACATAGTTACCTCTCTCCATTCACTTTCTCAAGAAATATACCTCGCTAAATTTTTTTTATAAAAATATGTATCTCATTAAATTATATATATAATTTAAAAAATGAATACACTGGCTGATGGTGCTGGATGCCTGGATGGGTTTGAATTTAGTTGTAACAAAGGACATAAAATGAATAATCACAGCATATGCAGAGAGAGAGAGAGATTATTGAAAATTTGGCACATCTGCACGTGAAGTGTTGAAACGGTTGTCCAAGCCAGTCCAGGCTCTCCCCACTACAGATGCTGGTGGGGCCAAATTCTGATCTGTATTCATGTTCTGAGTTACCCCAAGATTTTATGTTATATAAATCAACCAATTTTTCAGGGACTCAAGAGGAAATGTTACCATGTAAATGTGACTCTGACTGTGCCTATGATGAGATCCAAATTCATAATGGTGAACCAAAACCTAATGCAAAAGAGAAGGCATCATCAACAGTTTTTCAGTTTCAACCTGAGCCACAAGTACTTTTGGGTCACTACACATGGTGCGCTTTTCACCTCGTGCACTTAGGGCCCCGTTTGTAATTATCAAATTGATTCTATTTTTGCAAAATTAGTCTTCCAATATCAGTACCAAATTTTATTTTGGTTTTTGTTTTTTTTTTAAATAATCAATACAACTATTTTTTGAGAATGAAGTTTAGATGTGAGTTTAGGAATTAATTTTTCATCAAAAACTATAAGTTTAAAAGCCGAATTGTAAGAACCTATCTCTCCACATATTATAAAAAATGTATCTGCAACTTTTAATTAAACTGTAGTTTTTTTCTATTTGAAAAAAGGTTTAAAAAAGCAGATTCCCATAAACCTATAATCTTTCCAAACCCACATCCAAACACCCCCAGTGACAATAATTATAGCTTTTATGAGAGCTATTTTTGAAAAATGGTTCCTTAACTCCACAGAGAACCTCAATAGGATGCAAAGATAAAAGGAGCAAGATGAGTGCAGATATCCTATTAATCAGATATTTCAAGAATGTGGTTATCCTCATAATCACAAAGGTTCAATAGAACAAGCAAGAATCATGAAATTTAGCTATTTCACTCGTGAGTCATTAGCTAGAAGGAATGGTGGGCATGTGTAATAGAACAAGCAAGAATTGTTTGACATCCAAATGCTGTGCCTTAAGGAGCAACTTCTAGCTCTGGAAATTCATAAAAGGAAAAAAGGTCTCTCATGAAATTCTGTTTTCAGCTTAGCAGTCCATTATCATGTTATCAATGAGAAAACGTCATTCATTCAAAAGGACATTGGAAATGAAAAAAAATTTAGTTTCCAAAACAACTTGATTAGAATCATGTTTAAAATATTGATTTTTCTAATATATCAAAAGGTCGATATATCAAAAAGGTCAATATATCGATTCTTGTTTTTTGTTCATTAATGAAAAAACATTCATATTAAAATATGATTAATGACCTAGTTAAGACAGTGAGGCAAGGTTAGCGATTTTAAATGCTATTAAAATTACATTTAAATGGCTAAGGAAAATGAGGCAAGATTACAATTTTATAGGCTACATATTGGGATACATTGAAGATGGTTGGCAATGTATTGGGATTTCATAAATACATGATACTCTAACAAAATTGCAGGTCCGGCTAGCTCTTTTTTATTATTATTAAAAAATCCTAAAATATCACAATATTTTGCAACAAATTCAATTTCTCGTGAGAAATTACTGAGAAATTCCATTTCACAAAAAAAAATCTATATATACCCAATATTTCACAATTACCCAGAACAAAAAAGATATGTCGATGATTGATATTTTAAACAGAGATTGAATTCAGCAGATAAAGAATTAATTAAAAATTATGAACAAATAATGAATTCAACTTGGACTTAACACATCAAATATTATAAACAAAAACACATAATTCAAAACGGGGTAGTCAGCCTATCAATGTACATCACATGATGAATGAGCAGATCAGAACACCAAAAACAGAAAATTAAAACTATCAAGAAAGATGCAGATTTCACAAGAAATTGAATGATTTAAGGACTGAAAATATCAGTTCAGTGTACAATTTCTGCTGTAATCATTTAACAGAAAGAGACTATAAAATCATGTATTACTTTGATAGTTTGATACTCACATGGGAGGCATTTCATCATTGTTTTGCCTATGTATGAGTAGAAAGAATGGATCTACTCTTTTTTTTTTCTTGACTTATTAGTAAGGTGATAAATTTCAACAATTGTGCAAATTGGAGAATATTAATGATGTAAAATATTATCATACTGATAATAAAGGAATGATGGTCTAATAAACAACAGCATAGTGAGCACCAGTTTCCTTCACATATAACAGGGTTCATCATTGAATCTGCTACAACATGCAGCTATTATTATATATGGAAAATACAAATAGAAAACAAGTAAAGTTCAATTCAGTAGTTACAAAACACAATGGTAAAAACGATTTGTATAAGTCGTAAATTATGAAGCAATCAGAACTCACTCAAAGAAGATGGTTCAAAGCCCATCAGTAAGAGAGAGGAAGTCACCTCTAGCATAGCAGAATGGGGACCCAAGAAATGGCTGAAAAGCTTCTAGACCAAGATTCCATAGTCGGCTATAGTAATAAAATGTATCTGACATGAGGAGCTGACATTCCCTTCAAACACCACGAGGCAACCGCTGCAATTCTAAAATTAAAGTGGAAGCAGCACCTGCAACACCAAGGATATCTGAGGTTTTAAGCCCCGCAACTATAGCCTCTACCCTTGCAATCTCTGGTACAGATATTGACAATATCATGGCCTGAGAAAGGAATTGTCTACATGAAAAGGCAAGTGCATGTAGGACACGCAGCAGCTGAAGGCCAGAGGCATCGTGTTGACAGAATTCTAAAGCACTACTTATCTTGGGAAGGTTTGTCAGAAGTCCAGTCGTTGCTTCACGAGGTGAAGCCTTGATTAGTAAAACCATGCATTCAGATGCTAAATCTGCAATTTGTCTTTCAGGATTTGCAATCAACTCCAAGAAGACACCAACATTGCTACCAAAATCAGATATATCTTTGATGCTGTGTTGCTGATCGAAAGCCATGCTTACATTGAAGGTAGAATCATTTAAGAGGGAAGGTTCTTTACAGTAAGCAATACCTTTACTGCCACCTATGCTACGCAAAATGAATGCCTTGCAGAGAGCCAGGGTTGGTTCAAGGAAATCTTCCATCTGTTTTGCATTGACAAACTCAAGCAAATTCCCAACCTTCCTAACAACATGTAACTGTGATAATATCTTGGTTTCCAAATCAGGCGCAGATGCCAGAGCCAAACATAATTTGACATTGCTTACATTTGCACTAGATAGGTCACCAAGCAAAAAATCAAAACACTGTGTGACTGTTTTCAGATGCAGTATGTCTGAGACATTGATAAAGTTATACTCAATGAGCATTACCAGAAGCTTTTGCGCATACATAGGGATTGGATCTTCATCCTCAATAAATGTCGGATAAAGAGGGAGAAAGTAGGTGTTAGACATCATCTTCAGGTCATTCAGTATTTGTTCTTCTGCCAGTGATGTATTTCCCATATAGGTAAAGAGAACAACCACCAAACTAAACAAAATCTTGAGGCACAAAAATCTGGCATCTCCGTCTTTGTTTCCCTTGTACAAGACAGCCAGACTTGGGAGAACATGACCGGTGAAAATACTAGGGTCATTAAGAATGATGGGAGGCTCCTCTGCAACAGATTCAAGGATTTGAAGCAAGGTGATCTGAAAGTCATCCCTTCCCTGCAGATCAACAAGTTAATATATATTCAAAACTATGTTAAAAGTAAGTTTAAAAGATGTAATGAAAATATGAACAAATAAAAACTATAACATGTAACAAAAGTTCACTACATACTTGGAAAGGAGACTCCAAAAGCTTGATAAGATTTGCCAGCTGCAATAAGACCTCACTGCTTACAACTCTATGCTTAAAAGAAGAACTTCCAAGAAGATGGAGAATGACTGGGAACAGACGAGCACTGCTTTTAGGGTTGCCTCGACTGCTTAGAGACGCAATTTGTCCATGGCGCTTACCCGACATCATCTGATGAATATCTCCAGAAACAGTTTCCAGCAGCAATGGAACAGAACTAGCTACTGAGTGAACAAAAGCCCCCAGACACCGCACTACATACCCATCCTTCTCTTTCGCTAATCTGTCCACTGCAGGGAGTAATCTTGCACCACAGAAAAATTGGGGCAACCATCTCCGGCTGCTTCTACAAAGTAGAGCCACAAACAACAATGCTTTACCTCGCAAGACTTCACTTCCCTGATCAATGAGGGACACAAGGCTTGGAACAAGGAGCTTTTCCTCCACCAATGACATAAGGTGCCTGCCTATGTTTGTAAACATATGGCTTGCGAGCATGGCCATGATCAGTAAATTTAAGCTGATCTGCTGCTCACGTGAACTACCCTTGATGAGGGCAGATGCTGTGTCCTTGAATGAAAGCTTCTCCATTATCTTCTGTATGCTTGGTGGGTCAAAACGAGCCACTCTTACTAAACAAGAACCAGCAGTTAGCCTTGTGCTCTCCTGCTTACCCATAGCTTTATATATATAGCAAAGATTTCCAATCACATCTTGGCCATGGCTGGTAAAACGAGAAGCCCAATCCCCCCCTTGACTGCACACATTCTCAATGGTTCGTAATGCATAGAGTTGCGTGGCATCATCCTCTCCTTTGCGTAAAATAGATGACATCAATGCTATCAATGAACTAGGAACCTGTAAGCAAAATAGTCTATAATTGGCAGAACTAGATAAAAATTAAAAATAGATTATAAGAAAGGAAATGAATGGGGAAACATGAAAAGACTGATCTCTTTGATGTTCAAGTACTCAAGGATCATTAGTAATAAGGCCTCTAATGTTAGAAGAGATTGAAAGATGCAGATGAGCTGTTGCAAAAAATTTATATTGATGAACTTGACAAAAGAATGTAACAAGTAATGACACATTTTGAGCAGTAAAAGAGCCAAGCTATTACTGTAGTAATTTCACCTGCCAACCAGATGCAGACCGGTTGTCCTTTGATGGAGACTCAGCCAGGTTGCCTGCTTTGACATTTTCACCTTGAGTTGAAATATAGTATAACAGTTCACCAAGAGCAGCCATAGAAAACCTCCTTACTTTATCTTGTTTATCCCTGAGGCCATCAGTTAGTGCACTCATAATGCCAGAATGTGCCAGATCAGATTCTATGAAAGTGGAATGGCGAATCAGCAAGCCAATGACAGTTGCAAGTTGAACCCGTAAGACTGAGGTCTTTGTTAGACGTAACATTTTGACAAGCATTTGCATAATTGGTCCATTGGTTACAATCTCTGCAGCTTCTGCACTTCCACTTAACATTTCTATGTATTTGATCGTGTTCTGCTTCTCCAAAGAAGGGGAATTTCCAGTTAAACTGAGAAGGATACGATGGTTATGAGCTTTTAATTGCTCGGGTGACAGCTTCACATAATCACCAGCAGGGACCGCATCAAAGGGAAGAGAAGGCATTCCCTCCAAAGCTTTATCACCTTTTCTATTAGGCATTATTGGCCTCACAGAGAGATCAGATGGATGCCAAAACACTTCTAGATCATCTGATGATTTGGACATAACAGGATCATTCGCATTTCCACCACTGGCTTTGGCACATTGAGCCTTTCTTTGAAGATTAACACATGGAGAGGCGGCAGCCAATTCCACATGCTCAGAACTTGTATCTTGTTCAAATGTCTTTGAGTCATCATGCACAGAAACATCGTTCTCAGAAAGAATGTCAGACTGATTGATATTGTAGTCCATCTTCTCAGGTTTCTCACATCCTGCAGCTCTCATTGGCGTTTTTTCTCCAACAGAACTGTCATTTTCAGGTTCATCTTGTGCATCTTCCTCAACATTCTCACTAAAATCAAGTTCCATGTCATTATTCTCTATTTTGACCTCTGCATCATTTTCTGGGTTCTTGGGTAAGAGCTGCCTATAGTTTTCTTTGTTCTTCTCTCTTTGTAGATTTGTTTTTGCCACTCTGGAGAGCCTGAGAAGATTCACACGCTTTGCAGTATTTGCTGCTAGTTTTTGCTTCTCCTCTACTTTTCCAGGTCCTTTTGTATTTGTTCTTCGAGCACTTTGTGTATTCTTAATTGGTGTTCCAATTCCCCTGTTTGCTGAAATGGAGGAATTTTCATCATGCCGTAGAATTCCATTTGAATCTCTTCCACAGTGTTCGGGGGTGGTTTTTTGTTTGTTAGGTTTATCTCCATTGAGTTCTGAAAGACATGGTTTAGAGAAAAGTTGGAGCATACTACTAAAAGCAGGCTGAGGAGGTAGCGGTAAGTGGGCCATTTTTGTTCTCCAAAAACTATGTTCACAGAGTGTGGACCATTGTACTCTTTCCCCTGGATCTTTTATCAATAAACAGTTGATCAAACTGACAAAGGAGGAGCTCGGATTATCGGGGAGTGGTGGTGTTGGATCAGAGAGGATAGAATTTACAAGCTGGGTGAATTCATTCCCTACAAATGGGGGTCTTCCAGCATAACATTCGTATAAAACACAGCCTAATGCCCAAAAGTCAGAAGCATATGAATGGACTCCTCCCTCCTGAAACAGTTCAGGTGCCATATAGCATGGTGTGCCTCTCTTTCCTTGTGGTAGCTACATAGATACACAACAACCAGAAGGTGAAAAAAATACAAGGGGAAAAAGATGTTCCAAGCAAAAGTAGGAAAAAATTACCACATGAAAATAATATAAAGCTGAAAATAGGCATAATAAAAGAGGAGGGAAGAACAAACCTGGGAAAGAGAATTTTTTGATATATCACTGAGTCTCCTAGATAATCCAAAATCACACAGCTGAAATGATAAAATAGACAGATAATAATTAAGTAAAAAAACAAGAAATGTGCATGCAGATAACACCATTTTATCATAACTTTGAAAATGACATTATCTGTGCAGATAAACAGTACCTTCATGCGTCCATTTTCATCAAGTAAGATGTTTGACGGTTTTAGATCACAGTATATTATTCCTTTTGAGTGTAAAAACCTGTGTTATAACATGCATAGTGAATTATAACTCTCAATAGTATAGCATATTAAAGGCACTGTGTATATAAGTGTTGAAGTAGATGAAATTTTTACTGAAGAGCTTTGACGAGGTCACGTGCAAGGTCATGTATGGAATCTTCAGGAAGCCTACTATCCTGCAAATCAGTGTTTCAATAGAAATTATTTATAAAAAATATTGCAGAACAAGAAAAATACCCATCTGCTTGACAAATAATTCAAATCTTAAAATGCAAGACGAATGGACACATGCCTTAAAAGGTAATCCTAAAGATGAGATAAACTCATGTTTTCAACAAAATAACAATATTCCTGGACTGACATATGATTAAATATGGTTAGATTAGGTTAAAGTTTTACTTCTTGTCATGTCATGATTTTTTCAAGACTAAAAACAAATTTGACAAAAGAATGTAAAGTGAAAACAGAACTAAAATACAAATTGTCATCAAGTACTAGTTGGTAAACAAGAATATAATTATCCATCCAACAAAGATAGTCCTCTTTCTGGATTTTTCTCAGTCCCATAGTGTTTGTCCATTGTGACAATCAAGACACAAAATTTTCTTAATTGTCTATATATACCCTTAGACTAGATAAATGCATAAATTTGAACTGACACCAATAGCATGTGAGTGAAATATTGCAAAACAAATTGCAAATATTGGGTCATCAATGCAGTGGTTGTCTCTCTTTAAATGTGTACTTTCTCTAAGAGGATAATTTTTATCAAGAAGAGGAAGTATATGTCATGACAAGCTCCTTTAAATGCAAGTCTTGATGCAAGAGATATGTGGGAATCCTTGTAAGAAAGCATTAAATTGTCTCCTGCAATGGTATAATCCATTTTCAATGATTGATATCTGTAATGTTGTCAACTAAAACATCTTCAAGGCTTACAGCTCAGGAAAACATTAGGGTAATAACCAATTGATTTGGCAGCATTCAACTCCCAGATCCATTTACTATAACCAGTGCTCTCCTGTAAGCTACCTTGTCTAGACAGTGTGATGGGGCACAACCTCTCCAGAATTTCATCTTTTTAAAAAAATATCATGTCCCAGTCAGCAGATCTGTACGGTGCATTGTCTCAAAAACCCCTATCTGAAGACAGGGTGGGTCTTCATTAATGATGAACACTTTGTGTTTACATACAACCTCACTGGCTTGGCTTGTTTACAACCTAATGTCTCCTTTCAAAGGGGAGATACATAAAATCCCACTCTACCACCATATACAATGAGTCCAGTGTCAGATACACCACATTTCTAAGTTAAAAGAAACACCATAAGATTATTGGCGTTGTCTCATCCACCAATATCACCAGATGCCTCAGAGTTACTATAAAGTTACAGGTCGAGGAGTATTCTAACCCAAGGGGGAAAATGACAATCTATTAATACTAGTATACTACACATCACTCTTCCCTACCCTATAAAGTGCGTTCAAGGCCTAATGTAGATTCCAAACCAACACTGGAATGAGAGCCTCATCAATGATGAAATCTAGATCCTGATCCCTTACACCCGTGGAAATTTAAAAACAATGTTTTTTTTTATCATTTCCAATCATACCCTCAGTGAATTTCGCCTACATGCTAGTCACCACATGTTAATGTCTTCAAACGATGGACTGGATAAACCTTGATGAATAATGTCCTCATATTTCCAGTGTGGATTTACATAATTTTTATATATATTTCATCGTAGTATTAAAATAAAAATTAAAACACCAACTCTCCGCTGTTCAAACTCAGGTAAGATATGGCATTGACCACCTTTTATAAATAAATAAAAAAATGAGGGTTGGGACTCCCCTGATTAAATTTGTTTGACGACCTAGGTAAGTGGATGAATAGCCATATGTTATGTATGGGCATTCCATAGGCACTAAAGGATAATAAAATATAAGTTCAAATGCTTTACTAGTACCTTCACTACCTTGCTTCATTAAAATTAATGTTTATTTGGAAAACATATGGGATCTGGTGATTCATTTCATCAAGGAGTGGGGTTGTTGTTCTGGGGCAAATTCTATTTCGTTTTCCAAGGGAAGGTTGGTCATTATGGAGTAGGCCGAGGTTGCATTCTTTTAGGAGGGCGGAGGAGGTTTGATGTCTCATTCACCCGCATATCATCCCCCCCCCCCCCCCCCGGGGCTGTCATTGGGGTATTTTACCCAGGTTGTAATTTTTCTTTTTTCAGTGATTTTGTATGCTTTGGGCATTTGCCTTGATTTTATTATAAGACAATGGTAGAATGCCTACCTTTCATTCAAAATAATAATAATAATAATGTTTTGAACTTGATTTTCAATTCAAATTAACAATCTCTTATTTCCAGAAGGTTGGTATTCAAAAAGAGGAAAAAGCTTACTGAATCTAAATTTCCATTGTCACTGGTCCTTAAAGAGTACAGGTTATCCCAACAATGCACATGAAATGGCCACAGTTTGTATTACTTGAATTTTATAGGTTATACAAAAAAAACTTGTTATAGAAATCAGATGAACCACCGCATCGTTGTTAATAAGAGCAATTGAAAATAACAAAATAGAGATACATAATCCGAAAAGAAACAAAGAAGAAAACAGCTACAACAAGAAAAAAATGGCATACATTGTCATGTTTACAAATAAATGTAGCTGATGAAATAAAGCCCATGTTTACCTGACGTAATAAAGTCAATAGATCTCCACCAACACAGTATTCCAGACCAGCCATAAATGTGCAGAGGTTTCATACCTAATATACAATTATGAACATGGCAATTAAATGTCCACATGTCATAGACAATGAAAATCCCCATATTCATCAACTATATTAACTATATTAACCAAAATTTCAAGTATTAATTTGGAATTCCCAGGCAATCCACTACTACATATTGACTTACCATGAATAAAACTTCAGCACATTTGGATGACTAAGAGAGTGAAGAATCCGAACCTGCAAGATGGGAGAGAAAAAAAATCATACAGATATATCTTGCTATGTACTTGCATATGACTGTATGATCTCTAATTGCAACAATGAAACAAAAAAAATTAATCAATACAGGTACAGATGGGGGGATCAAAATATGGCATCACCACTACTGATGTCTAGTAAGGAAAAATAGTGTTGCATTCCAAGTCAGCAAATTGTGATGCCAAATAGCAAATGAATAAGATTCTAACATGCCAATTGTAAACCACTCAAAAACTTACCGTAAGGGATGGAATAGATCCAACAAAAACTATAAAATGCAACCTAAAAAGATGGATTTTCCATGATGCATAATTTGGCTATCTTTCAAAATATACTGCAGAAAGAACATGATCGTAAAAGATCACCCGAAGCATAAAAACACCAAAAAAAACAAAAAAAAATATCCCCAATCACAACAGGAAAAAAAATTTAGCATTGTTATACTAAGCCCAGTTTATAAAGTCCTATGTACCTTGTTAGCCACTAAACTCATTGTAACGAGATATATATCTCATTAGAAATTTTTTTAACATTCTATAAATAAGTTCATTCAATTCAATGGAGTATATACTTCATTCTTACAAAAATACATACCTCATTAGATGAGGTATATTATTTTAAAAAAATAAAAATAAAAAAGTTGTGGACTGTATTTGGGGCTCAAAACGGAACATTTTTCTAATAAAGTAAGCCAAACTTGTGGACTTATTTGGGGCTCGAAACGGGACCGAGTCTAACAATTTTCTTATAAATAAAGCCAACCCCAGAACCTCCCCGCTCAGGTAATACTTTCATAGTTAACACTGAACACGATTCAAAGACTTCCTCTTTTATATGGTTTTCACACACTTCTAGCTCAAAAACCCTAGAAGAACCGACATTTTAACCCCTAAAAAAATCAAAATCATGCGCACACTGATTTTCTGAATCTCAAACCTAACCACAAGTCCACAACAAAAGACCAATTTTCAGATCTAAATTGGGGGGAAATGATACGAAGAAACAAAAGGCTCCACTCACCTCTTGAAGGACCTTTGATTTCTGGCACTTGTCAACGCTCTTGATCGCGAAGTACTCGATTGTCTTCTTCTTCCTCCCCTTGTACACGGTCTGCATGACAAAATGCAAAATTACCAAATCAAATCAAGAAGAGACAACCAGAACAATGAAAACCCTAGAAGACATACAAGGAAAGAGAGAGAGAGAGAGCTTACGGAGTTTTTTCCGTGGCCGATCGCTTCATAGATGTGGTACTGATTCATTTTTCTGATGAACGAGAGAGAGCGAGAGAGAGAGAGAGACTTTATTTTGGAATTTTTGGGGAAAGGCGGGAAAATGAGACCTCAAGTGAAAATTGAAAAAACCAGAGATAGTGAGATGGGGCCCTGATGAGGTCAGGGCGTCAGGCAGTGGGGACTAAAGATCACAGGTGTTTTTAATAGTAAATGTTTATCGCTTCATTACGAATAGAAATTGAATGAATTTATTTTTAATAAATGTAAAAAAGAATTTAATAAATATGTTTCATTGATTGTCTAATAAGATATATAAATCATGGGGTGAAGCTAGGAATTAGAACAAAGGAGGCCCCGTGAGATCAAAAGACTTGGAATAATAAAAAAATTATTTGTAAACAATATAAATATATGATAATTTAAGATAATTAAAATTGACAAATAATGATCGAGTCATTAAAGAAATGAGCAATTTAGATAAAAATTTATTTTTTACTACTTTTTTCACATTTAGAATATCTGAAAATTTTATTTAAAATTTTTAAAAAAAACCTTGCAATCTCATTATTTACATTCACACAAAATTTTAAAAAATAATAAGCTTGAAAACAATTTAATATAAATATGAAAAAACAATTGATCACAGCATTAGGATACCCTTAAAGCATATATCTAAAAAATTAACTTTCAAAAAAGTTAAAGATATTCAATTAGCGATCATGAAAAAACAAAAAAAAATTAAAAAAATCATTAACAAATAAATAGTTGTGGTTTTCCAACCATTGTCCCTTCAACCAAGTTTTTCTTATCTATTTCAAAAAAATGCAACTCATTTGTAGTCATGTAACTAACACATTAGTGTTTTTCATAACTTTACAGAAGTTAAGCAAACAATTGAGATCAAATTTGGTGAGGTTTTCTTCTTTCGAAAACTGATTGGTTTCAGGGACATATTAATGGAATACTCCAAGCACGTTGGGAGACTGGGGAACACACTGATTGAGCTGCTGGCAGAGGCTTTGGGTCTGGATTCAAACCACTTAATAGACATGGATTGCGCAAAGGGCCATATCCTCCTCACAATATTATCCAGCATGCCCTGAATCAGATCTGACTCTTGGAAGTACGAAGCACACAGATCCCAATTTCATCACAGTTCTCTTGCAGGATAATCTCAGTGCACTCCAAGTCTACCAACAACGCAATCTATATTACACTATCTCAATATATCTTTTATACACAAAATATAATTAAAATATATATATTTAATTAATTTATACAAGTATGTATTTAATTTTTATGAGGAAATGTACTTAATTAGTTAAACATATATTAAAAAATTTGTATGAGATGCAAATGGTATTACGAACTAGGCTGAATATAACAATTTTCAACCTCAATACTCACCCACTATTTCAATTCATTTCATTACCCCCTAAAAATAATAATAATAGTAATTCGATTTTCAAAATGGTCTCCCAAAGAAAACTTTTCTTGGGTAATATATACTTACATTGCATAATTAATATGAAACTTTTACCTAAGGAAATATTTTACCAAAAAATATGTTTTTGTAGGAATATTGTTTGCCGATAAATGTTTTCCTTGATAATACTATTTACCAACGAATCTATATCATTTACCAAAGAAATATTTCACGGTTAAATATTATTTTTTTCTTGTACTCACTTCCATCCATGGTTTCGGCCTTGAGTCACATTAGACACTCCAGTATAACTGAGTTTGTATCAACTGAAGTCGTGAGATGAGTGCGTAATATAAAAAGTATAAAATGTTTTAAATTTTTATTGGGTTGGGGGGACAGCATTTGGGTTTGGTGGTGATAGACAGGCTCTGTAAATATAAATGGAATGAATGGCCTTGGAAGATTCCACTACCTAGTGTAACAGTGTTGCTTCATCAGTTTCATCAGTTTGGAGAGGTGTGGTCAAAGGCATGCAAATTATTTGAACAAAGGTACATGAATAGTCCACAACGATAACTCTCAGGGTGTGTTTGGTTGCGCGATTGCAAAATTGATTCTGTAGGAATCTGCGATTACAAACCTGATTCCGCAGGAAGCTCACTTTCTCAGCTTTTTGAAATCGCAGCTTTTGGGCACTATTTGCCTGCAATCGCTGGGTTTCAAACTGCGATTACAAAACTGTTTGGTTGCGCGATTGCAAACGCAGCTTCCTGTAATCGCAATCGCAGCACAATCGCGCAACCAAACGCACCCTCAGTCTCAACCCCCCCCCCCCCCTCCAAAAAAATATTTTTCAAGGTGGGGGTGAAACCTACTGGAATTAGAAAACAAATCCAAAAAAGAAAGAAAAAGGAGAGAGGAGAGGGGGTGGAGGGGTCAGGGGACGGCAGCAGTGGAGATGGACAACGGTGGTGGTGGGCAGTGAGAGGAGGAGGAGTGAGAGAAGCAGAGAGAGAAAGAGAGAGCAAGCCACCATTCACCTCTGCACTCCCCCACCTCACCGCCCTCCCTCTTTTTCTCTTTCATTCATCTTCTCTCTCCCCCCCTCCCACCTCCATCCACCACCGTCATTGCCCTCCTCTGCCCTCCCCAACCCCTCACCTCTCTCTCCCTCTTTCTCTCTCCGTCTTCTTTTTACTCATTTTTTTTTATTCCCTAGTTTTTTTTTTAACCTCCCCCTTTCCCGACTACTACCAGACTTTCGGACTCAACAGATAACCCAATCACAGGTTCCTCAACATTGACGTGAAGAGAAAGATTGGCTTTTGAAAGAAGAAAGTGATGGAAGCTGACACTCTGCATCTATGTACTGGAGACTCCGTCGTTCCTCGGCATCGATGGTCCCATTTATGGAAGATACCACCAGTTCTACCCAAGATTCAATCCTTTCTAAGGTTGATTATACATCAAAGATTCAAGTCTTTACTAATCCATACTAACAACACTAACCACCACCTCACTAACAAATTGGCATTCTTACCTTGGAATAATGACATGAAACGTAAAATACAGGTAACAAATAGAATCATCCAACAGCCCTTATTAAACTACAGATTTAACCAACCAATACCAATACATGTAGTCTAAACAGTCTTGCATGATAATATAGTGAAAGTAAACTAATAAGTGATTCAACCATCAAATAAACAAATCCTGGAAGTACTAGATCTCATAAACTAGCATAATCAATAGGGGAAAAAAGGCAACATAATAAACGATGGGATGACTATCACCACCCCTCATTCCATTTAGCCGGACTTCACTTCTTCTCGACGAGCTTCTCAATCAGATCGGCTGCGTCCTGCACGGTTGCGATGCTCTGGGCACTCTCTTCTTCCACGGTGATCCCAAATTCCTCCTCAAGACCCATCACAATTTCAACCTACTCAAGGACATATGAGCATACATAGAATGGATGAATATATGGCCTTCCCTAATGTGATGATTTGTAGCTCAGAAAGCATACACACACGGAAAGCGAAGAAATTGTTTGTGTGTATATCCATAAATGAATATTTTGTACACATAATGGATTTTGATAGATACCGTATCAAGTGAATCTGCACCGAGCTCAGCGAACTTTGATGAACCAGTGACAGTGGAATCATCCGATAGAGCCAGCTGTTTCTTCACAATTTCACAAACCTTGTTCACGGTCTCTGCCTTAGCCTGTTCAGGAATCAAAATCCCATGTCACTTACCACATCACAATAACAAGATCTTAGAAAGATAAAGAACAAGGCATGTATCTGCAAAGCTCGCATAAATATTTTGCGTGAATCATGAGAACAGTACACAGATCCGGGAATGATGGCAGAACCAATTTCCAATATAGGACGATCACCCTAACCTCAAATGAAACTTGGTTACTCCTTCGCATCAAGTTATTTGCCAATCATTCTTTATGTAAAAGAGTGACATGTCAGTTGCACCAGGAAACAAAGGAAAGTACAAAAAAAAAGTTAAAAATAATTAAAAGAGTGTTTATAATGGTAAAATCACATAATCAGATCAATGAGAACAGAAGGTGGATGTGATTGATTCCTTCACAGATATGTCTCATCTAAATGCAAAACCAAACTCAGCCACCACTATTAATATGCAATCCATCATATCAATTCTTCATACAGTTGCTACCTCCTAGCAAATCTGTCTCTTTAGCATTTAACACAACCTCATTAATCAATATAATGAAAGCAATGTAGTAGATATAAAATAAATATCAAAAAGGAAAATTTGAACAGAAAAAAAAAACCTACAACTGTCGTTTGACAATACAGTCAAGGACAGTGATTTCAGCATCACACAAACCTAATGAAGGACACATCGATGAGTTGAAAGAATTTGGCGAATAAACCTTCAAGCCAAGGAAATTGAAAAAGTCCAACTTATAACTTAAGAACACTACCATTCTAGATGGTGACCATAGATCAGGAAAAAAACTTGACAAACAACAATGTTTAATAGAAAACAAAAAATTTAAAGACCAAAGTGCATACTCATACCATTACTGTACCAATATCCCAACCCAACTACTAATGTAAGTGTAACAACAATACATCGGACCAAAAATAACTATCAGTGTCCTATAGGTTTTGTAAAAGAACCTAACTATCAATTTCAAAAACTTACTCCCAATAATTGTGCAAAACAAAAAGGTAAAAACAGAAAGGTAAGAGTACATAAACAACCAATAATCAGAGTTTCTAAGACTTACAGCACAAGAAACATGAAAGCGTCTCGACACTGGCTGAAGCCGTATTGATGGATAGCTGTTCCTCTGACTAGAAAATGTAACTGATTTTAGCCCACAAAATTTGGTTGCTCCCTGCTCAACAATTGTACAAATAATTAATTTCATCGTGAGTGATATTAGTGAAGTAAAAACCAATCAGTCATATCCAATGTTTTTTGCTACCATTGCTACATGAGGATAAGATGGTCACATTTTCCAGAGAATCCATAAATTAGAAAAATCGAAATAAAAAAAAATTCTGCCATAAAACTTTCAGAAATCAACAGACAATTACAGAAATGTGACAGTATCTCAAATATATGAAAATGGAACATATTTTGATTGAAGATAATTCCTACACAACTTTGTATAAATGTATCAACAAAGGGGTAAATTCATCATTAAGGAGTAGGGTGAAGTTGTTTCGTGCCTTCATGGTGTGGAGGGTTATGGTTCTGGTAGATACCGCTTCTACTGTGAACATGGCCTGGGTTTTTGTCCTCTTCTTCTTATTAAATTTGGGTAGGATGTTTACCATTTTCTTCAAAAAAAAGGGGGGTGGGGATTTGGGGATGGCCTTTTACAAGGATAGGTATCACTGTTGTGAATGAACATGTTTCCAGATAACTGCTACTTTACAATTAACCAGCCCATAAAATCAATGGCTCATCCCTTCACTAGTGACATCTAAAATTCTCACATGATCATTAAGAAAAAATCCATGAAAATAGTAAATCTAAATTCTCACTCGTGTGATTTCTGACCATACACTTTCCAAAGAAGCTCAGACTGATTCACAGATCACCAACCAAAAGAGTTTTTAACTTGGTCCAAACAAGCAAGAAAATTAAAAAAATTACAATATTTCTGCATGCTGGGATTCAGAGTACTTAATTGAACTTAAAAATCTAAACTCAACTGAAACTAGAACTTGATAGACTAAAGTTGACAGTCAATGGAAATATCTTTGCCACTCATATGCTCGACTGAATAGAAAAATATAGCAGTCCTATTATTACAGGCCAAAAAAGATTTGCTGCAACTATGCAGTATCAGTGTTATCTCTGCAGAATGAAGTTGTGGAAATTGTGACATGCAGGTTGTATAGTCATTTGACAGTTAACTTCCTCAGATTAGGCAAGCAACCATAAGGAAGTGAACTAGTAACAAAAATTACAAGTTAATTCGCTAAAAAAAAATTCCATAAAACTACCACTTTTTTCTTTTTATTTTTTGTTTAATAATGATAAGGTATTGCAGACGTTACAAATATAGGCTGGTTTCAACTTAGCTGCTACAAATCCCAGCTTGATTTACAAAAGGGAAAAAAATATAGGACAACTAATAATCAGCTCAAAAAATGCCTACATAAGAAGAAATGAAAGATTAGCAGCCAAAAAAAAAAAAAGAATAATTCCAAGATAAAATAGCCATAATGCCAAAATATATGATAAACAGAAATCAGGAAGCTGAATACTAGCAACTTATCCAAACCCAAAACACAAACAACAGTAATAGTTGACATGCTGAACAAGGGGAATAAATTTAAAAAGATACTGGAAGATTATTATTATGAAGCTTCAAACAACTAGTTGCAAATAGGAAGGCTAGATGACAAAGTACACATACAAGTCGATGCATCTTCGCAGACTTCATGGACATCATATTTTTTTTTTAAATATTAAAATCTCAAAATCAACCTGAAGAAATTTTTTCTGTGACTAGTGAGGTGGACAATTGACAACCTTGTCCCCACCCCTCCTTATCTTTTCAAAAGACCAATTCTGATTGCTAACAAAATGAAATTTTAATTAGCAAGAAATAAAAAAATCTGATCCTTTTTTAATCTGAGAAAGAAAAAACATTAAGATTGAATAGATTTTAGTCAAGGTGATATATTTACTGCATCGCTCAAACCTTTTTCATAACATATGCATGATATAGGAAACCAGTAAAGAAGTACCTTATCAGTCAGGCAATGCTTGGCACTTAACACATTAAAGGGAAAATAAAAAGAAACCATAATGTGTTTGACAACAAAGTTTACATTTTAAATGAGCAAATTGACTTTGAAATCACAAAAAAAAACCCCTTTAAATCATAGAGTATTACCATGTCCAATAGTTATATGATTGTAAATCACTCAAACAACTACCTTTTGACACAGATCACGATAAAACAGATTCGATTCATTTTACAGTGTTCATAAAATGCATGACAACCACAACCTCTCTTTGCAGCACTCACATCTCAGGTCACCCCTCGCATTCGAAGGAGCAATGCCATATTTCAAAAACATCAAGATGGCGGTAAGATTCATCAAAGATTGGGGTCTGTACTGTGCAGGGGTGAACCAGGTAGAGTTCATTGACGGAAATTGCGGATTGAAGAGTAAATGGGGCAGGCCGCCACAACAGTAGCTCCCTCTGCTACTGTTGGTGGTTGCCCTTGTAGGTGTGGTGTTTCTAGTGTGCATTTTTTATTATTTTTGTTTTGGACAAGTTGTACCCTGGTTTATTAATGAATCACAGTAGCATTTGTAAGAAAAAAAAAAGAAAAAACTTAGGTATCCCTTGGAACCAATTAAGGACTGATTTTACATTTGAAAAAATAGGCTTCCGAATTAATCAGTTTCCAAGTGCTACCTTGGGCTTTAGGTAAACATTTGGAACCAATTAAAAAATTATCAGTTAATTATTTTCCCTACCCCACTAATGGGGTTCTAGTCTCTAAAATCTGTTAGCCCTGATTTCATGTGTGAACAGGGTTTAAAAGCAATATGTTGAAAAGCAGTGAGATGGGGTAATTCTTTTAGTCGATTGACCACTTATTGTGTTAATCAATTTTTAATTTTTTTTTTTTTACCAAAAGTGCCTCAATCCAATATGCTTTGTGTTCGAACCAATTTTTTTGAAAATCTGGTGAAAGGAAGCTTTACAAAAAGTAAACTTTCCCCTAATTTCCAAGTTCTCAACTTTTGCATTCACACTCATAATAAAAGAACAACACACACACACCAAAAAAAAAAATTCACAATCAGCTATGTTTTTAGCAGCTTTTAAGCTTTGATCGATGAACGCTCACAACAAATACTCGAATCAAATGAAGCCCCTCACAGAGACAACAAAGAAAAATCAGATAAACAAGTATCAAGAGAACATAATGATGTTAATGCAAACAAAACAAAAAAGAAAAAATAGGAATAAATAACGGATCATCATCAAAACTCATAAATCAACGTCAGCAACAACGAATAAACCCCGCATCGGACCAAACCAAGCACAAAAGAACCAAAAAGCACAGAAAAAAAGCGAGAATGAACAGATGCAGACCTTCACCTGGCTCGGAAGGACCGAGCGAGCAGAAGAAGCGGTTGAAACGGAATATCCCGCGATGGAAGAAGCCATTCCGATCGATAGAAACAAAGATCAAACAAAGAGAGAAGGTTTTCAAGAGAGGCGGACGGAGCACACGATGTGTGTGTGTGTGAGTGAGAGAGAGAGAGAGACAAATGTTGGGTTGGGTTGGCACCTATATATAGTAAACCCTAGTCTCTGGTTCCGCCTGAAACATCGTTTGTATCGAGGGGTTCGCTCGGCTCGTTGAACGCGCGCTCTCTCTCTCTCTCTTCCCAGGTGGGTGGGGCAACGAGGTTGGTTGCTGTTTTTACAGTTTTGCCCTTCCTCCGCGTGAACTCGTACAGGGATGCAACTTTCAAGGGCCGGGTTTGATACAAGGAAAAGGAAACAAATTTCAAATAACCCCCTCTAAACTGTCCAAAATCCATATAACCCTTAGCCCCCCGTTTGTTTTGGGTATAAATACCTGGATAATCCTGGATAAGAATTTTAGTGTGTTTGTTTGCTCCAGATGACCCCTGATAAAGCATGTCAGAATAAACTGGTATAAAGTGGTATATAGATTCCAATCAACTCTGGAATTAAAGTTATCATAGGTTATTCCACTCAAAGAATATGTAGGCTCACTATCAAATCAAATGTCATTACCTCTTATAAATCACCTGTCAAATCAACTATCATTATTTTATTACTTTTTAAAATCATTATCCATGCTTTATTCACATTTTATCCAAACAACAAAACATTTATTCTTACGTTTACTAATGATGATAATTCAAAACACAATCAAACACAAAATCATTTTATCCTTATTTATACTCACTTATGCTCGGATAAATGTATACATTGTCATAAATCATATCCCCATTCCAAACGGGGGCTTAACTTTCTTGAAAACACCTGTATAAATTTAAGTAGCCCGTTGTATTAAACTTTCATTGATTGAAGATGAATATTCTGTGACTATTTTGTTTGATTAATCATGACTGAAAAGTGAAAATATAGTGCATCAAAAACCCCTTACATTGCATTAAAAATATAAAAAAGCATCTATACATGACGATTTTATCCCTTTAAATAGATTATAAAATCCTATTGAGGATTTCTGTATTTTTAACACATTGTAAGATGTTTTTGATATACTGCGCTTTCAGTTAGGGTTAACCAAATAAAATATTTCTCATATGTTAACATATATTTAACTTAGGGGGTATTTGGATTTACATAAATTTTTTCAAGAGGTTATATGAACTTTAGAAAAATCATGGAGTTATATGGATTTCAAGTTGTTTATAGGGGTTATATGGATTTTCCCTAAGGAAAATGACATTCATCTCCTAGCCGTCCACATGGTGGTTTTTTATATCATGACCTTTTTTTTATTTTATACGAATTGAATGTATCAACGCAATTTTATATCTTGAAATCTATATCCGTCTTGTCCCAACCAGCATCGGATTTACAAATCAATATGTAAGAATATAATATAAAATACACAATAAAAAATTATAATAAAAAATAACACTAAAAAATTATATAACAAACAAAATAATCTTAACATGATAAAAAAAATTACACCCATTTTTTATTACAGTTAAAAATACAGTTTATATACCTTGTTGGAAATCCAGTGAAACATATACATCGTTAGACGATATATGTATCTCGTTATTTTTTTTTACACTTACTAAAAATGGATTCATGTAACTCAAAATAGAGCAATATATTTTTTTATTAAAACATATATCTCATTAGATAATGTTTATTATTTAAAAATAAAAAATAAAACACGTGTGATATGAGGTTTTTAGACTGTAAAAGTAATTGAGACTAACGTTTTGCCATTTAAGACAAGTTGGATCAGTTGGTTTCTATACATGATGAATTAAAAATTGATATAACATATCATTTTAACTAGTGGAATGTTCGATTGATTAAGTTTTAAACCTATTTTGTTTATTATCATGTTTTGATTTTAACTATAGTGGAAGCTAGCCAGCAAAAAGTTTGTTTTTTTAAAACCGTGCATGTGGGTCAATGAGAGAGACATTTGATTGAATCACGTTTTTGTGGAGTGTTTTATCTTTTCTAGTTAAATTAAAATTTAAATTTTCATACAAAAATCTTGATGTGACATCTCATTATTGGATCAAAACTATGTATTTTTAGTTCTACTACCATAAGCACCACTTAAATCAATGTTTATAAAATTTATTTGTTAAGGAAATCTCTTTTAAAAAGTTTTTTTTCTTCATGTGGTCGCCTGACTTAGGGATCGTTTAGTAACCCGTTTTGGGTTGATTTTGCTTTTTAGTTGGTCAAAAAGCAAAAGAGGGGTTGTCAAACGGCTTGGCTTATTTAGAAATCGATGAGTATATTAGGGTCAATTTGTGCATTGAAATATGTGTTTTTCAAAGCATTAAAAGAATGCTTTCATGGAATCAAATATTTGGAAAGCCATGGGCAGTTGGGGAAATAACGGTTTTAACCCTCGTATAACCCAGCAATCACACCCCTTTATAAAGTCACCGCTCAATATTCTCTCTTTCGAGCAGTCACTTTTTTTTTGTTATGGTTTCCCTCATTTGAAACCTTAGATCTGTCTCCTCCACCACCGACCGATACCCTCCGCCACTATTTGTCATCGGGAGTCCTTAAGACCTTGAGATCCCCCTCTCTGAGTGTCGTCTGACTGTGGTTGATCGTCGATAACGCCATGGATTTGGTGGGTGTTGCGACCCTCATTGTGCAGTTGGCTTTGTTCGTTGGGTTTCTGGCGTCGCGAGCAAGGATGAACTTTGCTTGGTGTTTGATTTGGTGTTGATGTCTCAGTTTGATGACATACATATTTGAGTTTTACTTACAAAAGTTTGATTATTTATGTAGATTCAATATGGTTTAATTGAAAACCCATTCAATTGAAAACCCATTAAAAACCTTCGCTGGGTTCTATAAAAGAACAAAAAGGGTATTTCAGTCAATTAGCATATGAGATCTATTAAACATTAGCTTTGTAACCAAACATGTCCTAATTTTGAATATGAATAAAAGAGCTTATGTTATCAACAACAAACATAATTCCTGGATTAAAAGAAAGCACCCTACATGATTATTTGGTCAAACCACATGTTAAAAAGCAGCCTTATTGTCAAAGCTAATTTTCAATACGTGTTTCCAAACGGACCCTTAGTGATTTTCTTTAGTAGGTCGTGGAGGGGGGAGAAGAAAGAGGGGAGGGAGAGAGGTGGTGGGTGTGAAAGAAAGAATAATATTTGTTTCTTGTCTTATAATTCTTCTAGTTTGTTTTATATATGCATTGCAATCACACAACCTCCTAATAAAGGTACATGTAGCTCCAATTTTAGCTTATTTTTTTTAAATTTCGTTATATGTACTCATACATTAATTTTTTTATATTAAATTCATATAAATTTATATGATTAAAATAGAGATTGAGTGTGGAGAGGGTTAAATGGAACCCCTTAAACATGTAATCCTACCGTCTATTTTTGTCTTATTTGAGATGCGGTTTCCATCTAAAAGAAAAGAAAAAAAAGGAAGAGAGAAAAATAGAGAGAGAGAGAGAGTGCTAGAGAGGGGCTAGGAGGCGGTTGAGGCAGCAGAGGGTGACAAAGGTGACCAGAGGAGGTGGCAGTGACATAGGAGGACGCAACAAAGGGGGAGGGAGAAAGAAAGAGAGAGAGAGAGAGAGAGAGAGAGAGAGAGGGAGGGAGGAGAAGGGCAGAGATGGTGAGCGGTGGCGATGAAGGGGTGGCGGTGGCAAGCAACGACAAACAAAGGGGTAGGGGGAGGGGAGAGAAAAAAAACAAAGGGAGAGAGAGGCGGCCGGGCATCATTGATGGCTTGCTGCCCGCCATTGTGACCCACTATTGCCATTGATGCCCGCCGCCTCCCTCCCAACCCCGTCTCTTTCTTTTTCTCTCTTTTTTTTTCTTGAGGAGAACACCCTTTTTTTACTTTATCTGGAATGGAGTTCAATTTATAGAGATGACTTTAGTTGTCTCCAAAGAGTGTGAATGCTTTATAAACTTTTGATAGGTTTTTGAAACATCGTCCTCTTTGAATTTAAGATTGATTGAAATGAATGCACGAATGCTTCACACATAACCTTTTCAAAAGCTGCACACTAATAAAACTAAATCAACTACAACCTAAAACTTGATTTTTCTCATCCATAAAAGATGAGAATGGACTGCATTAAGAGATTAATAAAGAACAGTAAGAGCAAGTGAATAGAGGAGGATAAATAAATGCATATTTAACCTCTCTTTTTTTGGATACATATGAACATGAAAACTGTACAAATATTGAATGTAAAGAGAGAATGTTGTTCATTTTAAGATCCATGAAAAAATTCTATGACCCCTCAATAGTAGTCACGCAGGACATGGAATCGTCTACATTATTCTCTTCACCGTTCAAGGTAGTAGTACCATTGTCAATATCCAAGTCACAATATGTAACACCTTTTCCACACTCTTCATCATCAAATGGCTGGAGACCGTCAGGTCCTGAACGATCCACCTCTGCCCGACTATCTACGTGTTGAATTTCAGAAGCTGTGGATTCCTGTGCTTCTCCTTGTTGCGGGCTTGGGGGGATTTCAGTAAGTGGAGAGCGAGCCTTCACCAGTTGGGCTTGAACCAAGTCTGCCACTCTCACCTGATTCAATTGAGTATTGTTGATTAGCCGGTGTATTCAATGATATGTCTCATGTTGAAATGCAGAAGGTTATCAATGCAATAAATACCTGCAAAGGTTCATACACCCGATCTTCATTTCCAATGAGGGCCTCTTGAGCTTGGAGTTCCATGGAATCCCTCACAAGCTGGCTCAAGAATGTTACATCGTCAGACATAACACCTAACCCTTTCAAAAGCCTGGAACCAAGCTGCAAGCTTGTCTGCAATTACATTCCATAGCACATAATCAGTGCCAAAGCTAAACATGATACAAAGTTAGAGATTGAAGAGCTCTTTCTATTATAAACAAATTGATGCCGGGAGGGTGTTGGATTTCTGTTGGGCTACCTCAGCATTTTCCAGAATAGCGTCTGTTGCGCCAGCCTTCTTCAGTTCTAAAAGATGTGACAGATCCTGAGCTCTGGCATATATAGGGACCTACTGGACAAAAAAACCTTTAATATGAAGTTTATTAGTCAACTAACTACCATAGGTCTTACAAATTATCCATGTAGTTATTTCATTATATTAAGTGCGACCAGGATCTTCTCGGGAAGAAGTTCCTATTCAGTAACCATGGAATGTGTTTCATGGAAGAAGCATTATCTATATTTATCGCTAAGATATTGTCAGTCAACAAACAATGAGCAAAACAATAACAGTAACAACCTTTGTAACTATGCTTTACTCAAAATAGATTCTCCTTTCACATTCATGAAAACCCATATAAAATGCTCCCATGAGGAGAGTTCAATTTTCCCATCAAGAATGTCACTACTAATTAATTTGAATTTAAGCTAGTCTACATTCTCCATGTATGTAGATGTAACCTTGGATTTCAATTTCCTCATAACTAATAAATCCCAAATAACAAAAAAACTCTCCTTACGTATATCTTATATCCATCACTGTAAACTATTCCATTATGTCTTATCTTCTTGTTAAAGTTATATTTCATATATTCCATAAATTTCAATTTTCATTCCTACTTATTTCAAAGACCATAAATCCTTCTTTTTTTATTTTTTATCTTAACATTCTGTCCTTCAGTCTAATCAAGTCAATATCATCAAACAACTAGCAATAGACATGTGAAAAATTTATGAATATATGGTCATAAGGCATTCATGGGTTAATCACATGATATCAATATAAATAATTTAGGCAAGACCCGTAAAACACATGGGAGAAATCAATCATTATTTCTATTACATGGTTCCTCAATGCTTCCGTAGATTTTCCTCCCCGTCCACATTATGTTAAATGTATTTCAAAAATGTCTCATTGACATTAAAAAAAAAGAAGAAAAAAACAGAATGAGCAGCCGGCAGAATGATAAGGATAGCAACATTACCGCAGGAAAAGCAAGTCGAATCCTCTGAACAGCCTCTATTGCTTTATCCCTCCCTGTATACATGACCATGACAGCCTTTGGAGAAGAAATGCCAGCAGATTGCAGAACTGCTGGGCGTGATCCATCGCCATACAGGATTGGAAAACCAAGATTTCGAGATGCCTGATGATAATTTTGATAAAGTTTTATGTCTATAAATAATTAAAAAAAAAGAAGAAAACATTAATTCAAAATGTTCGGACCAGCATTATTGAAATTTTTTAACAAACCTTCACAACTTTGGGATTGAGGTCAAATGCTACATAAGGCCATCCAACATTTTCACCATCTAACCCAGAAGCCAATGGAGTCGATAAGAAATTGGCAAGGACCTGTGGCTAGAAATATGTAACACACCTAGAACATGCATGTAATTCTCCAAATAGATATTTTTTTTAGAAATCCGTTATCCAGACACAGATTAACTAAAAATTCAGAATAGCAATACCTGAGCCATTTGTCCAAAACCAAGAATGATAATAGGCTCAGCTGCTTGAAAGTTTATCATCTCAGCAACTTTCTGCAGCAAAAAATCACATGCAACATAAAATCTACAGACCTGATTCCTAATTAAATTCATGAAACCAGAAGTATTCGATCATCCCTTAACTACAAGACATAGGCAAGACACATACTTCCTTTCCTTGAAACTTCTCATCAATAATATCAGCAGCTTTTCTTCCAATCTCATTGAGCAGAGGAGTTAGAGCCATTGACAAGACAACAACAATTATGAGCAATTTGTTTAGCTCCAGTGGCAGTACACCAAGTCTGCTAGTCAATGCAGAGGATTAGCACAGAACAATCAGAGTCAACCAATTCATGAATAAGATTCTTTAGAGATCATTTGTTACGCCAAACTTTACCTATTTGCCAGTGAAAATACAACGAAGCCAAATTCTCCTCCTTGAGAAAGAAGAAAACCTATTCTTACACTTTCTTGTAATGTTAGTCCAACACGGGGACCTATTGCAGTTATTATGAGTGTTTTGATAACAATTAGACCTGCTAAGAGGGAAAGCACATTTGGCCATTCTCGCAAAAGAAGCTGCATATTAGAAAGAATGAAGTATATTGGTAACAGATCATCTTCGAAAAAATGTTACAGAACATAAGATGAACTTATAGGTGCAAATCAACTTTGAGAGCCTGCTATATAACAGGAACTAAACTATTTCATTTACCTATTTAACGTCCAGCACATGTTGAGGAGAGACTAAATACTACCGACTTGTCAATCGATCTTGTTGTATGAAAAACTCAGTTAATGTACTACGTTGCACTAAACTATTTATGATCTACTCCTTATTCCTTACAAACTACCTTAAAAAATAATCCTCACACTTTCAATGAATCCAAAACTTGATAGCCAGTAGCAACATGCAGATACTGGACAATGTTAGCAATGCATTTCCTTTCAGAGAGCTGGTTTCATGCCTATATATGCCAGCCCCAAATCCCCAATATGATCAGATGCAAAGAACTTATCAATGGGTATATGACTCTAAAATTTTCAAAGAAATCTGAACAATTAAACAAGACATGAGTCCATGGAAGTCAATGTATGGAAAGTAGATGTTAGCCAGAAATCTTGTCCTCATACCATGCTACCCATATATCTGCCAGCAAATAATACCACAATGGAAACATAATTTGCTAAGTTTCACTGATTGTGACTTGAAGTAATCAAAGAAGGAGGCCATAGCATGAAAAGAACTATGAATTTTCCCACACCTAGCCTTAACCTCCTGACACTATATGCTCCCACAATGCATGTACTAAATTCTAGAGCCTAACCAGCAGAATTAGATTCTCTTTTAAATAGAGTGATACAAGCCCCAAAAGGATTGGCCAATTAAACAGCTGACAGAAGCATATTGCACACCCATCTGAAATGTTTCCTATAAGAATACTGGCTGAATGAACAAGCAAGTGGCATTGATGAATCAACACAAGCATATGAATAAGATGGATGACTTAGAAGATACCTGCACATCAATGGATGTCCCCGTTGTTACAAAAAATAAACCTAGTAGTAAGCCTCTGAAGGGCCTTATATCAGCTTCAATCTGTGTTCGGAAATTAGTTTCTGCTAGAATTGCCCCAGCCAGAAATGCTCCAAGCTACACATGGTAATAAAACAATTTATGGTCTACAGAGAGTTAAATTCCCAAGTTTGTTAATTAGTAATTTAAATAGATATCAAACCGTATCACTGAATCCCAACTTCTGAGTAAGAAGAGATGTTCCTGAAACTGTAAGCAGACAGAGAGCAACAAAAGCTTCTGAGCTCCTAGATTCCGCTACAACCTGCACAATAGCATTGTCAGCACCAAATCAAACACCATCAGGAAACATGCCATTGTTATCATCAATAATTAGTCAATACTAACTTCAAAGACGCGCCTCAGAATATATTTCCCTCCTAGAGACAGTAATCCAAGTCCACCCAATGCCTTCAAGCTTTCAGTTGCTAACATTGGCAAAATACTTTCTCCCACAAGGTTCTGCAAGAATGCAACAGACCAATATATCATTAACTATTGCAAATTTAACAAACCAGATGATGCTCCTGACAGATTATGCATTTTGAACTGAGCTGAGTCGAGGATCACGTGATCATCTCATGCAGGAAAGACAGCAAGGTGAAAATGCAATTTGTTTATCGTATCACATAATATATTGATTGATGAATGCAAGTTTTCCAGACTACTACCCATGGGGAAGATACAGAAATAGACAAGCACCAAAACATTCGAATTATCAAAGCAGGTAGGAAAATTTCACTGGCAGAGCCCTGATTCTCATCCCAGATAACAAAAGACATTTGGAAGAAATCAACTGTATTTAGAGTTTGTTAAATGCATTTTGTCAACATTGTCACTAGGAACATGGTACTAACTCTGATGTCTATTGTGAAATAATAGAAGTAAAATATGAAAATTAACATATTTGACTCTGTATAACTCAGGTCTGCAAAATTTCAGAGTGCAGCTTTGCTTTACATGGTGAGAGCAGTCCACCAATTCTGTAATACACAAGCACATACCAAACCTGAATTGAAAATAGTATGACGATAAACCAACATTTTCTACAAATGATCAGGGAGTCTCTGGGTAGCTTCATCAATAAACTTTATTTCATTGGCAGCGTCATGGACAAAGCCACAGAAAGAGTTGAAGGAATATGCACCAAATGATTTGAGTTAGTTGGACTGGAAATTCCAGAAGAACCAATAAGTGAATAACCAATAGTTTATCTATCATTTTTTAAGGAATATGCATCAAATGATTTTAGTAGTTGCAATTGAAAATCGATTAATTGATCAAAGCATTTATTGGTTATTCAAAGAAAAATGAACAATAAATGCAATGAGATCCACCATGTCAGGCCACAACCAATATTAGATTTTTTTCTCCTTTAGAAGATGTGATTCAGAGAGGCTCATAAGATCAAGATATACAATAACGCACACTACCAGTGAGACATTGATCCATTTATAGAATCGCTCTATATTGACTAAAACATGACTCACATATAGGAGAATTAAAGATCAAAAGAATCAGTTATTGTGCTTACCTGGCTCTCGAGAACTGGAAGTATGACTAGGAGAGGAACAACTGCTATATCCTGCAATCAAACAAGAGGTATATGAACCTAACTTCCCACATAAGTAGTTCTATGAATTTAAGAGCACATAAAAATTTCAGGTGTTGAAACATAAATGAACAACAGAACAAGGATTTCTGATTTTAAATTACTGCCCTACAAGGTTACCCATGCTCACTTCCAGGACAGCATTCATGCACATGAAAATGCATGGCAATCCATAAATGAAAACAGCACACATAAATCAACAGTAGAGAATAGTAACAACCTGTAGGAGGAGGATTCCCAATGTTGCTGAACCAAATCTTGTTGGCAGCTCACCTCTCTCTGCAAGTAGCTACATGGTAGGTAAGCTTATAGTAGATCAGAATCTATTTTATCAGCAATAGTGGATTGTTGAATAATTATTATGAGAACATGTTGCACTTATCATTGATAGTGTACATCTTGGATATAATTTCCAAATTCACATCCAACACATTTCGTATTACTAGTAAGGAAAATGTTAGACTCGGTCACATTCACCAACCAAAACTCGGACCTCACGTGTTTTCAATTTTTTTAAAATAATAAACATCATCTAATGAGGTATACGCTTTGATAAAAAGTGTATATCGCTCCATTTCGAGTTGAATGAACCCATTTTTAGTAAATGTAAGAAATTATTGAATGAGGCATATACAACATCTAACGAGGTATATGCTTCACTGGATTTTTAATGAGGTATATAAGACTATTTTGGACTGAAAAAAAAATTGAGTGTAACAACACTCTACCAGTAATCATGAACTTTCCAGTCATAGGTTATAGGAAACTGCAAACACAATGAACTCAGCTTCCTTCCATCACCTGCACATTGCTATGCAAGCACTGGACATTTGATAACCACATACATATACATACATGCTCACATACAAAATGACTGAAAATTACATTCATCTGTATGCAGACACATATATATGTACGTGCGCATATGTGCACATATGTGCACACATATTTACATAACAATGAATGAAAAAGTAATGTACTGGTAGATGAACTTAATAAACCTGGCACACATATATGTACACACAGACACACGTGCAGAGAGGGATGTGTATGTGTAATATATGTATGCATACACATGAATATATGTACATGAATATAGAAGTATATGTACATGCATCTGTTGGTGATGAGGAACCCCAACATTATTTGGAAAACCTAGAATGCACAATCACCCGCAAACCCCGTGTGAGTTATTGTTGACATGTATTTACATATCTATGAACAAAAAAAGTAACATAGGAGTATTTACATATCTATGAACGAAAAAAGTAACATAGGAGTAGACAGACAAATTAGATAAGATGAAAAAAACCTAAAACTATAAAAAAAAACTTTAAAAATTAGGAAAGATGCATGTCATCAGTAATCACAAAAGGGTATTGGTTATTAACTTTATATTAGTTTGAAGCAGAACAAAGAACAGAAGTATGCAGGCATTTGCGAACCCCCATGTTGTAGGTCATGCAAATAAAATACCTCATGAGACTATCAGTCACTTAAGTTTATGCAACCAAAACATTCAATCAGTCAAATTGAAAAATGTAAAAATCCTCATCGTTCAAATTTTTACAGGTTAGAATAATGTGCAAACCTGTAGAACGAAGGCTGAAGATGACAATGAAAGAGCAGCACCAATCACAATAGCCTCATCAATACTTCTTATATTAACCTGCACTTCACTTAACAAGATGACACAGATTTGAGATAAATTCTAATGCAAAATAATTGCACGGAGAAAAAAGAAAGAAAGAAGAAAGACAAGCAACTTCTCAATCAACCATATGTTGAATTCTATGTCTTTTTGGAAGTTTATTTATTATCTATTGCTTACTTTCCCAGTCTTCCCTGCAACTGAATGAAAACATTGAAGCTAAAAATAAATATTTTTGAAAGCCGAACACTCTGCCATACCTATTTACCCGCTCATCAGCCTAAATCAACCAATTTACAACTTGCTTTATTATTCCCAATACTCAGATGATTATTGGGGAATAACTATCTTGTTGCAAAATTTCCCTTGGAGTTTATAGACATCCTTTGTTCTAAAAAACTGGAGCAGACCACTCAGGTAGGGATGGCAACGGTCAGGTTGGAGCCATGTTTGGTGTAATCCAAAACTAGCCCTGGCTCCACAACATCTGACTCCATCCTCACCCCTCTCTTCCTCGGGTTTTACATTTTGAAATCCATTCCTGTCCCACCTCGGGTAAGATTGGTTGGGTCAGGTAGTATAATATCATAAGAAAAAAATTATCTAACAAATCAAATTAATTATATCATAAAAAATGTAATAAGAGGGGGAGACGGAGAGAAGAAAAAGAGAATAAGAATATTGCTCTTCAATAATTAGAAATACAACAAGAGAGCTAAAGTTTCACTAAACAACTCAAAAAAATGAAATACAACTTGATTGCACTTGTTTTTCACAAACAAGTAGCCTCCTTGACTTGAAGGCCAGTGGAAAGATATAGAGTTTATTATAATTCAACTTAATTTTTTTTCCCGATAGATAGCTAAATTCTTCAATTCATCGGGTGGAGATTCATCATCCGCAACCATGCGATAATTGCCTTAGTCAAATGCCTGAATTTGTTGGGATTGATCTAGTCAAGATGGTCCAACAAGGGGAAGAACAGTTAGAGTACTCTCACCTTCCATGTGCCATTATTAATCTCCTCTGGCCATCATTATTGGGAACGGTTGCAATTTTCGGCCTCTTTTTTTTCTTAGTTTGTTTATAATTTGATGGGATTCTTGTGTCTATTTTTGGATGCCTACTTTTAAATAACATTTGATGGACATTCACCCACACAAAAACACACACACACACACACACACACAAAACTAACATGAAAATAGTTAATTTACAACACATGTTTCTCACCAGATCGGGCCTTGAATGGAAAAGAAACTCCAAAATTTTTGTTCCAATAGCTCCATTAGGTGGAAGTTCAAATGCTGTAAAAGCAAGGGTAGACAACACCACCTTCAAGAAAGACAAGTCATTAAACTCATCAGCAATACTAGTAGAGGTTTCAAATTGTCAATTAATTAATGAGCAGGCAGGAAAGAATGTTTTTTGAAGTCAATATAAAATTGTACATATTAAGAGGATGGAATCACTGTTTATTTTAAATGTTGACTTCCACATATTTCATTAAAAAGTCAGATTTATTCACTGCTTTATGCATACGGAAAATAAGTTTCATTTTTTCACTCATTGTATCACCACGCCAACATGACAATAGAACTTACAACTTTGACAGCATCATCTTGCATTGTCTAAAAGTGAAACTATAAGTGTTGCCCAATATTGCCGAAATTCCCAGTATTGATGCATGTATAGATAATCACAGTAAATGACCAGAGAGGAACCCCTTTTTACTTTACATCATCAAAACTAATGTATAATAGGATCATAGGCTAGATTCTGTAGTTATCTGATCAGGCACAGATCAAAGTCGTGTGCCAATAAGATACATGAATGCACCTTCTTAATGATGGGATTTTTCTTATGATGTGCACTTTTTGGTTAAATCGAGGTAGTGCAGATCACCACAGATCAAGAGAATATATTTTTCCAAAACTCTCAAAACATGTATGTGAGTCATTTATCATGGAAAAATGGATTATTCTTACTACCTGAATATGTGGAGAAGTCAAGTGAGATTTGATCAGTATAGTTTTCCCCATCTTTGGTTGGACATAAATGCAAAGAATTTGCATTTTGCTTTATTAAAGAACTCTACTGAGTACTGACTCGAGGACATCTTTTTATCACATAGGTTATCTTACTTTATTTGCTCAAACCCCAAAACTGGCCTCATGCATGTGTGTGTGTCTCATGTCTCACAGTGTCTATGATGATCTTTATTCGAGACAAGACATAAAGCCCCACTTTAGGGGAGATTACATCTTTAGCATTCTTTTCCAACCCAACATCACAGTACTGCAGGTTCTTTGATTTTCAACCAGTGATACAGATTCATTGTATGGAGGAACATTTGATCATAACATATATTTATTTGCTAGTACTTGGGATGCTTTGGTTTCTCATGGAAGAATATGTCATCCCTTGCGTTTTCTAAGTGCTATAAGGCATTTGTTGTTTCATTTCAAGTACATATTTGCTTGGATTTGGATTGGGAAAAAAAAGGAAAATTCTTTCTGGTTGATTTTCTTTCCTTCCTAGTGGAAGGGCAAGATAGAGAATTATTTATAAATCATGTGAAAGGTCAGAGGAATGGTAAAGGTGAACAGAAAATTTGTATATGTTAAATTTAAGCTTCTCAAATGGAAAAACTTCCATCCATAGACCATACTGCCACAAAGTCAGTGTACTCAGCGTATTTTTTAAAATCGTAGATAGCTTGACAAATTAATCTCCCTTTTAATGACTTTAATGGCTCCTGAACTATTCCTTCTTTTCTTTTGTCCGGGGTCGGGGGGATATACACCCATGCCCTGCTGCCATTTAGTTCAGAGGTCTTGGGATCCCTACCCTCCCATATATATACACTTTTTGCTCAAACCCCAAAACTGGCCTCATACAACTCCACACCTACCACACCTACATACATACATACATACATACATGTGTGTGTGTGTGTGTGTGTAGTTTTATACATATATATATATATATATATATATATATATATATATATAGTTACATGTGGACCACCCCGAAGAAGCATATGCAGCTGCTGGAAAAGTTGAATTATTTTCAATCATATGTCAGTACTGACATGTTATTGAGAGAAGATTAAAAATAACAAATCTAGTTTTTTATATAAAGTTCAATGTATAGATCACATATGCCACATGTCACATTTGGGGCTACAATGCTGCATACACAGTGCACATCCACAAATGCATGGGTAAGAGGTCAGGAGCATGTGCAGGTGCCATTAAAACTATGGGCCTGAGAGCCATTGTATGAAGACCTTCCCTCTCAAGTCACAAAGTGATGACCTCTGTCATTAATGAAAGGAGATACATCCCTTACAGCATGAGCACATATATTATCATGAATCATGATGCAATAAATGTAGAGGACACTACGACACGTCTTTCAACAAGGAAATTGTAATTCTTTCTTTTGACAACAAACCTGAGTCAATCCCATGCCAAATGCAAATTTGGCAAGAGCTTTCAATCGTGCCAGTGAAAGTTCTAAGCCCATCTCAAATAGCTGAAAAATGGAATCAAAATGTCAGACATATTTTAAATGCTCAAATACAGAAAATTACTAAGGAGACATTACAATTGCTTCTAACAGTAAGACATAATGTTCTGTAATTTAATTCTAACACTCCCATTACAGTATAAAACACAATACAGCTTCAATCTCCTCTCTAAAAGTTGCATTATGGACCCACCACCTCTTATATGTCTTTCAGAATCTCAAATTCTAAAGGAAATAGCTCATGTGAAAACAACAACAAATAGCATCGATGATTTGGAACATGTAATAGATCGTCATAAAAATGAACAAAACAATATCAACTTTAGAATAATGAGGATCAATCTTATACAAAGATTTTTGATCTTTCACAGCCCCAAATTTCAAATTGTAGGTAGCAAAATATGAGAACAAAGATGCTAAGACACAACAGTAAAATGTACATCAACATTTAGAATATCAGTTAGTTCAATGGGTGGAAACATCAGATAGCAGGCCCACAAACAACGACATGATGGAGCCAAACAATAGTAATGTATACTATTAAAAAAAAATCTTCAGCGTTTAAGAGTTGAAACAGTTGATACAGATAGAAAGCATCTTAGTAACTACTACATGATGGAAGAGAAGGGATACTAAATCGTTTATGTGAAGAACTACCGTGCTGTATAATCCTTTTAATTTTACTGCTTAAATTTACAAGTATCAAAATGATTGAAACAGAAAAGGAAAAAGAAACAAAATTTGCCCTTATGTAATTTAAAATCCAATCAACCAATCAGCCATGGAATATATTAGTAGTCAGACCACTTTTTTTGTTTGTTCACATGACTATTTGTTATTTTGTTGTCATGCCAAGAAATGGTGACACAGGCACAATTCTTTTTTTCTTTTTCTTTTTTCGGTGATGAGGAACCCCAACATCAGTTGGTAAACCCCCAAGCACACAATCACCCATAAAAGGAAATATGAAATGAGATCAAACCCCAGCACTTAGTAGTATACAAAAACACAATCTCACAGAACTCAATGATTCCAATGCATCTTTTTAAGAGCAAATGGATGTAGAATAATCAAGAAAATTTTACTCCAGCTTTAAAAGAGACCTTTCCTTGTAAGAACAAGCATAAAAAATTCATTTATAACTCCATAACTTGAATTTCAAACACAGGTTGAAATTTAGACTGTGACATGTGCTTAGCGTATAAAACTAGCCATTCTTCACAGAATTCCTTATTGTCGCAGGAACAAATTGGGTGAGTTATATGATATATGTGTTACTGGAAAAAATAACGTGGAGATGAAAGAAAATATAACTTACCAAAAATAGTATTCCCCACTCTGACAGAATCTTCACATCTGTAAGGTTTCTAATCAGACCAAACTGATTCAGTACAACACCAGCGAAAAAGAAACCTAGTATCTGAAAAGGTGGCAGTAAAACATGTCAAATATCTAGTTGGAATGCAAAATGGTTCTGCAATAAGCTAAGTTGAATATTAATCAAGCAGCTGGGAGGGTGGGAAAGAGCAAGTGGTTTTGACTCTAAATGATCACAAAAATTCAAATAAGAAGTGAGGCACTGCAAGACATTAATTAAGCATTACTAACCCATGAATTAAATGTGAAAAAACCCAAGATCATTGGATTAAGCAACACCAATGGATTATGCATGGATTTCTCACATGTTGAAGTAAATATAATGTAACTATGTTCCTCATTACAAACACTGCACTGTTCGATTTATGAACTAGGTTTTTAAAGATCCTTCTGCATCACTGTTGTGTTTAAGTACAGACACCTTCCAATTTCGGGAGGGAAATGAATGCTCATATGCATAGAGTAATTTAATTCACCTAAAGAATAAATATGGGATAATGTTCATGTGTACTGAAATTGTTGCTTCTCAGCAAATTGTGCACCTGGTTTTGTATCAGTAATTTGTGAGGATGAGACTACTGCGGTGTTGTGGATGACATGCACATTTAGTAGACTTTTGAAATGCGAACAATTATTCAAACTCTGTAGTTGCTAATCTCAGTGCTGCTCAAAAACTTAGATGATATTTAAGTTTTTTTTTTTGGTGTTAAGTTGACCCTACCATTATTGCAGGAACTTGTAATTATCCTGATAAGTCACACAATGGGTAATTACTTTAAATACTTTGCAGATAAGCAACTTCCACTTCCAAGCAATCCTCAAGAGAGGATGGATAAAAATCTTAATCTAACTTTAGAATATTTCTTACATTGTCCCATTCTTTATAAATTGCTTTTGAATTTTCTAACCATCTGATAAAAAAAATAATTAAAGTTCAAATTTTTCTCAGCAAGAGAGATCACATAAACATGATAAATTTTTTAGTAGTCTGTGTGAAAAATGATAATCACTATGAGACTAATGAAGAAATCAGTCACCAGATGCATGATTTGTTGATGGATGTGCATATTCATTTATTTGTAGTCAAACATGGCATCTAAAAATATTATCTCAAACCTAATCAAAGGAGATAAATTAGATGGGACAAATTATGATCAGTGGCAGATAAAAATGACATATTTGTTGCATGAGCAAAATGTCAAATATACACTGCGAGAAGTTAAAACTCAACCTGGTATTGGCTCTTCTAATCAACTTGTAGAAGCTTATAATAGCTAGGTTCTGCTAGATATACTTTGTTGAGCAATATGATTTATGATCTCATTGGCGAATATGAGGTTTATGAAACTGCAAAAGATATGTGGGATATTCACTATATATTCACCTTGATTGAGTGGTTAATTTGGACATGAATTCAACTCCAGTTCGTGATCAATGCTTCCACCACGGCACGTGTGTCTACTGCCCATTCCCAACAGTCCCCATAGTAAGGTTAAAAAAAAAATCAAATAACTAGTCGAGGTTGTCTAACCATTTCCTTTTCATGACACATGCTACTACAAGATAACCTAAAACTCTAGGTTGGACCAATAAGGTCCACATGCACTCTTCTTCTTTGTTCTCTCTCTTGGTCAATAATAAGATGCACTATCAAAATCAAATAGAAAATGTACAAAAACTAATCCCTACCTCCTGTTTGGGGTGTCATAGAATTATTTGCCCCCAATAGCTATACCGGGATGGTAACTATTCATGCAAAATAAGAGGTTTATTGTTTGGTTGCTTTTTTGTCATACTCATTGGGAAACATAGATGTTTTATTTATTTTTGTTATTTGGTTCACATTGGATAAAGTGAGGATAAGTGGTGGATAAGAGATGGATTAGAGTTTATAGCTTTTTATATGACAACTATACCCCTCCATATATTGTTTGTGCTTGAGAATGTGTGAGAAATTTGTGTGTAATATGATAGATGTGACATGCTTTTGAGATCTGTCTGAGAGTGTTAAGTGAGATAATTTTTAAAAAAATGACATATGGGTATTTTTATCCATTGGATAAAGACCTGATAAGAAATTCAAAACCCCATAATAGTTATCAAAACTTATGCTAACTTATCTAGGTACAACTATCGGGGTTTATTCTCGCAAAACAAACAACTTTATTCACCTATATTCCCTTATTATTTGGTTGTTCTTATCATTAGGCTATTCTGCACGCCAAACGAAGGGTAAGAGTAATATAAATGATTACGAAAACTGACATTAGAACCAATTAAAACAGAAGAGAGAACTTCTAAGGCATAAAATGAAATATCTGAAGTCAATGCAAGAAACTAAAACATTGAGAGAGATATCTAAGAAAAAGAGTATTTGATCACATCAACCTCAGCAACAAAGACTATATCATAGTTTGTGAAGAAATGGAGATTATAAATGCTTACCGGACTAACTTTGATGATCCTGAATGCAGGCACAACCATAACAGTTACACCTAGAAATGTAAGAGTATCGAATCCCAAATCATTTATTACATCTATAGCACTAGCAACATCAAGCTCGGCATGCATCCGAAACCTCTCTTTGTCAGGCTTTCTGGGATATATGATGTGAAATCCCCGTAAACCAAAATTTGTAGAGGCTAATAGCGGCAGGTGGAAACCATCATTGTTACTCCTCAAAGTAAATGGAAACTTGGATAATTTATGATGGACACTGCACGATACTGAGCCCCCTTGCTGGCTGTGAAAGTGTAAGCAAGAAAAATTCCTATTATGACCAAATAGGGCTTGATGAGAAGCCCTTACATTGTTCATGTGATAAACATCTGCATGTCCCTGAAATAAATTCACCATTTTTAGCGCATCAGAAACATTAGAATAAAGATATAATTCAGACATTGGCTACATGTTGCTTTATATGTAATGCAATTTGGTAGGAGGTCAAATGAATAGTCAACAAATTGCTTCCATTTTTAATTCTGAATGGAAATGTAGAGGCATATCCATTAAAAAACAAGTAAAAGATGCCACAAAAGTATTTAGAAAACATCACATCTTTGCATTATTAACTACATAGGATACTTTAAGTATTTTTTTGCCCCTTCTCAAATGTCTTTTATTGTGCATTTTTATAGGACAAACTTTTATTAAAAAAAAAATTAAGCTATATTTACTCCTTGTCAAGTTGCTAAATAATTCAAATCTTTTGTCGAACATAGCTGGAAATATGTTATTTTTAATCTATATCTCTCAGCAAAATATAAATGAAATTATTATAATATTTTGTCAAACTTTGGCACAACATTGTGACCACTGGAAACCAAAAGAAATTTTTTTTTTAAGTTTTGAGAATAAAAGAACACTTAACAAATTGCACCCATCCTTGAAAGTAAAAATAGATCACTGCAGTATACATGCAAATGAAAATTCATGAGTACCCATAGTAGCTATACATGTTCAGCATATTTGTCAAGGATAGCTGCCGAGGTGCATCAACCACAGGTCCCACTTAAGCATCAGAGCACATTGACATCTGCCCCATTTTAGAAAGGTACACCAACGGACCAACTTAGAGATCTTCAAATGAAGTGATCATTTTGTTTTTCTTTTCCTAGGGTAGATCTATACTTATTTTTTGCCAATACCCCATATGTCCTTAGTCCTCTTCTTTTCTGAATGAGGACTGGTGCATTCATATTAAAATGACTCCCCTTGAACAAAGATAAGGGATCTCTAGAAACATAAAATAAAAACAAAAATAAAAAATAAAAGGAGAATAGAACACCAAAAAACAAATCCCTTATACTACCACAAAAGGATTACCACCATAAAGGGACCAAGTCCTTACTCCTCTCTTCATCAGGGTTTTGGTGACCAACAACCATCTATTTGAAAAAAATCAATGAAATCGACAGACCCTGGGAAGACGTGCAATATTTTCCCGTAGTCTAAACTCTGCTTGTTATGGTACTTTTGCTTATATTCATTCTCTCCATGATTTGCAGATTTTTTTTTCCAGTGCAATTAATTTAAAAATAATGTTGATCTATTTTAGTAGTAAGTGTTCAAAAATATAAATTCATTGATTCTTTTTTTTTGGAGAAGGTTTGAACTCAAAAAATCAGATTCTATGAGTGAGGACATCAAGGTCGAATATTATACGCATGAAACTACCAATGTAGCCTAGTTTCCCCAGGTTCCATCAACCTATAATATCATAAATTCTGATAGACGGGCAGCCAAAACCATTTATTCTTATAGTTTCATTAAATTTGATGATCTATATGCACGCGCCCACACACACACACCAACAACTGTAGTACAACTGAACTTCTGAACATAATCATTTGTTCAACAGCCTACAAACATCGTTGCATGTGCATCTGAAACATCAATATAGCTATGCCCATTCACCCACAAGTCTTGCAGTTAGTCTGCCTGATGCAGAGAAGGAAAAGAGCACATGAGAGAGAGAGCAAATTTGAAAACTTCTAATGCTCTAACAAAACCTCCCCCCTCTACAAAGGGGTCCTATTTATAGGACTCACAAGTTTGTTGAGAATGAACCTCGGTTTTCAAGCATTGTTGAAGATCAATTTTCGTGACTAACCAACCTCTAATTAACCCAATTACGTCATCAAGAAAGTCTTCTCCTCTCCAAATAGTTTATAGAACCATTATCCAACTTTCACCAACTATGGATGCATTTGGAAATGCGTTGGAAAAGTATGATTTTAAATAAAGTAAGCTTAAATAAACTCGATTCCATAAAAGCTCATTTTCTACGTTTTTTAAAAAACATATATATTTTTTTTACTAGAAGCTGGGAAAATGTTTAGAAACACATTTACACTTTTTGCTTTTTAAAAAAAAGCGTTCAAACACATTTCCAAACGCTAACTTCCACACACATTTTTCAGATATCAAACTAGAAAGAAATTGCTGTAATCAAATCTTCTTGTTGCATCAAAAAGCTTCAATAGAAAACACATGAACACAGCCTGAACAGTGAATAGTATAACAGAGAACAAGAAGAATAAAGAAATAATTTACTTGAAAGCACCGACAATCGGTCGCCGCAGCCACGGCTCCCATCTCAGGCAATCTGAACAACTGACCGAGACAGATAATCGGAATCCGAAGCAGACATCTGAAGGAGGTTGAATTTTATTAAAAAAAGAAAAACAAAGAGGAGGAGATTGAGACGCAATGTTTTTCTTTGCCGGAAATTTAATTTAATTTCATCGTGATTTATGTGGGTCGGAGAGGGGGAGATTGAAATCAGAGACGGAGGAGACGCCACACGTTTTGGATTGTAAACACTGGTCGTCTCATGACTCTAATAGCGTCACGTCATCGCACGGTTTGCAAAACGGGTATGCAAACACAAGTCTGTTTTCGCATTTTTAAGAAGTCCAGATCCAATCAATTCTGGATTTGATCGGTCCATCAATATTGAATTTCATGGCATATAAATTGAATTACACTGTAAACTGCATAATCAAGTCTATACAATCAATTGTTAGATACATGTTCTACTCTCCTATTAGATTTAATCAGACATGAGTTTGATTAGTATCATTAGTATCTAATAAAAGAGTGACAAGTGTACCTAACAATGGCTATGTATTTCAATTCATAGGTTGTGTATTTTAATTCATATGATATGCAATTCGATGTTGATGATACTGATCAAACCTAGGTTTTATTGGATCCGGACTCATCATTATGTGTCCCTATCTACTTAGCTTGATCACTTCTTGGGGGCAGCGGTTATACGTTGAAAACATTTGGTTGAATACTTGCAGTTCATCACTTCTTGGGGTCGCGCGTTCACAGGGGTGAGATCGATGGGGCTGTCTGGAGGGGCGTTGTTGATAGACCCGGGTTAGAGGTCGGGATGGAGTTTTCTTGTGGTTCCTTTTGTTTTGTGGTTTTCTTACATTTTACACTTTATGTATTTCTTCTCCTCTCTTGGGATCACAAGACGTATATCGCTAGTGTGCTTTTGTCTCCCCTTTCAACTCCCCCTCCCCCCACTTGCTTTGAGGCGGGTTACAGACTTGTAACATTTCTGAAAGTTATATAGTCCAAGTTTCCTAAAAATAAAATATATTTGGCTTGATCTTTTTTCCTTTTTAAGAACAAAGAAACACATTGTGAAAATCTACTACTGCTAATGCTTAGGAAAATGATACACGCAACCCCATTTGTATCATCCAACCATACATTACTCGTCTAATAAAATACATATATATTATTATTAAAAGTATTATATATAGACACACGCGTAATGACACCCTACTGAGAAAGACATATTTATCATCTAGTTAACTTTCATCCAAGTTTCTATTAAAACCATTAAAGTCTTGGTGAAATAACCAAATTATCCTATTTTATTTTGTATATTTTACCTTACCAAATACATTATTTATAAAAATATTAATTTTAACATGAAAATGATAAATTTCATCTAAAATCCAAAAACATAAAAATTAAACATACAAACTACTTATTAGTAAAACATAATAAATATTAATATTTACAGCAGTAGAAATGAAATAAAATTATTTTGAGAACAATTGATCATATATATTGCAACATAACAAATAAAATAAATTAATCTCTTGATTGGAAGAAAAGGAAATAAGGGGTAAGGTAGAATGACTCACAGTTGATTTGAAAAGAATAAGAGATTAATTAGATTAGGGTTTTTTGCATGTATACTATTAAAAGTTTGTTATTTATTTTTATTCCATTACAAATAAAATAAATTTTTTTATACCATTAAAATTTTTCTTCATGAAAAAAGTGTATCCTTCTTTTATCTTTTTAAACCAAAATGAAACTTACATATAGTTAATTCTTAACCAAGAAGAAAAAATGACAAAAATAACCTTAATATAACATTTGTCATAATATAAACGTAAAATATAATTAATCTCTTGTTCTTTCCAAATCAATAGTGAGTAATTTAACATTATCATTACTCAAGATTCATATGTCAAGCCAAATTGACCAATCTAACCACATGGCTGGTGAAGAGGTATTTCTCTTCTTCATTCAAAACAATCAGATGGAGTATCCTTCTCAAAATCCGAACCCGATTGAACATGGATCCTGCACTAAAAAAGAAATTAGGGGGCCAGCCAAAGGACCTCCGAAGAGATGTATTAGTAAGGTAATTCAAAAGGGGATAATCTCACACTCTTAAGGTGGCTTGTTAGCAAAATGAACTCATACCTCAATTTGCTGTTAACCTTCCCTTTCATAGGGTTCATAGGCTAGACAGTCGTTGATACTAGCCTCATAGCTGTTGTAACAACTCTTCCTTCATGGCTGCTTAGTGGGCGATTTTTATGATAACTGTCTTGCTTTATTGTAATTGAACGTGCCCTTAATTACTCACATTTTATGAGTAATGGGCTTTAATCACCCACCTAACAGTTATAGGAGTCATGGGTGTTTGACTATTTCTGAGGTCCTCCTCGTAGTCTTTGTTTGATCAGTACATGGGATCCTACTCGGCGTGTACTTGGTTTCTCGTTTGTGATGTGTAAGATTGTTTAACCATACCTGTCAATCTGGTTGCGCATCATCTGCTCGGGATGGCATTCACCCACGAGGTGTAAGACCGTCCGACCAAACCTGATTCAATCTGATCATGTCTCACCTACTAGAGAGTGCCTGCTTGATATCCTGCTATTAGGTTTAAGTCCTTAGATATCGGATATGGTGGCCATACCCGTCTAAGCCCTGACACATGTCGTCTTTTAACATAGTGCTGATTTTTCCCTCCACATCTGGATAGTTCTTAAGGATGCAATGGGACTATCCCGATAGGGTAGGGTCGAGTCGGGTCGGGTTCGGGTTTGGGATACATAATATAAAACCTGACGATAGGTTTGGGACATGGGAAATGGGTTTACTTAGCAAAACTCATCCCGAACCCGCCCCAGTTGGGTTTACTTAGCAAAACTCATCCCGAACCCGCCCCAGTTGCTATTAATAATAGGATTAAATATTTATTATAATAATTACATAATTTAAATTTGGTATTTCAAAAAATATATATAAAAAATAAGAATGAATAAATTGAAACGCTAATTGAAATTTAAAATTATATAAACATACATGGGTTTTTTTTTGTATTCCAAAAAAAAAATATTTATCACTTGTTATGAAAATTGAAAATTTATATTTCTTATTTTGTAGAATTTATTTTAATAAATATTTATTTTTATTTAAAATTCTAACTTAGATTAAATATTACATAAACCCAACCTAAATGGGACGGGTCGGGTTGGAGGCGGGTTCAGATTTTTTACATAATTATTGGGACGGGTTTGGGATGAAAAAACTAAACTCGTCACGGAGTTTGGAACAAGATTTTAGAAGCGGATTTGAGATTGAGATTCACAAAATCCGTCTCAACCCTCCTCAGTTGCCATCCCTGATAGTTCTACAATAATGTGAATAAACACTATATATGTTCAGGAAGTAAGATGATCATTTTAAGGTAAAATGTTGTTACTGAAAGAGTTTAAAATTTTAGAATTATCTGAGAATGTGATCATGGCTACAAACATGACCATGAGTAATTTTATTTGACCAGATTCAAAACTCATGGACCAATCCGACGACGACAACAACAACAACAATAATATATTTGTGGGCACTGAAACACTAGTTTTGTAGCCCAGTCTGCAACTCGTAGGCGAGCATCAATCTCCTACCACACTCCACTAGTAGGCCTAGTTTGACATAAGGATAAGAAAGTTAAGATAAAAAAAAATTAAGTTACATCACTTGTTATTTTCCCATATGACATTAAAAAAAAATAGGGATAAAGCATGGACAATTATCCACATTTTGAGATAAAAAATGAGAATAGTTTGTTTTAAGTAAAATGTGGAATAGATTTTGTCCTAATTTTTTATCCCTATTTTGTAAAATTGGGATAACATTTATGACTACCTTTAAAAAAAATAAAAAAATAAAAAGAATGTGTTCCACCAAGACAATATTAATTCCTCATTGATAGAAAGGGCATATTTAGTATTTTTTTAAAAAAAAATTAAAGTTATCCCATATTTGATCTAAATGCAAGATTGATGATAAGAACATAAAAAAAGAGAGATAATAAATAGCATTATCAAATGCAAATCTGGATAAAAATAGTGGTTTTTTATTCTCATAAATTAGGCTAGCTCATCCTAAAAATTTATCCATTCTATCAAACTAGGCCGTAGAGTGTATACTGTTTTAGTACAATATATAAAGTGGCGGAGCCACCTTGGGACTAGGGGGCATGGGACCCCTGACTTTTTTTTATTTGTAAAAGAGTCCTTTTATTTTTGGATAATGTCATGTGCAGTCATGTTTCTAACCCCAATTCTAGTCTACACGTGTTTTGAATTTTTAAAAAATAATATATCTCATCTAATGATGTATGTTCTTTTATAAAAAAAATGAAATATATGCTCTAATAAACTGCATGGATACATTTATAAAATATGTGAAAAAAATTTATCGATACATATATCTTATTAATGTGAATAAATGCGTCGGTGATTCCCTATCGACTCATATGAGACTGGAATTGAGGTGAAAAAAAAACTGTGCAACAATACTCTTTATTTTTTTTGTGATAGATTGATTTACTATAGCCCATGACCTACATATAAAATTCTCTAAACAACAACAGTCCACCACTCTTGGAAAAAAAATCGGGGACTTAAAAAAATATGAAAGAAAGGGGGGATTAATCCCTAATTAGGCATGATTTGAAGGACTTAAGGCTAAAATACCTAGTCATCCGTAATTTTCAATATATTAGACATCGTCGATGTCAAATTTAAAGGTAGTATTGCTTATCAGATTTATGTTTAAGTATCTTTTTTTTTTTTAAATCATCGATATGAAATTAACATATTATTTTAAAATATGATAATTATCTTTTAGATTTATTCAGTAATATGTTTTATGTGGATGTTTTTATTTTCATTTTATACATATTTATTTTTTAATCTATGCTATTGAATTTAAAAAAAATAATAATATGACTTTAAAAAATATTTACATAAATCACATTTGGCCCCACGTCCTATAAAAATCCTGGCTCTGCAACCGAGTATATACTCCATTAAATCAATATATGATTTTTAAAAAATTCAATAAAAGGCATATACTTCACTTTCCATCCGGGGCGGACCCACTTAGTGGCCAATGGGGGCTATGGCATCCACTGATATTACAACAAGGATAATGAGGGGTACTTTGAAACTTAGGATAAAAAAAAGGTTGTTGCAATAAAAATCAAAAGACTTGGGGCTTTCATTATTTCACATTTGGGAAAAAACTAAAAAGGGCAGGACACTACAAACGACATGGTTGGAAAAAAAAGAGAGAAAAGATACACGTATCCCCATTGCAGCTTTCAATTGTAGTTTATCTCATTTTTTTATATAAAACTATACGCTCACCATTTGAAATAGATGCTATTATATGAAATGAAGTATATACTGAAATACATTAATGTATTTTTTTATGGTGAAAAAAATAAAAAAAACGGATTACATTAATAGTGCAGTATATACTATGTTATCATAGCGTACGAGCTGCAAAATGGGACTGCGTGTATCAACACTAAAAAAAAGAGAGGATTGAATACAGTGGCTGACCGACCACAACATTTCATTCTATTTTTAAGGTTTGATTTTTTGTTATGCTTAGTATTCTTATATTTTTGATCAGTATTTAATGTTCTTGTTGTGCATTTTAAACATTTTTATTATTCTTGATTGGATCTCTCTAACTATTTCTCTAGGTCAACATATCCACTTGGATTTTTTTTCCCCTCATTTTAATCTACCAACAGGCAATAGACAACCATTCACAATCATGTTAGAACACTGATTTGGTTTTATATTGCCTACTTTGACATAATTTTTTTTTTTACTACTGAATGGCATTTTTATTAATTATCAATTTATCATATGCTTTTATATGATATACTTTGTTTGTGTATGTATAATGTCTTCATTTTATTGACCTTTGCCCCAATTTTTTGAGACTTTGAGTAAATAAAAATATAAATTTACTTAAAAAAACATTTAAATGCATATATATATGGCTCTAGGATTCACAATTTGGATCTATAGACTCTATACATGACAAAAGGCACCTGTAACTCAAAAAAAAAAAATTTAAGTAAGAATTAGCAAATAATTTAGATTTAAATTCATTCAAAACTCTTGTTTTTTGTTTTTTATTTTATTTTTTGTAGTAGAGACTTGGAAAGATTTAAATTGTTTGTTTGATTACTCAAATAATTTTATTCTTAATTTTTTTATAATATTTTTAATCAATTATGAAAAGATTTTGTAAAATGATGCCATCTTCAACTTCAAACCAATCATCATTTTATGGTGCCACTATTAATATTGTCCAAAAAGATGAAAACCGTTGTGTTATTGACATTTTGTTTGTTGCATGAAGTGTAAATTTAAATTTTATTAGTACATTAAGTGATGATTCCCTACCAGAAAAAAATTTTGGGTCCATCTCTGCTTTCCTATGTACATAATTAGACTTGTATATATTTGAAAAACAAATCAAAATATTGAGGACAACAGATGAGGCTCTACACAAGGCTGGTCATATCATTATTCTTGTATTTATCACTTATCTATTATAATGAGGTCATGGATTCTAAACTTCTAATTCCACTGCTTACCCTATATATCCAAATAAAAAAATAAAAATCAGAGTTGATACCCATGTGAAATTCGTTGGTGATCTGTAAGTCTTGAATCTGACCAGTTAGAAGTCATGGTTTTATTTATGATCACGGTTGAATTATCAAACGATTTGAGCTCAATAACGCAGGAGTTTTCTTTTTTCCCTCAATAGGATGCACTAATATTATATTGGGGCCGGTTATATAAACCCCTCAAGATACTCACCCCACCCCGTTTTATATCCCACCCCATGAGATTTTTACTTTTTGGTAACCCACCCCCTCATATATGTATGATTACATTCTTCACAACCCCACCCTACAAACATTTTTGAAAGCTCTCGTTTTGTTCTCCTTCTTCATCTCCCACCTTCGCTGCCTCTACACCGCCCTCCACGTCGAGGTCGACATCAGCGCCTTCGCTTTCTCCCTGCCGATCAACTCCTCCGTCACCGCATCGTTCCTCGTCACCCCCCTTTACCCGTCATCCGCCGCTTCCACTGCACCTCCTCGCCGATGAGAGCAAGTGAAGCGTCGTCGAGTATTCGCCGTGCTCGTGAAGAGCTGCCGTGACTTTGCCATGGCGCGGCTGGTCACGGAGAGGTTCCACAACCATTCGGTTTTCGGTTCCGATGATGTGATGGCCCTCGGCATCGGGACCACCTTGGATCATCTACAGTAGAGGAGATCCTGCGACGTCGGAACTCTCAAACAACTCACCAACACCGATATGAGGCCGTTTTCGCGTACAGCTCTTCGATCCTCACTGCGGATGAGCCCCCGCAGATGAGCACCGACAGGTTGCTGTAGGTCGTAGACGGCGGTGATCTTCCCAGAATTCGATCCTGGAGCGAACCCGATCTGGAGGCGGACGTCCTCCGCCGGCTTCCCCTTCGTTCTGAATCCCGAGGTGTGGACGGGGATCTCGAGGTGCATGAACTTGGTCGATGACGGCATGGATGGACGGGGTGGGTTGGGTTACTTTCAAAAACTTAAAAAATCATTATTTAATAATTTATTGTAAGGGTAGGGTGAGTATCCCATGGGGTGGTAGTAAACCCTCCCTGTTATATTACCCTAACTATAAATAGAATTTCAATCTCCAAGACATCCTCCCAAAAATGGGATCTGATCAGGATAAAACTTTTCAGTCACTAAAAAAATCATATTTTAAATCAGCACTCATTTCATAATAATAATAATAATAATAGAGAAATTCAAATAACCCCTTGTAAATTTCTTGAAATCTATATTACTCCCTGATTTTTTCATGAAGTCCATATATATAAGTCCTCTAAAAATGCCTATGTAAATCCAAATAGCTCATTTAGTTCATTTTCCATTGACAGAATATGATTATTCATCGAATATTATGTCTAGTTAACCTGGTTGAAAATATATTATCCTAAAAATCTCCTATAATTTGTTAAAAATGCAGAAAACCTCTGTAAATGATAATTTTACCCATTTTGGATAGATTTGTAAAACTCTATAGGGAGAGCTAAAATCATCATTTACAGATAATTTTTGGTATTTTTAACACATTGTAGAGAGTTTTTAGTATATTATGTTTTTAACCAATGTTAATTAGACAGAACATTCTCAAAATAATCATAATCTGTCAACAAAAATTTAATTCAAGGTGACTACTGGGATTTACATAGGTGTTTTCATGGAAGGTACATGGACTTCAAGAAAAGTTAGGGAAGTTATATGGAATTTTGAACAGTTTAGAGGGGGTTTATATGGATTTTCCCCAAATAATAAATGAAAGTATACAAGTTGGATTCATGCATGTTCACACACTAAACATGCCGATCATAACATGAAAGTAGTAGTTTCATTCACTACTTCCAAACACGTCCTTGTATCATCTGTGTGCACAATTTTTTACACAAACTACTCAACCTGAGTGGCTGACCTTTTATCTAGGAATTCTAAAATTCACTGCTAGGATAATTTGATTGTACAATGTGTTTCATAACCATCGGATCTTATCACCCAAAATAAGCATATCAAAAATATCAAACTTCCGTGACTAAGGATCATATTTAAAATCAACACGCATTTCATAATAATGAATGACAGTATACAAGTTAGATTTATGTATATAGTATAATAAAACATGACCAGGATTAGACATGGTATTAAACATGTCCATCATTACATATGAATTAAAGAAATAGTTCCATTCACTACTTTCAGACACATATCCTCATCATCATCAGAATGCACAATTTTTTGCACAAACTACTGATCAACGTGAGTATGAGGCCATATCAGAATAACCTATACTCTTGCGCGAAGTTGGGAATATCATGAATACAATACTAGAAAGAAATGCAGCCCCAAGGGGAAGGTTCACAAGCATCGCCTTCGTGTTAGGTCCCGAATCGGGGAAGAAAGCAGTGCTGTATATCCGAATCGTTGAACGCCAGAGTCATGAACAACAATATGGAGAAGAATCCATGGAGGTAATCCACCCACGTTATCTTATACCTCTCCAAACTACTTAACTACTGATCATCCATCCATTCTTCTTCATGAGATCCACAATTGAATATATAAAGACCCTTACGAGTAGCGATACCGTAGTATAATTTTCCATTGGGGCCCATAAGGCTATCGGTTAGCGAAAAGAAACAACAAGAGACTGCAGAGATGGTGATGAGGAACATGGTTAGGTACATGTTGGCGATATGACATTGGCCGCGGTTGGAGAAGGAAGGAGAGAGGGCTTGGAAGGCGAAGATTGTGTTGCTAGGTAGGAGCTTCACAAGGTTGGCTGCCGTCGACATGGTTTTGTCAATGACGACCTTGCCTTGGTAACTATTGATGTTGGGAATTGGTGTTGTAGGAATTGCTCTTGATTCAATGTCAAAGGTTGTGTGCTGGTTTGGCTCTGAGACTGTGAGAGCCATAGATGGTATTGGAGGTTTGGATTTCGGGGGCTAATTAAGGAAGGAGTGGTGTGATTTTATCTCATTAATGATAGAGAATTTATATGTGTTGATGATGTTTGAATTAGGTAAAGGCTGATTTTATTAATTAATTGAAGTAAGATGATGGCCCATGCAATGGCCCATGCATTCCTCATTTATTAGTGTCATTTGCAAATTAAATAAAGAGCAATAGATTAGAGTGTTCCAGTGATATTGCCATACCCATCAAATATTTTAATATAAATTGACCCTCTAAAAAAAATATTTTAATATAAATTATAAAATTGTGTCAAGAGTTTTATGTTGGTCAAAACATGAGTGAAAATGTTTACAATGTGCGTGGGAAGACCGAATATTTATAACAGACTTGCTTAAAAGGGGGGTACAATACATCCTTCGGCCCATGGTTATTAAGAAGAGATGCACAAGTTTGATTGATTGGATATATAGAGAAGCGTGCATGAGTGGGTTATGGAATATTCAACTGAATAAAGTATATTTGAATTGAAATACAATATTTATGTAAAAGAAATATTACATCAATCAATGAGCTAGCACTCATCTACTCGTCCACTAGACACAAACAGGCCAAGTTTCATTGAAAATTCCACCCATAATTAGGGGTGGTCGAATAAGCTAAATTTTAACATGTTCAAACTTAACTTATTATAAATATTATCGAGCTGAGTCAAACTCACGAGCCTCAACGAGCGTAGCGTTCTTCTTCATTTTAGGGTTTTTAGGGATTGAAAATAAAATTTTAGTCTAAATGAACCAAATTCATGAGCTTAAACGAGCATAATTTTATATTAATTTAATATAATATTCTAATTTTATAAAAGAGTTTAGTCAAACTTCAATTAAGTTTTAATAACACAAACGGATCGAATTTGAACATAAAATGAAGCTCGATACAAGTCCCGAGCTTAACCGAACTTTAAAACTTGTTCAAGCTCGCTGTCTAAATGAATGAACCTGAACGAGTTCAAATCGAACCGAGTCCGAACCAAACCCAAGCAACTTAATTCGTTTACCAACCCTACCCATAATACTACTGCACATGAAAATCACCTCCCACTTGGCTCCTCCCACCTGAGAGGGGGCTTTGAAAATGTAATTTGGATGCTACTTTTAAAAATGCATGAAGTGTTAGATTCTTTGGACATATGTCCACGTGTCTTGTAGAGTCAATATCTTTATCATTAAATATTAAGGTTGGCTAGATATGAATCGGGATCGGATCCTATCAGGCATTAAATGCATCAGGACTATCCTCGTTAACACCGTCCATCCAATTTTTCTTTTCTTTTTCCCCCCTTTTTCTTTCTCCCCTTTTTTTCGTTTCGGCTCCCATCAAAATGGAAAATGATAATCCAATTCACATTCGTTCACATTGTAGTATCAATTATAGTCTACACTATTTTTATTTTTAGAGTGTATTTGTGTACAATCTCAAAGAAAAAATAAAAGAAAGTGAATGAATTTGAGTAAAAGGAAAGTGAAGAAAAAGAAAACATTTTTCCTTTGACCGATTTATATGATGTTTGTGCCTGTAATGAAGTAATGGAAAATAAAAATGGTTGTTTGTGCATGTGATGAAAGTGATGAAAAATAAAAATGTGTATAAATAAAAAACAAAAATAAGAAAATATTGTTTGTGAGAGATTTACATAATCTATCTTATTGAATTTCACAAATCTTTAATTTCAAAAATAAATGTGTATAAGCATATAAATTTAATTAACATTTTAACAAATTAATTAAAATTTTTGAAAAGTTGAGAATAAAATAATATAATTTATGGTATCATTATAATATATATTACCTCCGAATATCATGTTTTACACATAAGATTACACATTAATATCTATTATACAATTTCTAAAATAAATAAGTATTCATCGTTATTTGTAATTCATAAAATGAGATTCAAGGGTAAACTAATTGGACATGATACATTGATTGTGTTAAATGAGTTTTATTAATATTATTTTATATAAAAAAATTTTTTTAAATATGTATAAAATATTATATGTCTTGTTAATATTATTTTTATTTTGATTCACATTGTTTCATTGAGAAAAACTAGTTAATGTATAAAATATTATATGTCTTGTTAATATTATTTTATTTATGTGTTTTTGTTGGTGTGTTAGAGAAATCCATAGATTCTCTCTCTTTCCTTTTTCTCTCTATTGGTTTGGCACAAACACCAAGTTTTTAGATGGTTAAAGAGAAAGTTTTTTACTTTCCCTCACTTTCCATGTGGCACAAACACACCCTTATTTTTAAATCACATTCTTTCATTTTTTTTAATGGATGCTATTATATTAAATGATGTATATAATGAGATATAATAAATATTTTTTTTGTTTGAAAAATTTAAAAAAAAATTGCGCTATATATTATAATAGAACTCATACATTATAATACAATAACATATATTATGCTATCATAGTGTATGAGGCTATAAAACGGGCTGTAAAATGAACTGAGTGTATTAACACTTGAAATGGCTACAACAAACCCATCAAAAACCGTGCAGACTCAACAAAAAACCAAAATCAAATTAGCCCAACAGAGTTTTTTGTTAAATTTCCTCTTATGTGTTGATCAGGACCCCAGCATAGGAAACTGTTTTTATAGATTTGCTCATTTGTGCATATCAGGACTCAAAAGCCCAAGGAAACTGTGTTTTTAGATTGCCTCTTTTGCCGCATATAAGGATCCATTGTAAAATAACCCCACATTAACCCCATAGTAAGTGCCTTTATCCCTCTTTATATGTATATCCTCACAATTCATGAGATGGCATTGGTTTGACTCAATAATAGTTTAGTTCGATTAACAAATACCTCAGTTCGATTAACAAGTAGTTCAATTCGATTTAACCACAATTCAGTTCGGTTTGATGAGTATTGATTAGTTTGATTCACTAGTCGTGCAGTTCGATTAACAAGTAGTTCAATTCGATTCAACTACAATTCAGTTCTTTTCATGAGTATTGTATAGTTTGATTAATTAGTAGTTTAATTCGATTAACAAATACTTCAGTTCGGTTGACAAGTAATTCAGTTCGATTCAACAACAATTCAGTTCATTTCATGAGTATTGTATAGTTTGATTCATTAGTAGTTTAGTTCAATTAACAAATACTACTTCCATTTGGTTAACAAGTAGTTCAGTTTGATTTAACAACAATTCAGTTCATTTTATGAGTACTGCATAGTTTGATTCATTAGTAGTTCAGTTTGATTAACAAATATTTCAGTTCGATTAACAAGTAATTCAGTTCGATTGACAAATGATCACAAAATTCACCAAGCTCGTAATCATAGAAAATCTACTACAAGTTTCTCAAACACTGAGTTCCTAAAATTCTTGATGATGAGTGGAGAGTGCACTCAACCATTTTGTGGTCACTTGTGAACCACCTTTGCCCATTACTTTTCTAATGTGCCTCAACTTCTTTAATGGAGAGGCACTTGATTTCTTAGAGTTCTCCACATTATTCACCATTTATATGCACGTACAAACATATGTTAATGTCTTAAATTACAATTGGATTACAAAAATTTTTAGAAGAGGAAAAGCAATCCCAATTCAACGATCAATAGTAGGGCATGAGATGTTTCATACAATTTGTTGGTCAATTTGGCTAAAAAAAAATAATAAACTAATCCAAAACAAAAAATGTCACATAGAAAATCTCTGGGCTGGGAACCTAAACAAACGGAGGGATTGGAGTAAACATAAATTTAAGTATTAAAGGCTCCATTGGAGCGTACAAGTACCTGAAACACACAACAACAGGCCATACGAGGCCTGATAGCACACTGGGCTACTGCCCAGGAAACCAAGCCCAACCGGGCTTATCAAACACTTGGGCCCATGAGCCCATCAACCACTTTTTTTCCCTGCTTAAAGCAGGATTTGATACACCCACCTCTTCATGAGGTGGGGTGTCCCTTAACCACTCGAGCAGGTGCTCGTGGGACAACAAAAATTTAATTGGAGATACATCTATTCCCTTGATTTTTGTTTATTTATTTATGTTGAGGGGGGGGGGGGGGGGGGGGGTTGTATGTGGAATAGAAGGGTGGGTTATATGGGCATGTGATGTTCATATTGTGTAGTGACACCTTCCAATTTTGGGTGTACCATTTGAAAAAAAAATACATGCAGCCCTCATTGCAGCTCCAATTGCAGTCTATTATGTTTATAAAAGGAAAAAAGATACACGTAGCCCCATTGCAGCCCCAATTATAATCCATCATGATTTTCTTTTTTTATAAAATTATGCGCTCACCATTTGAAGTGCATGCTATTATATAAAATAAAGTATATATTGAGATACATTAATTTTTTTTTCATAGTAAAAAAAACAAAAAAAAAACGGACTGCAATATATACTATGATAGTGCAGTATACACTATCATAGTATATACTATGTTATCATTATTGTATGAGCTGCAAAATGGGTTGTAAAAATAGACTGCGTGTATCGGCACTCTTTATAAAACCATTGGCAATTCCACTTTAGCTCAAAATACAATGCAGACCTCCCATACACCAAACTCATTATGCAAATATCAAATTAACGGCCTCAGAAAATAATGAAGTCATAGGTGAACAAGTCATATATATGATGAACTCTATGGTGTGATTGAATAGAGGGATAAAGAGTGAATAAGCAGGAATAAGGAAAAAATGGTGTTTGGCTAAGAAGAATAAGCTGGTATATTGATGCTGGATTAAGTGAGAATAAAGGGGTATACCAATCCCCTCTTTTCTATGGAATTAGTTTATTCCAACCATAATAATAAGTGGGTCCCACAATTACTATTTTTTTTCATTTATTTGCCCCTGTTTTGTTCTTGCATGGGTGGAGGTGGTGGTGTTTCATGGTGATGGTGGTGACGAATTTTGTGGTGATTCACTGGGAGGGGGTGGTGGTGGTGGTTTGATATACACATGTACATAAAATGTACATCACTATAGCACATCAACGGCAGTAATATCGTACATCAATAAAGACATCAAAAGCTAGAAGGGAATAAATATATAAGATCGATGTCAACAATCCAATCTAACAGGGTCTTCCATTATCAAGTTTGACACAGGTCCAAAATTCATGCCTTCAAACAGGCAAGAGCACTCTATTGCTACAAGTTTAAAAGGCCCAATATACAAAACAAATGCACTTCCAAAACTCATCCACTAAAAAAATTTAGAAACTGAAGCACAAGAATTACATTCATGGCTACGAAAACATGTGAAAGTATTTGATTTTCGAGGACGTTTGTAGCAGCAACCCCCAACATATACATATTGTACAAAAAGAATACAATACCAATAATACGATTAGAACAGACATTACTGCAAGAAGCCCAAGTGAACAGATCAGTTCACATGCATGAAGTCTCAGCAGCTGGGTTGTCACCATATCAAGCAAACCCACACAAATGTCATTATCTCGAGCTTTCACGGCCATCCATGGACACTCCGTTCTGTTGGAGAACCAGGCACAAATGGCACAAATCCCCTGCCACCAAACACAGGTCTCATGAAGGCATCATCAAACTTGCGCCAGTAATGGTGAACAGTGTGAGTTGGTGTGCTGAGAAGCATTCGGAGGCTGGGAGGGCGGGGGGTTACTATTAGTGACCCTTCTTCAAAATCTGGTGCTTGACCATTTCCAAGGAGTGGGCTGAGCAAGGATTTTGGGCTCGAAGGCTCTGAACCTCCATTTTGTGAGGATTTTGCATGTGATGGAAGTAAGAGCCTGATGAGAGGCTTTGTCATCAGCCCAAATACCTGTAAAATTAGAACCACAAATAAAAGTTTGTTAAGAGTGAGATCTGCTACCAGGAATTATTTAGCAAGGGAATTCTGTGGAGAGAGTTGGGGAGTGTTCAAATTGTGTGACCAAAATATACTTAAATGAGACAAAAAAAAAATTCTTTGTTAGGTCCCAAACAATAAAGGAGCTTTACGATGGGCAGCAACAGAGCAACAAAAAAAAGAGGCAAGAAAGATAAAAGATATAAACAATGATATCATGAGCAGATGTCCATAAAATGTTGAAGAATTTGCCCTTCTCTTATTGAGAAACTGTAGGATGTTGTAGATGGGTACAAATACGATAAATGAATTTGATAGCAACCTGAAACCTTGAACTAACAAAACCATTTCAATGAATTCCAAAAAGTTAAAACTAAACTTCCTTCCCATAGGGAAACTACTTTAACGAAGTATATGGCATGATTACAGGAGGAAGGCCAGTACCCCAGCCAAATTTACATGCAGAAACATTCTCGTAAACCAATGAATAGGTGCTTATGCAGGCACTTCTAAAACATTTCGTAACATCAAATTGTTTGGTGCATATTAACCAAATATCAAACTGAGTACCAAGTTCAATAAGCACATGAACATGAGGTACTTACCACTGTGCTAAAGAGAACAACTGTGATGGTACTGGTGATCATGATTGCATTTCCATGTAATTGCGTGTGCCCAGACCTTGTAAACTGCAAATAATAATATGGTGAGTATTAATCACAAAAAAAACCTCTTAAATATAAGACAGTAAAATATCCTGGAGAGTAAGGTCCCAACACCATGCTATCTGCAGGACCGCTCTGGGTGATGGCCCTTTAGTGACCAGTATGAGTAGTCCCCAAGTTGACAAACACAACAGAAGTCCAAGAACTGAGCACAATGTGATTATGATCTCACCAATAGTTGATATAGTAGGGAAAGTTATTTAGTTGGATTTTATAAGCTAATAACCTAGTTAATTTGACAAAAAAGGTCCCATAGTTGAATAACTTTCAGCTATGTTCCAGATATCTTAAATTTAGCATATTATATTTGCCCAACTCATTGATCTTTGCATATTTTACCTAAGCTCTTTCATCATAAAAGAGGTTCTCTAAGTTAAATATATTGCTCACTGTTGAGTTTCTTTGAAGAGTTTTTTTTTGCTGTAATCAACATCTCAAAAAAATTCCTCCCAAGTTCTGATTTTTTCTCACTGCACTACAGTTGGCTCAATATTATTTGTCACATCCAAGGACACGTCTTTCTTCATTACTTTTAGGCAAATAGGGACCTTCCCAAATCTTTTTCCAATTTGCAAACAAATGGAAAGTTGGCAAATTACACACACAAAAAGAAGTCAAAGCATTGATGAGTCAGTATCTAAAAGATTCATCATTTGCTCAAAATTACCTTCTTCTTCTTTTTGAGATATGATAGAAAAAGCTACCATGATTCATTAAAATCGGGAAACATGGAAGATGATATACAAAGGAAGAAACCTCCATTCCCCAGCCAGATCAGTAGTGGAGGTAGCTACCTGCCTACCTCACATGGCCGGGACCCATACACCCACCATCTTGACACCTCGTACAAGTTTAATGAACAATTTTAGGTAATTGCAATTTATTCTATATATTCTAAAACCTAGTGGCTGTTGACATATGGATGATATATGAAGTTATGAACCACAGAAACTGGCAGTTAAATAAGGATGTACTAGTATTTTTTTGCTACATGAAAATAATAATAATAATAATAATAATAATAATAATACATGTAAATTCAAGCAAACTTATTTTAAGTTTAATAATTGATATTTCAAACATACAAAAAATTATATAGATAAATCTTGGTATTTACATGTCATCACAGGCACATAATACACTTGGCTGCTCTGCACAAACAGCTAAAGTAACAAACTGACATATAGAATGCCCACTTAAAGTTGGATAACAAGCACATAATAGTGAAAAATCAAAGTAACATGTCTACTTCATAATTAATGATTCCCATATAGAACACTTTCTGACCTGATTGTAAGCAAGAGCCATTGATACTGCACCTCTCATAAGACCTGCCCACCATATTGTAACCTGATAATCAAATCTATATTAGTTTCAAAGTTTAGAAAGTGACCTACAAGAAATAACATACCCAGGAGGAAAAACACCAACCTGCTGTTTGAAGTCGATTTTTTCATTTCGAGACTTCTTAAATAAGTTGGATAGCAGGGATAATGGGAAAACGAAAGCTGCTCTTCCAACCATTACCAATCCCAGCAGTATAGCACTGACAGATATTGATTTTCCAGGGCTGCAAAAGGGAGAAATATAAAAACAAGAAAAGTGTGCAAACTAACAGAAGTATGCATCCCACCAAATAATTAATATTTTGTCTTGATCACTGGAAGGAAATGATGTGAAAAACATAAAAATCATACGCAAGATAAAATAGTTATAATCAGCAGATATAGGTTAGTCAAGACCTTCTTAATCAACACATGCAATTTGAGTCCTAAATAACAATAATAAAGGAGAAGAATTTATTAAAAAAAATTATTATTAATATTAATATAAATAATAAAGGAAAAGAAAGCCTCAAAACTAGCATGTAAACAATTTAACAGATTATAAACAAAACTATGTTGAGGTGTTCTAAACTCTTGTAAATTATACAAATTTTTTACGGACAAATTGAAAACATACGGTGTTGATTGGTGGAAAATTATGCGTTGAGTAGTAAGGGAATATATTGTTCACTCTGTTGACTCCAGTGGAAAAGTCTTCTACTGGTGATTACAGAGCTTTTTTGTGTGTGTTTCTTTTGCTCTCTGTTTCCTTTTCCTCTCTCCCTCCATTTGGAGTTTGAACTACAATTATTATGAATATGACTCATGGCAGTATCATCTACCTTTTCTCAAAAAACATCGGGTTTTTTATTTTAGCATTTCCCATGACTTATAAACCATCACATTATGGGGAAAAAAACTATAAAAGAAAGATGTCAAATGGCAGGGAATCCAGAAACGGAGCGGATGATGTTTTTAAAGAGGGTACAGAATGCAGAAAGGAAAAGGAATGGCAAAGGTCATGAGGTTAGTAGCGGTACAGACCCAGAGTGAAAGGATTATATGTTGAGGCTGCGAACATCCTGTGTCCTTAGCCCCTAAAATAAAAAGAGCACTGGTGGTAATAGCATACATGGTTCTGAGTATGAACAGTCTGATGAACCTCGAGACATGCACCCTCATTGGTGAACTCAACCAAAGTATAGAATCATTAGCTGTCAACAAGAAGACCTTGCTTTTTATAAGTTAACCCCACAATAATGGATTTCTGAAAAGTGTCTTATTAGAAGACTGATCAGTGATCAGTCCTGCACTATGCCCCAGCTTTGAGCAAAATTGAGGCACTTATAAGTTTACTGTGGTCATCTCAAGAATAAAAGCTTGAAGTGAGGCCGCAAATGCATCTAACTGAATGAAATTCTCATTCAACAGAATGATTGGATGATGCTCAAGGTTAGAGATTAAATCATTCAGATGGCGGGTCACAAGTGCAGGTCTACACAAAACAAGAGAACTGCTTGATGGCAGCAGAGAGAGAGAGAGAGACCGTCGCTAAAAATGTGCTAACTGCAGCTATGAAGTAGTTTTCTTTTAGCAAAAAAATGGGTGCATTTAGCTTGGGCTGGATGCTAGGATACAATTTAATTTTTCTAGTAATGTGAATGGCCACTTTGTGCAACAAAAAAATAAATATGCCGAAGGTTAGGAAAGTATGTGGCCTCTCTCTTTTTAGCACCCTGCTATATACAGGACCACTCTAGGTGACAGCTTTTTATAAACGTCATGTGATCAAAATAACAAATACTTGGACACTATAGTAGATGTTATTGTCTACTCAATTCAGTGTTGGCACAAGACCAAACATTGGGTCACCTACTTTAACACCCATGAACATCTTTGAGCAATAGGAACCACATAGGAAATATAAACTATCTTCTAAGTAACCAAAGGAAATATCAAAACATGAAAATTCCATGGGTATTGAAATAAGGATTGAATGTCCAACAATACGATCAATGTATTCTTGCCTAATTGATGATGATCCCATCCCTAGACCATAAAGTTGATAAAAAGCAGAAGCTTCACAGAAGGTTGCAGAATAAATTCTAGGGAAAATACATCAAGGAATGGAGCAAAATTAAACACGGTAGAGATTTTAAAACTGAAAATGGGTATAAAGCAGTTGGAAGCATTCCCTGTGGATATTAGAGGGAATGGGCATGCTTTCGATGTTCAATAAAGATGAAGGATGTCATCAAGACTTGAGAGAAAGAAAACAAAAAGAAAAAAAAGTAGGCCTTAAAGTTTCACCAGTAACGCAAAGTAAAAAAAAACTACAGAAAATAAAAGTGCAAAAAGTTGTACCTAAGAGGTGAACTCCTACAGCAGATGTCAAATAAGTTGAGGCAAGCAAGTTCATTGTGTGTTTGATAGCAGCAGCAGGTGATATATTTCTACAAGGGAATTACCACAGAGCGTAATCTACATGTAGACCAAAAAACTAAATTCCATGGGCATGTTTGACTCCACCCATCTATGCATATTACTTCTCATCTTTATGGACAGAATGGAAAGAATTCAATAGCAATCTTTGATAAAGATTATAAATAGATAGGCTTGGCCTAATTCATTTATAATTACAAGGAGCTCTTGTCATTAAAAAATATTATCTGTGTAGTTCTAAATAGAATATCATTGCAACAGCCACAGGCCCTCAACTTTTACTTATTTATTTGTTTGAGGGGCAAGCCCTCTATATTAAAACACTCCAATCATCCATCAAAAGGAAAACCTTGTATGATAGTGGATATCATGTTGTGGCTATTAAACATTACACTGATGACTAAAGCATGAGTAGCCTCAAAAAATGTAAAGTTCGATTGGTTCTGGAAATACGTAGATTGGTTCTGGAAATAAGTAGATTCAACATTTTTCAAAAGCTAGTTTTTTCATCCAAGCATTCAATGATAGCCCCTTCAAAGGTTTTGGTGTTGTCTTCAGCTCCGACACCTGACATCACAGGATGGCTTCAATGGTTCTCTCTCCATTGGGAGGATGTTCGCATCATATCTAAAGCAACGGCCATGGGATTTAAAATCTCCCTCTTCTCCTGACCGGTTCCTATTGAGATGGCACGGCCCATCCAATTCTATCACGAAGAATTCTCTGGCTGTTACACATTCGGCCGAAAAGAGACACAAAACTACTAGAGGCCATAGGGTGCTCCTTAACTTGTTAAAGGAAGAGGCTTCTTTGGGTCATGGTGACTCTTCATTGGCTAGGCGTAAAAGGAATGGTGGAGTAGTTTCAGTCACAAGAGGCCAGTTACATAAGGGGGTTCCACATTTTAAAAGAAAGTGTTATCCTAGAATATTAGGGATTGAGGGACTCGATGAAGCGAGAAGCGGAAGGATCTTCTGGCAAAACACAAGGTGGATGTCTTTTGTCTTCAGAAGACTAGAATTTAGACGATCTCCCCTTTATTGATCAGACAATTAGGGGGATGTCTTTCTTTTGATGTGAAATATCTTCCGGCAATTGGTTCTTCTGGTGGGATTATTGTCAGGTGGAGGAGTAATTCATGGAAGCTGATTGATAAAAATTGTGGCCAATTCTCAGTTTCTATCACACTTGAAGATGTTAATTCTGCTTCTCGGTGGATGTTCTCGGGGGTGTACGGCCCTACGGAGGATTATTTGACGGATCTATTTTGGTCGGAATTACATGATTGTCGTAACTTTAGCATATTGCCGTGGTGCATTATGGGGGATTTTAATGCCATTATATCCGCTTCAGATCGTAGTTCTTCAGGACCTGTTAATGGCTCAAGAGGCTTCAGTGACTGGTTAACAGATTCAGGAATGATTAAATCCCTCTAACCAATAAAAGATTCACTTGGAGCAATCTTAGAGACATTCCTACTTTATCCAAGATCGATAGATGTTTTGTGGACCTTGCTTGGGAGAACTTTACATCTCTGTTCACCTGGAGGGTCTACCTAGAATGGTCTCTGATCATAATCCTATTCTCCTTTCCTCGACCACACCTGAAGTCCGCCTGTCTCAGTTCAGATTTGAGAATTGGTGGTTCCTTGAAGATGGTTTCCATGATAAGTTGGTTATGTAGTGGAACTCGGCCAACGTGATTTGTAAAGGGGCAAGGAAGATATCTACCAAACTCAAAATCCTTAAAGGCAAGCTTATTGAGTGGAGTAAGCAAACCAAATCCAATCATCATTCCCAGAAAGCTTTTTTGGAAGAGTCTCTAAAGAATTGGGATATAAAGGAGGAGAGTGGCCCTTATCATCCACGGAGCTTGATGAAAGGAAGAAAACCAAAGAAGAACTACTTGTTATTTTTCAACAGGAGGAGGAATATTGGCGTCAAAGGTCAAGAGCGCCATGGCTGAAATCAGGTGACGGGAATACAAAATTCTTTCATAGGGTTGCTAACTCAAGAAGGCGCCAAAACGTCATCACATCTATTTTGGATGATGATGTAAGACTGGAGGCTATGGAGGATATTGAAAATCATATTGGGCATCATTTCAAATCTTTTTTTGCAAAGATATTTCTTGGCTCCCAGATTGGCATAATGATTCTCTTCCTCGTCTTTCTGATGTGCAAAGGTCATTCCTTGATGCTCCATTTACAGAGGAAGAGGTTAAAGTTGCAGTCCTCGGTATGGAAGGGGACAAGGCCCCCAGTCCCGATGGTTTCTTTATGAAATTCTTCCAATGTTTCTAGCATTTGGTCGAGGAGGATGTAATGGAAATGTTGGAGGAGTTTCACTCTGTTCGATAGGGTTGGCTGCCTCAATGCCACACATATTGCCCTCATTCCCAAGAAGAGTGGGGCAGAACGAGTTAGCGATTTTCATCCTATTAGCCTCCTCAACAATTCATACAAAATTATTGCAAAGGTATTGGCGAGCCAGCTTACAAGTGTGCTAAAAGAGTTGGTGAATCTGAGTCAGTCGACATTTATCCAAGGCCGATCTCTTCTCGATGGTTTCTTGATAGCCCATGAATGTGTGGCAGGGGCACATAGCTCGAAAAGGAAGGAATTCCTATGCAAGTTAGACTTTGAAAAAGCTTATGATTCTCTACGGTGGGATTTTCTTTGGAAGCTTCTGGAGGATTATGGCTTCTCTTCTAAATGGTTATGGTGGCTCAAGGAATGCATTAGCACGGTGAAACTCTCCATGATTGTCAATGGCAAAGCGATGGGTTTTTTCAATTCGGGTAGAGGTCTTCAACAAGGGGATCCTCTTTCACCCTTCATTTTCATTCTCGTGGCAAATGCCCTTGGTAGAATGATACACAAAGGGGTGTCACTTGGCTGGATTCATGGTCTTGAAATAACAAAAGGTGGTTTCCGTGTATCCCATATTCAATATGCGGACGATATGATTCTCCTTTGTGATGAGGGGGAAAGCAACTTGGATGGATTTGTATTCATTATTAAGTGCTTTGATGTTCTTTTCGGCCTTAAGGTAATCTTAACAAAAGTAATCTACTTGGTATTTATATCCCCATAGATAAAGTTAATGTTATCGCCTCTCGTTTAAAATGCAAAGCTTCAGATTTTCCGACCAAATATCTTGGTCTTCCTCTCCACACTTCCTCTCTTTAGAAGGGAGATTGGGCCCCTCTTATTGATAAATTCGGCAAGAAACTTGATGAGTGGAAAGGAAGAGCTCTTAGTTTGGGAGATAGACATAAGGCGGGCTGGAAAGCCCTAGGCGCATGAATACCTAACACAAAGGTTAATTAAGCGGTCGCCCACGCCCATTATCCCGCGCCCAGCCCGCATCAACGACGCCTAACCCAAATGACATTTTATTAAAAAAAACCGTGATTACCTCAAAAAGTCAGAACTTAGAACAAAAAAAAAGGGCGATTCAACTCTCCCCCCCCCCCCCCCCCCACCTGGATTTCTCTTCGATCTCAACTTTCTCTGTTTTAAACCCCCTTTTGTGTTTGATGAATAAAACAGAACAATTTTGATTAAAGGTCCCCCCTCGTTTTGCTTTTATTTATTTAGGATGTCCAAAGAGTTTTGATATATGAGACGCATGTCAAGAATGGTTAATTTTTATTCTTTTTCTATGCTACTTGTCACCCATGCAGGGAATCCATCACCAGTTCACCATGTAATATTATATCTAATTCACATGCATATTATATAATATTATTATACATGCATATTTTTATATTATAATTATTTTTAATACTTATGTTTTGTCATCACTTATTATAATTATTTTTTAAAACCACTATGCTTTTGTCATCACTCATCACTCACTATTTTGTTTTTTAATGTACACACAAATTCACAATATAAAATCTATGTTTTTGACTTTTGTCAATCACTCATTATTTTTATTTTTTTAATACTTTATATGTCAAATTAATATATTGTACGTAGCTTATTATATTTGAATATCTTATTTATTATTCTTATTTATATCCGATTTATATAAATGTATTATATATGCAAAATCTTCATGAATTTGTAACAATTAACAAATTAATAATGTGACACGTTTTCCCAACTTTTCATCATCCTGTTTTTTTTTTATTTACTTATTTATCTATTACAGAATGACAAGTGTTGATTTGAGTGAGTTTAGTAAAGACCCTAAACGAAAAGCAAAATCAAATGATCATAGATGGAAGTATGGCTTTTGGCCTGATCCAAATGACAAGAACTCGGTGCAATGTGCACTATGCGGATACATAGGGAAGGGAGGAATTAGGAGGCAAAAAGAACATCTTGTTGGGGGTTTTCCGGATACTACCAAGTGTCCCAAGACAACAGCGGAGATATCATCTGAAATATGCAGTTATATGATGAAGAACAAGAAGAGAGCCAAACACATTTGATGAAAATGAAGAAGAAGATACAGATTGCGAAGTTGTGGAGTCAGAGGGCAATCTTCCAAAAAAAGTGGAGCACTTCAAGGAAAAAAGCAACGACAAATGAGAGGACCAATTGATACTTTCGTAAGACCGAAACTAGAAAATGTACTAGATAAAAGAAGAAAAGGAAAGAAGTCAATACAAGTTACACTTGATAATAGATACAAAAAAGAAGATCGCGAGCGAGTGGACAGATATGTGGCTAGATGGTTCTATCAAGCTGGCATACCTTTTAATGCTGCTAAGGTAGCCAGTTTTGAAGAAATGATGGTAGCTATTGGACAATTCGGACCGGGCTACATTCCTCCAAGTTATCATGATTTGTGCCTGCCTTTATTGAAGAAAGAGAAAGAAGCGATAGAGGGCCAGTTGGAAGAGTACAAGAAGCATTGGAGGACATATGGGTGCACTATCATGTCGGATGGGTGGAAAGATAAGCGAGAGAGGTGCTTCATTAATTTCCTTGTGAATTGTCCGCAAGGCACATATTTTTGGGACGCAATGGATGTGACAACATATAGGTAAGACACGAATTTTATGTTTGAACTGTCAGATAATTTTATTGACAAAGTGGGGGAGGATAATGTGATCAAAATTGTCACTTACAATGCGTCATATTGTGTCAAAGCAGGGCAATTGCTAATGGAGAAAAGAAAAAAAGCTATATTGGACTCCATGTGATGCACATTGTTTGGATTTGATGCTAGAGGGCATAGGAAAAATAAAAAAAAGGAAGAATGTTATTTCTCAAGGAAGAAGGTTGACGGCATTCATCTATGAGAACCCCAAACTTCACCACTCTATGCTTGAGTTTACAAAACAAAGGGAGCTCGTGAGATGCAGAGTTACAAGGTTTCCTACTGCATTCTTGACTTTACAATCTTTGTATAAATTCAAGAATGAATTGCGGAGATTGTTTGTATCACCTCAATAAAACAAGAGCAAATTAGCAAAAGATGCACAAGGGAAGAGATGTGTTGAGATTGTCCTCTCAAAGATATTTTGGAATGGGGTTGCAGATTTACTTAGGGCATCACAACCTCTTCTTCAAGGTTTTAAGATTGGTGGATGCTAATGAAAAACCTACAATGAGTTATCTATGTTCTACGATGGAAACAACAAAAGAGAGATTATGCATAACTTTGGACACAAAGTTAGACAATATGATCTTATTTTTAACATTGTGAATAAACGTTGGGATTCACAAATGCATCAACCTCTCCATTCAGCAACATTTTTTTAAACCCTAGCGTTTATTTCCCAGCTAAGGAGAAAAGTGCAGAAGCGGATGCAAAATATGAAAGAGCCTTCTTAGATGTCCTTGAGCGATTAGTGGACAACATAGCATAGCAAGAGAAGATTGAGCAACAAATGGCCAAATATATGCATGTTATAGGATCATTTAGTAGAAATCTTGCGATTAGAACTCGTGACAAGAAACAACCCAGTAAGTTCATTTTTTCATTATACAAATAAATTTGAAATTAAATTTTTCAAATTTTGATAATTAAATATTCTTTTAATGGATTGGTGGAGTACTCATGTATCCAGTACGGATTGCAATGTGTATATTGGGCCTCTATTGCACTTCTTCTGGTTGTGAGAGGAATTGGAGCACATTTGACTTTGTAAGTTAAAAAATTATTTCAAATTTTCCTAGTATTAAATTTATGCTAGAAAAAAAATCAGATTTTACTTTTCTTTTTAATTATATTTTTTATTTTCTTTTCAGATTCACACTAAAAAAAGGAATAGGCTTGAAGGCTCAATGATCTAGTACTTATCAAGTTCAATCAACGCCTCCAAACAAGGTTTCAAGAGAGGAGGAAGAAGAGTGGTAGCTATGATCCCATTGTCCTTGACGAGCTGGATTGGACTTGTGAATAGATGACGGGAGAGGATCCAAATGATTTGGTATATGGAGAGGGTGATGATCTAACATGGGATGATGTGGATGAGGCAATAGGTGCATCTAGTGCATATGAAGGGTGAAATCGATCAAGAAGAAATGTCTCATCAAGTGATACAGTGGAAGAGATTTTGATTCTTCTAGTTCTAGAAATGCTCATGGTAAGGAAGTTGTTGGTGAGATTCAAGAAGATGAAGTAGAATGGTTAAGTGTTGTAGCTTGTTTGTTGGTTGATGGTTTTAAAACTATGATTTTTTAGTTATTGCAATGACTATTTTCTTCATTTTGTTTCGTTCTAATTTTTAGTTGAAGGTTAATCACATTTTTGTAATTATAGTTATCCTAATAACATATAAGTGTAATTAAGCACCACCTAGGCATGCCTAGGCGGCTAGGCAGTTGGCCACTGCCTAGTCGCCCAGTCAACCATGGAGGCTGACTAGTACTTCTTAATGCGGTTCTAACAAGTCTCCCAATTTATTCTCTCTATTTCAAGATTCCCAGCGGCATTCTTGATGAGGTGGACAAAATAAGGAGGAGATTCTTATGGCATGATACTAAAGATGGAGGTTCAAGCCCATACTTGGCTAAGTGGGACCTTGTATGTAGGGATAAGAAAGACGTTGGCATGGGGGTTCTTATTCTTCGAAATATGAATAAGGCGTTGTTGGGAAAGTGGTTGTGGTGTATGATTGCTGATCCGGATTCCCTTTGGATCCGCATCATTCAAGAGAAATACAATAAAAGATGCAAGAGATTAGAGTTACTCCCTTATCATACAGCTTCTCTTTCCAAATTATGGAAGGATGTTCTCGAGATTGCTAAGGCAATTAAAGAGGAATCCATTTTCATTCCGGGTAATGGTGTTGAGACTAAATTTTGGAAAGATTCCTGGCCCTATGGTTCATCTCTGGCTAATATTTGTCCTAATCTCTTTCGGGTGGCCTCTAACGTGGATGACTTGATTTGTGATTCTTTTACTTGTGGAGTTAACTATATTATTTGGTGTGGAAAATATGAAGGTCTTTTTTCAGAAAAAGAGGGTGCATGTGGAAAATACGTGGGCGCAAATTTCATACATGCACAAGGATTGGGTGAAGATGATCCTCTAGGTAGATAATCCTTCCACAATTATGGGTCGTTCTTGGTTCGTGAGGAAGTAATTCTATGTATTTTTTTTTTCAATTTGGAATTTTTTCCTAATCGAATTTTTTGTTTTTCATTTGGAGATCCCTCATCTCCTTTTGTTCAGGGGCTTTTAATCAATAAAAGTTTCTACCTTTATTAAAAAAAAAATCATAAATAACAAATTAAGATAAACATCAGCCAACATGATCAGATAATGTTTTATACAATACCTGCTGCTAACAAATTTCCACTTCTCAATGTCCAATGCATCCATGCCAACATAAAGGAAGATAAATAACTCGGCGATAAATGACAATGTTGCAAAGGCATGCCTGCATAATTCGTGGAAGTAAAACATAAGAAATGCCCATCGTGTGGAAACCAAAAATAAAATAATATAAAAAAGAATGTGTCAGTGAGAGAAAATTCTCTGCAATTCAACATACTTGGTGGTAACTCTTGAACTTTCTGTCACATTATGCCAGGTATAGTGTGACATCACGATCCCACAGAAAAATACTGTAAGGATGCCACTTAGATCTAACAACTGCAACATACAATTAAGTTATCAACAATAGACTCAAATAAAGACTGTCAAAGTTTGTAGAATAGTTATCTAAAATATATAAAAAATACAGTTGTCATGAAGGTTTTAAAACATTTGTAAAAAGAGACGTGTGATGTTAGGGTACATATTTTTATTAGGAAATATATTACATCTTGTTTGGGAGCAGATTTATTTGAAGTTTATGTCTATTTTGGGAGATTTATTTGAAGTGCTATTTTGGGTGTAATACAGGTTCAGATGGGATGGGTGTGTAGGGATTTTAGTTGTGGGTTTACTTCAGGTATAAAGGCCTAATCCAATAAGCCCTTAAGCATCATGTGTGGATAGTAGCAGGGCAGCGCCACATATAACCATAGCAAACCCAACCCACCAGTGACCCCATTACCCCACCAATTAACCCTGCCCAGCATAGATTTTATGTTTAAATCCCCCAAATTACCCCTGTTATGATGTTACCCTAATAAACATTAGATTTGAACCATCCCTCTTTCTCTCCCATAAAAATATTACTGATAACATTAGATTTAAAAAAAAATATTGAAATTTATTTTGTAAATGACCTAATCTATAAAAATTCCTGGAGCCACCACTGGTTCATAGTAATAGATTCAATCTCACAGTTGTCAAAAAATCATCAGACCACCACATGTGGTCATTTGTGCTGACCGCATGGGAGTTAGTGAGGCCAAATTTTTTTCTTCTAAATATTCAATACTGATTACTAACAAAAACTTGGAAACTTATTGTTTTGGATATCCAAGGGGTGTCCTGGATATTGTCAAGTTTATCAAATATATTTATATTTATATAAGATGTTCAATAACATAAAAATCCTTCCATTCATAAATGGTCATTCCAGAAGACCCTTCAACTTCATAAAATAAAACTAAATTCTAAATTCTCCTTTAAAAATAAATTTTGTTCTCCCACTCTCCAAATTGAGTTGCTTTGGGATTTTGGGGTATTTTCAGATTGTGGGTGTTGGGGTTATGTCACTATATTGGCATTTTTTTGGTATTTTGGGAATACTTTTATTCTTTGGGTCTTTTGGATATTTTCCTAGTGCTCAAATCTACCTTATCAAAAATAGATTTTCCTGGGGTTATGTCCAGACCCTAGTTTTGGCTACTTCAAAGATATTAAGCCGCACTTTCTTGACTACTTTTTTTTTGGTTCCTGGTTACTCTTAGTTGTGCTAAGCGATAAAATCCTACATTAACAGTAATGCTAGTGAAAAAAAAAATGTAGAAAAATACTGATAAGGACATGTGGAAATCTATTGAAAAACTTACTTCAGCCAGCATATAAGAAAGGTAAGCCATAAGTATCATAATTGCAACTTCACGGTCAGTAGAATGCCTGAAAAATATGACAAACTTACAATTAAGGTCATTCCAAGGAATTGAGTTTAAGCAACCTACAAATGTAATAGTATACCATTATGTTTTATTGCATGAAACAACAGGAATCATTACAAAGAAAATCCAAAATAAAACAGAAGTATTGATGGTTCATTTTGGACCAAGGGTGAGAAATGTAGAACATAAATTGGAAATAGAAAAGAATGAAATGCATGAATAGAGCATCCAATGAACATAAATTATGCAAGAATATGATGGAATAGCATTGACTTCTGTCTCTGACGAACCTCCCAAAATACAACTTTTTAATGATGTAAGCACTGAGCAAGCCCGTCTGCAATATAAATATCATCCAATATCAAAATTCATACTGAACAATTGGAAAAAAGGTGACATGAAGAAGAATAGGAAGAATGCATAGCCAACTCCAAAATTAAGCTAAACTCTCATCAGAAACACTTACCAACGCTCCAAGCAAAGTGCTTGAAATAAATAAATATATAAAGTTGCCCACGACCTGGAAGGCAATTCCGGTGTCAATGTGGACAAGATCAAAGTTCTGGATTGCATTAAATAGCACAACTGATGTGGCATCATTAACAACACCTTCTCCGAAGACTAGACTGTACAGTAATGGTGTCTCATCCTGATTAAGCACCTGTATTACACAAATAAATCTAGTTGCAGTGTTTACATAAACATTCAAAAATATAATTCAAAGCGCAAGAATTTCTCACCTGCAAGGTGCAAACAGAATCTGTGGCAGAAAAGATAGCTCCAATTGCTGGAAAATATTAAAAGTGAGTGAACAAATGGTATGAGCAAGACCACAAGATGGGAAACATATAAAATTCCATGAGAATTACCAAGATAGTCACCAAGCTCCAGGGGTCCTATATCCAGTTTCTTGAACAATTCTATAGAACCTGGATACGAGGGTTGAAAACATTAGAAGCCCATGTGATGAACAATTAACATAAAACCAAAAATTACCACTAACCAAAGAGTCCAAATATCAAATGAGAACTTTTGTTAGTTTTTCTTTTTGGGGATAAAAGATAGGCAAATTCATGGATGCAATGAACACATTTATCTCATACAAAGGAGACGAGTGATCCCCATTAAGATACAATAAAATAAAAACAGCAAAATAAAATTACACTAAGCCACCAATGCCAAAAACCCGATTTATGTTATTCTGGTAGCAATCTTCCCCCCACGATTTTCACTACATCTTCTGCTCGCGTTTCCCCAATCACAAAGAAGATGTAGAATGCCCCTAACCATTTGTCCTCCCAATAAGCTTTTTTACTTTGAAATCTCACTTCATTCCTTGTTAATTATATACCCCAACAAACCACACAAGGTACACATGATAAACTTGGATTTTTTTTTTACTTCGATCTTCTTCTTTTCTTTTAAAGTTGAGCCATCTACACATGTTATATACATTTTCAAATAAGCACTAATCCCCAATGGTGTCACTTGTTCTATTCCATATCCCCTAGCTATAATTGCATAGGAAGAGAAGGTAATATATGTATTATTCTTGTTCATTGCATAACTCAGATGACACATTTCCATCATTTGCCCAATTATATCAATTCACCTCAGTAAGAAGTTTGTCAGTACTAAGAAGCCAAGAGAAGGTGCATACCTCACAGGTGTTTTAGGTCCTAATGAGTTTTCCATATGTCTAGTGCAGGGGTAAAACTAGGCATCCTTTTCTTTCCTTTTTTTTTTTTGGTGAAAATGATATATCATTATCAGATTTAAAGATGAAATGAAAATTACAATGAATGAAAAACCTACCAAATGAGATGATGAGGAAGGATATCATTGTGCCAACTGCACCAAACAATGTGATAGTCATGAAGTTACGAAAAAATTGCTTCTTCTTAACTTGAAACCTGGCCCAGAAAACAAGAACTCAAATGTGTCAAATTCAACATAAAAATTGACCTGCTAAAAATAAATTTATGTGGTTTCTCTGAAAATAAAAACATTTAAATTTAAAACCTAAAACTAAATGCATTTTCCATTCCATGGAGAAACTATGGAAGATAATTGACACAACTAAGCATATATAATAAATGGGAACAATGTACTCAATTTCTAATAAAGTCATATGATTAGTGTATCAGAGCCCAAGAAGTTTCTCAGCATATGTTCTTTCATGTTCAATACTAAGATATGATATTAGGCCATGTAAAGAATGTTTAAGGAATTATGAAGATGTGTACATAACCTTGGCACCTTAATTACCTGTTCTCTGATTGAAGCTTTTGCAAGTGTAAAAATTATAATTAATTGAATTGTTCATCATTACTCAGATTCGGAAAATTTATCCTGATACAAAGCTCAAGCAAGAAGGGGGGATTACACCCTAAAATAACATGTCCTGGAGATGATGTTGGTGGGTCTTCCGAATCCAAAAATGGTTCCTTCAACTCAGCTGCTCCTAATTAAATACCTAAAACTTGCACCATTTAATAGAAGGATCAATTTTGGATCACCAAAAGAATAACTAGATCCCAACTTATACCAATCAATTCTTCTAAGCATCTTCCTCTCAACTACCAGATCAACTTCATTTACCAATGATGTCACTGATATATTTCAACATTCAAATCTCATATTACAAATAAAATTATAATGGATGTGATACACAACAACACACTATCCAAACCATCATTTTCTATGAATGTCTTGACTCCAAATGCCATCCAATCTCGATCTGACAATGACCAAAACCAGTGAGTCTTCACACTGGATTGGCCAAAGCATCTGCCTGCATATTCAACTCTCTATCCTGGGGTTACCATGCCATTTTTTTTTGTGAAGAATGGCGTCCCCAGGAATTGATCCCTTGACTTCTTTTACAAAGGCGGGAGGTGCTTTCCGACTTAACCAGCTCCGTGCGTGGGGTTACCATGCCTTGGCCGAGACCAACTGGCAGGGAGGACTTCACTCATGTAACAAGAGAAGCAACAGGGAATTCTCCTGGGAAAGGTTCCCAAGAAAAGGAAGAAGGCATCGTCATCATATGTTTTGCATTCATCTTTGGAGAAAATAATCAGCCAACCCGGATTGGACAAGTTTAATGAATAGATATACATGCTGGAAACCAGGAGAGCCCCCCCCCCCCCCCCCCCCCCGAATTGGATATTCTGATAATAGGCCTGTTAGCAAAAATATTGGGAAATTTGACAGGGATTATTTGTGTATGTAGTATAGGCTGTAGAAAAATCCTTGTAAACCAACAACACGTTCTCTTATCGTCCGTCTGACCTTGAAAAAATCATGCACGATATTTCATGCCCAAGATACGAATAAGATTGTTCAGAGATAGGCTAAACTCAATCTAATTTTTCACAGTGGTTTGGTTCAGTATTATGAATACTCCTATGCCATAAAACTCAAGTTAGAGCCATTACCAGAATAAGTCCACACTCTCTCCCACAACTGTCTTACATATCCCATCCATGTCTTCAGAGCTCCTCCTCTCCACCAACAACTATAGATTCTAATCTGCTCCCCCAGTCGCCTTACATATACTCTCAGGTTACAACAAGAAAAATCACCATTAAGGGGGTTCCTGGTAATATAAATTTTAAATTTAGTGCAATAGTAGAAGGCTTCGGAGATGCACAAACGGAAAAAATTTAGAAATCTCATTTTCCAATTGTGTTATTTCACTTTTCTAAATGAAAAAATGCATACAATGTGCATAATCTAGTGGGCATAAAACCCAATGATGGTAATTATAAGCACATGGTCTTGAGACAACAAAAAAAATATGGGAAAAAGAAAGAAAAGCCTTAGAACACAGCTACGATACTGAGAAATTGCAGTAGCGGACAGCACATGTAAATAACCATGCAACTGCCTAAACAAAAGAAACTAATATTTTATTACGGCATCACCGTATCCACATAAATGAGGGCTGTAAATTCTGCTACTTTCACAAGTTAAATTTTTATTACTTAAAGAAAGAACAACGATATGATATCACTAAAAATTACAGACAAATTAAGACATTCCCGTGTCTGAAATAAACTTAAGATCCCTGTGGCTAAAGATATGGTTGCCAGAAGAGTAGTTATCAGGTATAAAAGATAGGTTTGGTAGGGCAAGAAGGGGCTAATATTGCTTCTTTTTCAGATATAAAAAAGCAAGAAAAATAAAGAAATGAAAAAAATAAATAGAAAAAGGAGAATTCAGTCCCCAAGTACTCATACAAATTAGCGAAAAATAGGTTTTAAAAATAAGGGGATCATATGTTATTTGCTCAGTTTTGACCCCAAACGAAGAGAGAGCACCAAAACATATAACCAAATAGTTTCAATGGGAATATGAGAAAGAGCAAGTGGGCATTCAAATGCTTCCACTATCCACAAATTCAAACAATATGAAACTCATTGGATCCCCCTACATTGATGTATATCTAGAAAAATCTTTCAATTTATCTCAAAGCAAATACTACCTAAATGCATCTTCTGTGACCATAGGGTAAAAACTAACCCCAAAAAATTGAGAAATCAATCTTATTATCTTGAATGGGATAACACCAGATCAGGCATTGCCTTCTATTGTCGCACAAAAGAAAAACACTAATTTTTCATGTAATTCAATTTAACGAGTTAAATAGCATCCATAACCTCGTATGCCGCCATGATTATCTAAAAGAACAAAAGATGCATTCTTATCTGACAAAAAGAATCCAAAGCAAACCAATCTACATTCGGAAGCACAACAAAGACATACCCAGCATTGAAGATGATAGGCGGGAGCAGATATATAAAGAAGAGGTCCTCGCTGAATATCATAATATGAGAGCTTCTCCCTCCAGTCGTCAACAATATAATAAACCCCGTACACAATCCCTGTACATTGATTCAACATAAAAAATAAAAAAAATCAACGTGTATAGAATCCTATCTACAAAGAACCCCCAAAAAAAAGGAAGAAATCAAAACAGAACCGAAGAACTCACGATGGCGAGGGCGGTGATGGATTCGTTCATCCACCGATTCTCCTCGAGCAGATGTCCGATCACGATGCAGGCGCAGAGAAGCGCGACGAATATGTTGATCGACACGACCGATGCGTGATCGGACGTCGAAAGCCTCCCTCCCAGGCTCACCAACGACGACAGTAGATCCATCGCCGTCGAACAAACCGTAAGATCCAAAACGGGATCACAATCTCACACAAAAAGCCCAAACAAACAACACAACGAGAGGCCTATCTCTCCGAACAGGCCATTCAATTAGGGTTTATAAATGGACGCGAATCGTAGAGAAAGAGAGAGTGAGACGGAGAGAAAATGAAGGTATGTGATTGAGATGATTGGGGTTTTTTTTTTCGCTGTCGATTTAACCGTCACGCCCGCCAACCATTAATAGAGTAGACGCCACTCGATTTGAATGGAGTTACAATCCCATTTCGATCGGTGGTCCTTTGTGATTGGTGGACTCGATTGTCGGACCATATTATACGTTAGAACATTGGACACGCATTTTGTTGGTCCGGGATGCGGACCACCGTAAGACGGAGGGCAAGCGTCTGCGTCCTTGTCACAGTGTTTTTGGTAGATTCTAGATGGTATCAGAAACGAATAGAACTTTTGTGGTAAATAATGGATATAATAATAATAATAATATATATATATATATTATGTTTCCTTTATTATGCGAAGTTTTTATTGCTTGTTATTATTGCTTTTAACTTACGCCCGTTTAAAAACAAGTTTAGGTAATTTTTAAATTTGTAAGAAAAATATTTTTTTTAAACCTGTTTCAAAATAAATAAAAAATGTGGTAAAAAATTGCAAACAGATTTATACGAAAACAAATCCAAATTTTAAATTTTCTATAAATTGCGAAGATATCCTATAAAACCAATTTTGCAATCGTGCAACCAAACGCAGCATTAGACATACATGATACAAAATGTTATGTTTTGAGATTCATATCACAGATTCATATGTGTGAAATCACTATCGCTCATTGGTGAGGAAACTTGCATTTTGAAATTTCAAGATATGAAACCCTGTGGTAGGAGAATCGTTGTTTTGATCATCAGAATTTTAAAACATTGACTTTTTGTAAATAAAATACAAGACACGTCTCTAACAAACACCTGACGCTCAAATCTATTTTGATCCACAGAGGAAAAATTTTAGATTTTTCAATACCAAATCTACTCCATCGTAAATCCAAATGGAGCCTAAAAAATTCGTAAATGATAAAAAAAAATCTTTTCTAATAAAAATATTTTTGTGAGGTCTAAATACTTTATGTTATTTACATGACATTTTTATTAGTCTAAATAAGATTTTTTTTGTGCCTATAAAATAAATGATATCACATATTTTGATAAACTTATGCCTTTTACTCACTTTAATAATTAATTTAAGGACATAGTTATGGTATTACTACCACTATGTGAACCTTTTATTTGACAGTTACTAAGTTGTAATTTGTTCATCACAACTAAAATATCTGATATTCCTTACGATTTTGTTTTCCGAGTGTTTTAAGGAGTGGTGGTGATAGTTTAAGAAAAGTCAAAAACAAATCTTTGAAGAAAACAAAACGGAGACGTGTGGTTTATTTGTTTGGACTTTGGGGCAATTAAAGACTCCACTAAATGCATCAATAATTAAGTTTAATTAAATACAAAAGATACCATATATAAAAGATTACAATTTGACATTTTTTTCATCAGAGTGAACTGTGTTTTCTAAATGAATCGTTGAGTGAACCTAATTATATGGTTTAGATATGGTATACCATCACTACCTACTTGCATAAAAAATCATTGTAATTATGTTTGTATTTATTGAGATATTTATAATAAGATTACTATTATGTGGCGCTTAGGTAATGGATAAATTTTGTTAGTAACTGGTTAATAAAATTTTCTTAAGATTTGATCACAACATACATTATCATCACATATGTGTCATGGTCAGCTAGAGATTTTTTTTTTCTTCATCAAAAACTCAAGTCCTCTCCATTTTCCACGTTGGAAATTTTGGTGGTCCTTATCACATATTTGAACAAAATGGGAAAAATCCATCCATGACAGCCACCTATTCTTCCTGGGTTAATATTGGTGTGTTTCAAATAAGGGAAAAGACTAAATAACCCCTTTAAACTGCTTGAAATCCAAATAAATCCCTGGCTTTTCTTAAAATCCATATAACCCCGTGAAAGCACTTATGTAAATTCAAATAACCCCCTGACTTAAACTTCGTTGACATATAGGAAATATTACGTGAATATTTCATTTTGTTAATCCTGACTACAAAAATAGTATATAAAAAAACTCATATAATTTGTTAAAAATGTGAAAAATCTTCTACACATAATGATTTTACATAGATGTTAATTTATCTGTGAAAATTTAACTCAGGAGCTATTTGGATTTACATAGATGTTTTCAGATCATATAAACTGGTATACTATGTTTTCAACCAGAGTTAATTAGACAAAATATTAACAGAATAATGTTAATCTATCAATGAAAATTTAACTCATATAGCTATTTGGATTTACAATTTGTTAGTAATTGGTCAGAGTTAGTTAGATAAAATATTAACATAATATATATTAATCTATAAATGAAAATTTAATTCAATAGACTATTTAGATTTACATATATGTTTTCACGGGATTATAATTACGTGCACTTTAGGAAAAGCTAGGGGTTACATGGATTTCACACGGCTCATAGGGGGTTATTTGGATTTGTCCCTCAAATAAACTTCGACAAGTGTGTCTCCTCTCAGATTAGCCAGGACTAATAAAGAAATGATGAAATGAAATGACCTTAAATTAGGATCTTTACGAATATAATAATACAACAAATAAATGTCCAAAGAGCAGCATCATGTGTTCCTGCTGTGTGGATCCCAAGAGCACCTGAAACAAACAAAAACAAAACCAAAAAAATAGTACGGCATGACCTGATAAAGATGTCTTCATGACAGCCTCCAATCTATTCCCAGCCTGTAGCACTTACATGGTTTTCATAAATTAACACTCATGATTCATAAAAAAATCAACCGCATGATTATTAAAATTAGGGAAGACAGAGAAAACCTGCCAACTGATATAGATGGAATCAACATGTCCCTTTCCACTTGTTTTTTTATGTTGGATATTAGATCGGATTGACCCGATTCATATCCTAATATCCACATCGAAATAAAAAAAAAACAGAGAGAGGAACGAGTGAGAGAGAGGTTGAGAAACAATTAACCCTCATCTCCATCACTTACAGTAACCAAAAAGAGAGGTATTAAATCTCTTTACATCTCACCACAAAAAAAAAAAAAAAAAAAAACCATTTCAGTATCTTTGAATTTGAAGGGTGAAGATCAGTCTCTTAGAGTCTCTTTTAACTGATGAAAAAGAAGATTGAGGAGTTTGTAATCAAATAAAGAAGATTATGTGAAAGGTTCAAAGATTATAATCGCTCTCATTTGTAAAGAAAAAAAAACGATCAACATTTACCATGCCAAAGTTTCATATTGCTAATATTGTTGGGGTAAGATATTTGTGCCATTGAATTGAAAACACATATAATTTTTAAAATCACCCTTTTTAACATATATTTTTCCAAACACCCATAAAAAAGTTTATTTATTTCAATAAAATATGAAAAGTTATCATTTATTATCATTTCATTCTTGTCCTTCTCATGATCAATGTTGTAAAATCGAATCGTCCATTGAATCGAAAAAATGAATAGGTTAGAGTCACTAGTTCGACTATTGAGTCAATCGAATTATAACCGTGACATGATCATGACAAAATAAATATATTAATTATTTAAAAATTAAATTTATAAAAATGTGAAAAAATTTAAAAAAAACTTTGCATATACAATGATGAAGTCTTAATTTTACTGCTTTTTAATGTTTTATTCAACATCAAAACATAATTTTATTCTATAATATTTGAACTTCTTTTTACTAGCTAGATTTCATATTTAACAAACAATTAATTATAATTTCTGTGAATAAAGAATTAGTCGATTTAATCAACCTATAGCAAATTCTCAAAAACAGTCAATTCGACTTATGGGTTGATTTTTTTTTATTTTTTTTTTGCATGACCTAATGGTTTTTTATACCATCATATTTTGAAGATTTGAATTCAAAGCGAATAAAGATTTGATTGGTTCAATGGCCTAGGTCATGTCGGGCTTTAAAACATAATTCACAATGCCACGTGAGAACACTCAAAACTGCGTTTCAATATAAAGTTTCCAAACGAGCTACTGATTACGACGCACAACAAAATTGAGATGATGAGCGACGCATGCATGTGAGTGTTTTTGGCTTCACAAATGGCGACCGGGACCGGCTTTTCCATTCCTAATAAAAAGCGAAGATTTCGGACAATCACGCCCGACGCAATGTCACGTGATTGCCGTTTGTTCACCTGTAATAAAGACAGTATTACATCAAAAAGATTCACAGGCGAGTAGGCGACGTTTAAGAAAAAGTCACCTGAAAAAAAGAAACTTTTTACCATGCACGCCTACCCTGCAAAATATGACACGTCGACGTCAAGAAGAAATCCTTGATGATTATAACAGTAATAATGACACAGGTTTCACGGGGAATTCATGAATTTGTTTTTTTTTTTAAATATGTTAACAGTCCGGGCAAAATTTCCGTATCAACATGTAATGACATGTTTCGACGTATTTTTATTAAAGTCAATTTGAAATCTTTAATGAAAATCTCATTAATATATTTTGAGCGACACATGTATGTGTTGATGAAAATGTCATCACTATGGATTGATGTGAAATTTTTTTCTTTTGTAGTACCATTTCAACCTTTGTGTGTTACATATATGTATATCTATTATGTTAATTATGAGTGTTTTAAAAAAAAGATTATAACATTTTTTTATTTAAATTTTTAATTTTCAGATAATGACATAAGATTTTTATTAAATTGCATGTGTATTGAGAACGAGAAAAAAAAATATTATAACTCAAAATATCATATCAATTTATATTCTATTAAAAAAATAACTTTATAGAAATATATGGTTTTAATTTATATTTTAACTAATTTTTTAGATAAATAAATATAATTATTCATGAATGAGATGAAACAATATGTATTTTTTATTTCAAACTTTCCACTATACAGGGATATTTTTTAATAATATCATATTTCTTCAAGTTAAAAATAATAACAAAATCGATGAATTAGTTGTTATACATTTTTAACTCCACATTTAAATGCATATCTTTATCGTTATGATTATTTTATACAAATACAATATGAATTATTATACCGCCTGTTTATTACGTGCATAAAACTAGTATTTAACTAATAGCATGTGTTGAATATACACATATATAATAAGAAATGGAGTTATATATGTATGAATTGAATGTGTATATATTTCTATATTTGATATATATGTATTGATATATATTATGTATCGTTTCATATATAATATTAGTGATGCGACAACTGCAAATGAGATTATGAAATAGACTCTGTATATCAACATGTATTTTTTTTTTAAATGTTACACGTGGAGTTTTTTGTGGTCTCTTGTACAATCAATGTCCATGCACGCTTTGAGTTTTTTAAAATAATTTGGCTAATGATATTCATCTTTCTATTTAAAAATAAAGTACATAATCATATGAATTATATGCTTATATTTTTATTTTTTTTAATAATTTAGTGCACATTGACACAGTGGAATGCATATTACGTTAGACAATTTCATATACTATGTCATGAACCAACCTAAAAATCTACATGCACCAACTCAGATAGTTGTACAACATTCAAAATTATATAGCCAAGTATTATCTTTTATTTATAATAATACAAATTAATAGGAAAAAAAACTATTTAAAATTTACATATTAACCATTTAAAACTATATAATTGAATTTTTTTTTAAATTAATTAAAAGGCATGGCAAATTTTTCATATATATTTATATATTAAAAATATAATGGAAAATACAAAGTTTATAAATTTGTAAGGATAAAAAACGTACAAAAACATTATGAACATGGTTAAAAGGTATGTTGGATATCAAATCGGATTGAGCCGATTAATATCCCGTCCACATTGATAAAAGAGAGAAGAGAAATGAGTGGAAGACAATTACAAAACCATTCCATCTTGTCTTTTATAGTAAGTTGGTTACAGTAACAGCATAGAGAGACATTAAATCTCACTGCATATCCCCCAAAAATTAACTCTCTCTATATATAATTCAATCTCTCTAAGGTCACCACCATGTAGATAACAAATAAGACTCTTATGCCCCGTTTGTGTAGTAGAATAAGAGTGGTTTGGGTGGAATAAGGTGGAATAAGGTGGGATAAGAATAAATAGGGGAAATCAGTGTTTGTTTAAAGAGTATAGGATGGAATTACTATGTCAGTTTAAACGAGTATAAGAGAATATAACAATTATAAGTAACCCCTAGGATAAACTATACTCACTTTATCTATTCTCATGGGCTCACATGTCAAATCAACTTTTTACATTTTATCACATCAAATCTCTTATCAATACCTCTTATACATCAAATGGCCAACATGTCAAATCAACTTTTTTACACTTTATTTATATTTTATTCTTTATCAACCAAACAACTCAAACTTTATTCTTACGTTTTTCAATAAGAATAAAAAAACACAACCAAACAGAAAATCTCTTATTCATGTAGATTTGTTATCTATGCTAGCATAGTTATCTATCCAGAATAACTCAATTCCGCTATCCAGACGGGGACTTAAGTCTTATATTAATTGACGAAAAAGAAGATTGAGAGGCTTATAATCTGAGAGAGAAGATTTTATGAAGACGACTTAAGAGCAACTCCAACCACACTCCATATCTTCAAATTTAAAGGGTGGTTACTCCAACCACACTCCATATCCACCTCCAAATTTGGAGATTTGAATTTAACCCTCCAAATTTGAAAGATACCTCCAAATTATCTTTTTCACTTTTTATTTTATACACCAATTAATTCAACATAATGTATATTTTGATCCACTAATCAATTTTTAATAAAAGTACTATAGTTGGAAAGATCTCATTGAGACATTCAAAATGATACTAGTATTAAATTATTTTAGAATTGATTTTAAATAAATTCTCATGCATTTGATTATTCAAGAATTATTTTATTTATTAATTTAAAAAATTATTAATTTAAAAATAACTCTACAAACATTTAATATTAGACTCATTTTAAAGGTTTTAATAAGAGCTTTTAAGGTATAATTTTTATATAAATGGATTAATAATAATAATATTTTTTAATGAGTTTTCATATAACATTATACTTTTTTTTAAAATGGTAAGAAAAAATAGAGGGTGATAGTTGGAATACAACACCCTCCACAAATAAATTTCTTCCATATTTGAAAGTTTGGCTTGGATTGGAGATGCTCTAAATAGATATTCTGTATAGACTTTATATGTGATGCTAGGTTAACAAAGTAGAAAAAAAAATCAAAACGGGTTAAAAAAGGAAATAATAAAATCTTTCTTTATTTGAAAGGTGAAAGGGAACTCAGATATTTTGAAAAAGAAGAAGATAGAGTGAAATTTAAAAAAAATATTACATAAATTTGCGAATTGATTTTCCTGGCCCTTCGTTTGTTAGACTGCATTGGAAAAAAGTAGAGTATATCACGAGTTAATAACATATTGTTTCTTTGGGATTTGAACTTTACATTAGAAAAGGATCTGGTGCTCATAATCTGGTCTCCCAAAGGTAGTGGCAAGAAGCATAATAATATTTGGTTTGAGGAATCTTTGATAGGATTTTGTGGAATGCAGTATTCTCAGTTTGTTGGATTCAGCTGAAGAGGTGGAGACTATGAGTTGTCCAACAGAGTTTGTCTGCACTTTTCATTCTACATACGTGTCCCATGAATATATATGTCTAGATAGGAACAACTGTTTATTGATGATGAATATTGATATGCTACACATATTCTACACTGTGATAATAATGTCAACATTAAAGATTGCAGTGGGGGACACAAATGGAATCAATTTGAATATGGTCTGCAGTTTGATGTTCAGAACGTACAGGCTTCCTGAATCTTCTTTTTCTCTCCTTTTTTGTGGTGTCTCCACCACAGAGAGGATGCTCGATAGAATCCTGGTTGTATAGATCACCTACAAATCATGTTTTTATTTTTTGTTGGTATATATTGAGATTTGAACACGATTGTAACTTTTACTATCAATTATCGAACTGTGGGTTCAAGACACAAATCACAAGTATTTGCTAAGTTAAAGGATTTAAACCTCCAATCTTAAAAAACAAACTATGAATATATTTAGCCAAATAGTTTCACTTAAATTTATTGTGGTTCTTCTGGAATTTTTTACGGGTTGATTTTTTTTCTTCTCTCGTTTTCCATTCAGACTTTGTAACCTAGTTTAACTAATGAAATCATGATGATACCGTCTAAGAAAAAACTAAACAATCAATTAATTAATTAAACAAAGAGTACATTTTTGCACTTATACCACTATAGAACTTGAAAATTCTTCTTTTTAAAACAGATAAAGGAGAAACTCTCTTCTGAGATTTGAACCGAACAGTTATATTTGTTTATTCTGATAAGGTTACTTCAGGATGGGGATTTAGGATATTCTTTTCACTGTGTTTTATGTTTTATTAGCACTAATCACGAAAGGGAGATGGTATCGATTATCGATATGGGTGGAAATTAAACATTAAAAATAGGAAGAACCTAGTACATTCGTTTGGCGATGCACGGGAATGAGACACCGAGACTAGGAAGATCCCATGTGCGTTGGGAAATTAAATAAAATGAAGGTTTAATAAGTGCAGTCAATGGACCAGCCTGTTCTGTTCTGTTCCCTTACATCATTAGTTGTAGTGGGATGTCTCACAGAACAACAGTGTGAGGACCCCACCCACGAGAAATAATTTTTGACATACACACAAAATTAAGTGTCATCAATCATACCCCTGGCCCATTGTAAAATGCAATTTCATATTCTCATTAGCATAATTCACTTACCCCCGTATGGCGTGTGAAACGTAATACAAAAATAAGAAACAATATATGAGAATAACTAAAAAAAATATTTGTTTTGATATAATAAATTTTAATAGTTATGTCTGGATAAGTTAGGATAAGACTTGATAATTATTCTAAAGAAATGTTGAAATTGCTTATGAGAACTTATTTATGTCAATGGATAAAAATATTATTCTGTGTCATTTTTAAAAATTTATCTCACCTAACAGTCTCACGCAGATTCTAAAAACTATCACATCTATCAAATTAATTATACATCTCTCACACTATTTCTAGGGGTATAGTTGTCATTTAAAAAGTCATAAACTTTTATTCATCCCTTATCAATCATTTATCATCATTTTATCCAAGGTAAACCAAACAAAAAAAATCATTTTTACGGTTCCAAACAAAAAATGACATAAATACATGATCCAAAGAACCCGGCAAAAAATTGTTTATTCAAAATACCTGACCGGATCCAAACCTGACTTCGACCCAATAAAAGACATAAATACATGATCCAAAGAACCCGACAATGAAAATGGATCGGGTATGAGTCCACCCGACCCGATCCTATAGACTCGATGGACCCGATTGACCTAACCCAAATACTATGTGATTTTTTTTATTTATGATCCAACCCATCACCTATAATTCAACTCAACATTTATAACTAAATACTGAATAATCATTTACAATTTTAAGCATTTAAAATATTTTTTATAACATTTTGACTTCATGTAAAAGCGTAAGAATCAAAATCGTATTCCAAATGCTCCATCGTAATACATTAAAAAATCAAAATAGTGCACAACTATTTATAACACACTAGACTCTATTTTAAAAAAACAAAAAATTCTCTATAGGCTCTGAAGAAGTTCATCGGCCTCTCTTGGTCTAACCCAGGCCAGTTAGTGGATCAACCCGACCCGAGACCTGATATGGACTTGACTCGAAGGACCCGAAAATCAAACGGGTCTGGGCCGGGTCTACCTTGACCAGACCTATTGACTGGCCTAGGTTGAATGAATCATTTTGGAAACAATTTATAGTAATATCAATATTAATAAATTCAAAGAAACAATTCTGGAGAGGCAAAAAATGATATTCCAGGTTTGGGTCGTTAGAATCCGTCCGCTCCTGTCTCCTCCAACGGGTACCGTCTGGTTGCCCACGATCCTTCTCCTTGAATGGACCGGACTCGAGGGCGGTCTGAGTTTGGTTTGATTTGGACTGAACCTAATGTGACATCTCAGGCTGCCTACGGACCCTTGTAAAAAGATCAAGTCACACGTAGTTCCTCTTTTGGTGTAGGGATCTAGTGAAAAAATCTCCCCTGGCAATAGGAAGAATTGATTCCCTATTTAAAGTAATTTGGTGGATGCCCTAAAATTAATGGTGGATCTCTCTCCCATCAGACGTATGGGGAGAGATCCTTGATTTAGGTTATCAGATATATGTATATTTAGAGATTTGCATAATTAGTCATTAATTATCCCTGATAAATATGCATATTTTGTTTGGGATTTTATGGAATCAATTAATGATGCTTACAAATCTAACATATATTATTTTCAAGATTTTTGGGAATCATCAATGATGGTTCATAATAAAATATATATATTGTTGGGATTTTGGGAGATCAATCATTGATAATCCCAAATCAAATATATATATTTTAGGGATTTGAAAAATCAGTCAGGGATAATTCCAAATCCAATATGTTATTCGGAGATCTCTATATTGATAACACCAAAATCATATTTTCTATTTGGGATTTGATCCCAAATATGACCTGATATTTTATGGTGCTCGGATATGGAGGGTTCGATGGACCGGATCCACCTATGGTCGGTGATCTGGGCCATGAGCCCTCGTTAATCGGGTCATAGGCCGTCGATACGTGAAACATAGTTGGTGGACCTCATTTTTGGGCCCTACAAATTCTATGGAGTGTTTCATGTAGGTTGCTGCCCAAAGTAAGTTCGCGCTCGTGTTGGTCATCACTTAAGAGAAGAAAAGGATACATTCACAAGAAAGGGATATAATGACAAATAAAAAATTATGTTGCTTCAAGAGAACTATAAAAACAGGTAAAAGAATCCCAAAGGGGCACCGATATTCACACCCACATAGTTATTCACCCAACCTTGCTAAAAAAATAAGAATGTGATTTTTTCAAGGGGTGAACCCTTCCCGACCTAACCCGCCCCATCTAAATTGAACCCGCCCCTTGTATCATTCACCCCTCATGTCCCTCATTTAAACCTCACCTATCTCTCTATGGCCAGTTCGACTTTGTGTTGTCATCCCTTTGAAGACAAGTTCAATGTCATAGGGTCGAACGGTTTACAGAGACTTAAAGGTCTCTATGTAAATAGTTCGACTTTGTGAAGTCGTCACAGGGCCAAACAGGTCAGAAAGACTTAAGACCCTCTCTGTAACTTGTTCGACGTTTTGATGTCGTCAACTCTATCCCAAGGGTTGAATGGGTCACAAAGACTTAATACTCTATGGTAACCTGTTTGATGTTGTAGAGTCATCATTTATATCCCAGCTCGATTTCACAAGGTCGAATAGGTCATATAGATTTAAGACCATGTCTGTAACCTTTTCGATGTTGTGAAGCCGTCACCTATATCCCAACTCAACTTTACAAGGTCGAACAGTCACATAGATTTAAGTCCCTCTCCACCATTAAAACCACACTGACATTCAAAAAAACCCAAACCCTAGCACCACTACTATCAAAACAAAAACGCATTACAATTAAAACCTATTTCTTCTTTTTTTTAGCGACCAAACAGCGTGCGAGCTTTGTGGCACAAGGCGAAGAGGTCAACTGTTCAACTATCGATATGATATATGAGGATCGACACTGTTAGTATCGTTACACATGATAGATGCATTGCTAATATTTTATGGGCATGTCGACAATTTGTTTGTCGATGAATTAGCTATATATCGACAATATTAGCGTCGATACTAACAGACTAATCCTATTCTTCATTTTTTTCAACGATTCAAACATTATATAAGTGAAATCCTTAACCCAAAGAGCTCAATATTGAAATTTATCAAGTCACTTTGAAGCATTAACCAAAACATTAAAAAATTAATCCACACATTCAAACATTGAAACAACACATAAACATATAAATATTGAAACATCCAAACATTAAAACAACTTATAAACATAGCAACAGCAAAACGCTAAATGTTCTTGATTTCAAAATGTTTACATTAAAACCATCAATGATTAACCCCACTGTTTTATGTGGGTTATAAAAAATAATTTCACTATTTTACAGAAAGGTTCATTTAGTGAAGATGTTGGCTTCACCATCTAAACTCTAACTGTCCAGTAGGGTTACAAGTTATCGACATTTCAATATGATACACTCCTGTACAAAAACTAATACAAATGAATATGTAATTCTAGTAATGATGAAGTGTGAAGATCACGCTCTTCAGCTGACTCGATTGACCTTCAGGGGTGCGAAGTTTGTAGACTCCAATTTCGCTGTTGATTTTTCAATATAAGGATGCCAATGATGTTGGACTTCAAAGATCTGTTGATTTCCTAAAAAATGTCAGATATTTGGTAGTTCTATATACTCCTAACAAAATACAATAAATAAAATAACTAAACTTCAAATAATCAATAATCTGAATAATTAATTGGTTACATGCCTATTTATAGAAGAGAATCCAGATTAGTATCTCAACTGATTGTTCTAATCTAAACTAAACATGATCTTAACAGATTATGTAAATCTGTAAAGATAATTAATATATCTACATTTAATCCTAACTAATATTCAAATTCGAATTCCAACTAATATTTGAAATTCAGATTTAAATATAGTAAATCCTAACAAATGCATAAAATCCTAACAAACTAAAAAAATATTAACCCCCCGTTTGGGTAACGGAAGAAACGAGTATAAGAGTAGTATAAGGGTGGTATAAGAATGGATAGAGAAAATGGTTGTTTGTTTGCAGAGCATAACTTGGTATTACTAAGCCAGTTTAAACGAGTATAAGAGAGTATAACAATTCTAAGTAACCCTTAGGATAAACTATACTTACTTTATCTATTTCCATGGGCCCACATGTCAAATCAAATTTTTACACCTTATCACATCAAATCACCTATTAATACCTCTTATACATCAAAGAGCTCACATGTCAAATCAACTTTTTTTTACACTTTATTTATATTTTATTCTTTATCAACCAAACAACTCAATCTTTATTATTATATTTTCCAATGAGAATAAAAAAAACACAACCAAACATAAAATTTCTTATTCTTGTAGATTTGTTATCTATACTGGCATAATTATCTATTCAAAATAACTCAATTCCGCTATCCAAACGGGGGTAAAATTATAAATCAATCATCATCACCCATTTGGTGGTCTTCAATGTCGATCGAACGGTCTATGATTGCGCTACATCAAGTAATCATATGATAAATTAAATAGAAAATATTTACAATATTGTATATATTTTTGCATTACAAATACAATATGCCAAGTGGTGCCGGTAGTCCACGAGAAACTCGTTATTTACTAGTCCACCAAGAAACAGACCTTTCACACTAGCTTCATCAATCTAGAAGTCTATTTCCACCTCTAATTCTTCCCTCTGCTCTTCCTCTTGTGGCTCGATCGTAGCTTCAACATTCTCAGAACTAGAGCATACATCTTTAGATCGATTCTTCCATTTGTAAGTTGTAGGTCGAAGACGCTATTTAGGGAGCCATATTGCGTCAATCCCAAATAATCAAGAATTAAAACACACAAGAGAAAAAAGAATTCTACATTCATATTGTATGAATAAATCATTCTCATAATGATTCAACCCTAACCATGAATCCCACATTCGTATTGTATGAAAAATCATTCTCTTTAGCCAATTTTACATAATTGGTTAAATCATCCTCAAATGATTTAACCCCTTACCATGAATCTCACATGAATCAAACTTATAAAAGATTACATTGTATGACTTCAAAAAAAAGATAAGATATTATTTAAATAAATAGAATCTAAGCCTAAACATGAAAGCTAAACATGAATCAAACCTTAAACAAAAATTTTAAACATGAACCAAACCCTAAACAATAATGAAACCCTAAAACTAAAGAGTCAATTCGATTAGTACCGAATTGGATCACGTGAAAATCGAACTGCATCACCTATAAATCGAACTGCACAACTATTGTTTAGTATATATTTTACTCTTTATTGGATTCAATAAGCTATTGGACAAAATATGAATTCCTAAGTATCATTAGTATTCAATTGGAGAGTGAAATATATATCCAACAATTAGTTGTGCAATTCGATTTATAGGTGGTGCAGTTTGATTTTCACATTGTCCAGTTTGATACTGACCGAACTGACCGGATACAGTCCTAACTGAATCCGGTCTCAAAACTAAGAAAAAATCAATGAAACCCTAAACATACAACTCACAATATTCAGAGAACTTCAAATGCAAATAGAATATATAAGTTTATCATGAAATGAACTGACCTTCAATCCATGAAAAAGAGCATAATTACAAATGAGCAAAAGAGATGATGATCATGACGAAACGACAGTGAGGGAGCATGGACAACTAGATCATCCATGGTGAGGGAAAGCATGGGAAGGCTCGGCTTTCGACGAAGAGCGAGAGAGCGGGACGACTGAGTGTTGACGATGAGAAGAGTGGTAGAGAGATTAGGGTTTTTGTTGTTTTTTTTGTGCGAGGTTCTCTGTTTTGATGAATAGGAGCATGACCCATGGCAAATGGGAACACGTGAACTCACGTGCTAATACTTAACAGAAAACCCATATCTTCTTCCCTGTCTGCTTCCGTTTCGTTCTCCCTCCCAAGAAAAAAAAAACCTCTTTCCTGTCTCACCCTCTTCAAATCAAAACAACAAGAACAAAAAATAAAAAATAAAAAATAAAAAATAAAAAAATAAAAAACCTCTCTCGGGCTGATTTCGCCCCCTCCCTCTCGGCGTCCCCGACGCCGCCGTCCCTCAAGCCCGACGCCGTCGTCGCCTTCCGACTACCCCTTCCGGTGAGCACCTCAAAATACCTTAGCCCCCTTCATCTCTTCGAAACCTTAGGCTCCACCGCCGCTAACAAACCCCCCACCGCCATCAACAACTGCCAGCACGGAAGCACCTCTTCGAAACCCACCACTAACGAACCCCCCCTCCATCAACGACCGCTACCACCCTAGGCGACCATCGAAGAAGAACCGCGGCAACAGCCCCGGCAACAAGAAGGTCCATCTTTGAAATTCCTTCAATTCTTTGGATGGTTGTTAATTGTTGTGTAGGATCCATTAGGGGTCACTTGTTTGTAGGAATCTGTTTTTCAATCATCAGTTTATGATATCTGTTTGAACCAATGGTTATTGTTTCAACCTCTCTCATCAATTGATCAATGTTTATTGAACTAGTTAGTGTGGAATGGAAGACATAGGATTTGCTTTTAGTCTGATATGCATTGTGAGGATTTTTGTGGGTTTGTTGAGTTTGAGCTGGATGGTCATCGTTAGATAATATTTGGTCATGAATCACTTGAAATATAAGTATTGTGAGGATGTTTGGCTTTCCAAGTATCCTTGTGTGTGTGTGTGTGTATTTGGAGGTTAGTATCCTTATATTTGCACAATATAATGAAGCATTTTGTTTTCATAGCTTGTTTGCACATCAGTTTTAGTTGGTGAGTTCTTAAACTGCAAGAAAAATGATATATTTTTTTACATGAACGTTTCCAGTCTTTCAGAAGATTAGGAAGAGTGAAATTGCAGCATTGAAAATGATAGACTCCATTCAGTATTCTTGATTTAGATGATAAATAGAGGAATGGAGGAGAAAGTCTACACAATTTTGTCAAGGCACAACAAATTTATTTATAATCCACATTCATCATTATTTATCAATAACATGTTTTTTTAAAATGAATAAATGAGTATAGCTATGCCATAATAGGTGGGAATGATATGATATTGTTATTCCAGATCCTTCCCTCGAGTTGTGTTATTCTACCCAACCCACTCCATTAGTATAAGGGATCCACATGTCAAATCACCTTTCCATCACCTCTTATAAATCAGGGTGCTTACATGTCAAATTATTTTTTAAACTTTTATAAGTTCTTATTACATACCTTGTATCCACAACTTATCCATAGTCAAACAAAAATAAAAATTTCTTTATCATGTCTTCCAACGAGGATAGCTAAAAACACAATCAAACATAAAATAACTTATTCATATTTTATATTGGAATAATTATTTATCCTAGAATAGCTTATGTTGCTACCCAAATGGGGGGTAAGGGTCACATTCCTAACCAAGAGTTAACCATGATGATGTGACGAGTGTCACATCAACAAGCACAATGATCCAAGATTTGAACGAGGAAATTGCCACCCAAGTTTTTTTTTTTTTTGACTTTAAACGGTAGGCCATCACCTTCGTATTAGATAGGAAGAAGAGAGCCCAAGGGGGATTACAAAGCATAAATCAAGCCACCCAAGTATTTTCCAAGTGGTTTGTTTGTTTTTTTGTTATTTTATTTTTTTTATTTTTTATCTTATTGATTATTTTCCTTTTTTTTATGTTTTTGTTTTTGGATCCCTTGTCTGCTTTTCTCAAGGGGCGTCATTCAACTAATATGATAGTCCCCATCCCATTTTCAAACAAATAAAAAAAACCTGAAAAATTACAAATTTTGTCTAAGACCTTCAACAATTATATGTACTCATAAAACGGTAGAAAAAAGGTAATATTGTTGAATGATTAGTCATTAGCCACTATTTATATAAATGTTTTGTTGGATATTGTGTATGAACATGACCCAATGTGTTTTCCTGTGTGGTTTATCATTTCTTCTATGTTTTGTCTTTGCATGCTCTTTTGTGCACATGTTGCATCTTTCTGTAGACGTTCAGATGCGTCTATGTTTTCTTAATTTGCATCATGCATGGGTATTCTTGATGAAAAGTACGGATATGGATGGAAAGGCATTCAATTTATATATACCTTTTGTTTCAACAGAAAAATTTGGTAATTTCTAGCACATTGGCTCCCTTTGTCATGGATTTTTGAAAAAATAGTTGAATATTTCCTTCTTTTCATGAAACATTGTCTGGTTTTAGTTGTTTTAAACTATCAAGATCCTTGCTTTCTGGCTGATCTTTGTTCTTCATTTGCATTTTGAGTAGTTTTTGCTTTTTTATTCTTGTGCACCAAATGTAATTGAACTGTAAGACAATTGAAATTACTTTGTTTTTTAATGCCCTTTTCCTTTTCCTGTTAAATTTCCTCCACAAACTGTTGAATATAGTCATGGCCCGGAGCAACTTTTTTCCTTGTTTGGAGTACATCATCTTACAAAAGATTATGCGTAATGATATAGGTTATTTGTTTCGATGGTATGCTCTATTGGACGTGAGAGGATGGCTGACACGGTGAGGCTTCTTGCTTCGGGAAACATTCCAGAAATAACTTCAGGTAATCTAATACTTCAGGTAATTATGGGAGGCATCTTTTTAGATATATATATTCCCATGAAAAATTGTTGAGGAAAAGCCAGATTTTTCTTTATACATGTGCAGAAATGTGATGTCTTAAATTTTTTTTGTGAATTTTTTTTTGGATATGTGAAAGATATATAATTAGGTAATACATATGCAAGTTCATCTTTGATGCAATGACGAAGGATGCTGGCTATTTTTAGGTTGTCACCCATTATGTTAAAATATAAGGATTACAAGAAAAACTGACAAGAAAAGGAAATAAAAGTTAGAGAGAACAAAAGGGGTGACAATAAGATGTCCCACATTTAGAGCTACAACTTGGATGGTGGGTCAAGTTGGAGTTAACCTAACTCCGAACCCGACCCCAAACCCTAACATCAACCCAATGGGGTTAATCCGTACCCAACTTAATCAGGTTTTTATTGGGTTTGAGTCAAGTGGGGCTCAAAAAACAAAAGAGACTCCTTCCCAGATTCTCCCTTTATTGTTCACCTCATCTCCTTCAAATCCATCATTCCCTTCAAGTCGAGTGTTTGACACGGGTATGGAGGCCTGAAAGAAGTGTCCATGCTTTGTAGGAAAGAATTTATCTGTCAATAGATAAAATACATCAATATCCATATACTATCCTCAATCATTTGGATACAAATACTAATATTTGAATTCAGATATGTATGGAGTCGGAGTGGATAATGATATTTTTTAGATAATTGACATGATAGAGATATAGGAGAGTGAAAATCGAGATTTCAAGGCTTCTCCTCTTTTCCAGACATCACATATAGAGAGTACAATAGATATTTAAATTTTTAAGATTATAATTAACCATGCAGGATAATGAACATGAAATAGTTTATAATATAAACACATAATTTTCAATATTTGGATATGGATAATTTTTACCATGCGACCTAGTCATAGTCCTTGGAGATCAGTACATTGATTAGATTGTTATGCCTTGTTGTTCCTCCTTTCACGTAATACAAGTGTGGTTCTTCTAGTATCTCAAGTCATTTCAGCAATGTATTATGCATGAATTTGAATTTTCAGTCTCAGTAACAGGGGAACACGAATAATGTGTACCAATGGACTTTTTTTCATTCTACTGGACAATGAGTAACATGCCTATCCTATTTTTTTATGTTTATGACAGAAGAGGCTACCCATGAGAAATTAGCTGTCCAATTCATTCATAGAGAGTTGAATGATGCAGATGAGGCAAATTTGCTTGACGAAGAAGGTAACGTTGTTCCTTGTCTTTCTATTATGCATTAATTGGAGGTTTAGCATGATGCAAGGTCTGACTACCAAAAATATTAAATTAAATTGGTGGAATGTATTCTTTTCCCACTCATTGTTACATTGCTTTTTCTTTTTGTAGCATTTTTTTAGCACTATTTAAATAATTTTGTTGGAGGACCTTTGATGGGTGTGCAGAAAATTTAGAGATTGTTAGTTTGGTGGACTGAAGCAAGTAAAGAACTATGCATAATTACAAAGAAATGTACTGGAAAAATTATGAAGATAAACAAGCGGCAGAAGAAGACAAAGTATTGGTTTGATAACCCGCTTTAGGTGATGACCCCGGGGGGGGGGTGTGTAAGTTGGGTGCACGGAGAGGGCATTAAAATCAGACCACATGGCTGGGTATAATGATGCAATCGACAAGACAACATGAATATCAACATATCTACTAGGATGTTTCTTTGGTTCTTTCTTCTACTCTTATGAAACAAATGAAGAGTTCTCCATTTATGACTTCAGAGAAAACCATCAGACTCCAAGAGTCTTATAGGAGCACAAGCTCTTTATTTTCTCTCAGAAATACAGACAAGCACTCAAGATCCAGGTCCCTGTTCGACAACCATTAGGTCAAAAGAAGGTGTTTATAGACAATCTTAAAGCTCAAGGACTAAACATGTTCTATGAAATGATAATTTCAGGTATAAGTAGTCCTCTTTCATAATTGCCGGGTTTTGATGTGTCAGGAGAATGATTTAATTCCACCATCTGATTTTGTGAGTACAAGGAAATATTTAACATTATCCATCTTAACTTGTATCCCTAGCCAATAAGGAGGCGATTTACATCAGTCGCACCTTGATTTCTCCAAGAGCTGCTCACCTCTACCATGAGAATTTCTCCAATCCATCTGTTCAGCTCCCAAAATTTGTGTGACGCTGGTGCAAGGATATGCTCTTCACTCCACTGGCACTTGCCCTCCGAAAATTAATTAGAACAATTTCTGAGAAATTTTACAAATGTTTTTCGTAATTGACCATGCTTCCACTGTCCTCTTATCTATGGTGTTTATTTTATTTGCTTTCTTCTTCTAATTATGCTCCCATCAGCCCATGGATATGGCCATACTCTGTACTGTCATAAGGATTTTTGCTCTACCTTGATTACTCCATCTGCTGCGTTGATTAGGCAATCTATGGAATTAAACACTCTAAGCAATATGAGATTCTTGTTTGCCTCAAGTTAGCACATGCCTCACCAATTGGATTGTGCACAATCCCATTATTCATTTTAATCAGCACAATCTCCATGTCCAAAATTTCTCTAGCAGATCCATCCAGAGCTTCAAAAATTGGTTTTGATTTGTGAATATGTTGGTGCACAAGGAAGGACTGGTTTTTTTGTGAGTAGTAGAGATTGGGATTTTGATTGAATTTCAGAGATTTTTGTTTTTGTTTTTTTTGGTTTTTTAGGGCTTTTTGAGGATTTAGAGATATTTTTAGAGACATTTGCTAATTTTAGTAGAGAGTGAGTAATAGAGATTTGTAGCAGAGAGTAAGTAGTAGAGTCGAGACGGCTGACGGCCCCGGCCTGTTTTCTCGATATGTAAGCAATAATTGAGAAAATTCTTGATATATTGCTGATTTAGCAATTACGTCAGCATGATGTCATCTTTAAATTGCTAAAACACCGCTAAATGGATCGACTTTTGTGATCTACCCCTTCAAATTGATATATCGGATCGATCTCGATATATTGATTGCGATTCAAAACTATGTTCATGACAACTTGGACAAAATATTCTCCTACTTGTTCTGCTACATTGTTTTTAATGGATTAAACAAGTAAGTGGCAAATTGTTAGTGTGTAGATGCAACAATAGAATATAAAAAGTGTGCTATTGGAACAATAAACATGAAAGTTAATGAATTTTCAGTCATGTCGTGGTTCGATCATCAACCATGATATTGCACCCATAGACAATGCAGAAATCCCAAAATCTCTCTTTAATTAAACATTAGTATCCAATTTTATTCGTCATTTCAACCACCCATATGGGGATCGTATCCGATTAGTACGCATACGTCTCCTATTTTGGAGTATCCAAGCATTATATAGCTGTGGGTTTTCCTCTTGGTTTATTTTTTATTTTGTTTGCCCTCTAGGTCACAAGATTCCCCGCTGTTCTTGGTTTGGGTTTTACTGTGACTAATGAAGTCTGTAGTGGTAGACTCCCACTTCTATCAAATAAAATAATTATATAAATATAAATATTTCGGCAAGAACTACTATTTTTCAAGGCTATAAAATTAATCTGTAAAATATAAATTAATCATCCTTAAACACGAAAGTGAAAAATGACATTACATGGTCTAATAGATAACATGCATAATAAAATGCTGATGCTTCTTTATGCTTATGCTTAATATACATTAAGTAATGATTCATCTTATACTTTGGTAATTGATTTATGTGTTCTATTCCTTTGCATTTTTGCACTTTGACTGCTGCTTCAAGATTAATTTAATATACAGTTTATTTTCGTTTTTTTAAATTTGTATGCTTACTTTTGTTTAAATCTCTCCTGATATTTTTTTTCTTTTGCATCTTTATTTTAATTCCCTCCTTGTTGCAGATATGCATGTTTTTGATAGTAGGCCATTGACGGATCCTCTACATCTGGTAATTTAATCGAAAGAGTGTTTTTTAGTGATATCTTACTGCTAATTTCTGGAATGGTTTATGCTTTATGGCCTGGGATTCTCTACATCTGGTTTAATAGTAGGCCATTGATGGATCCTTTACATCTGGTAATTTAATCGACAGTGTGTTTTTAGTGATATCTTACTGCTAAATTCTGGAATGTTTTATGCTTAATGGCCTATTATATCTTTGAATATTAGTTTTTCAACTATCTTGTATTATTTTTTCAGTTGTACACCTTAGCTTCCACAAATATGTATACATATCTTGTATTAGTAGAGTTGTATTGTTTTTTTTCCTGATTGACATTCATACAGGAATTTTTTTGTTCATTTGATATTAAGGTGTTTGGTCATTTCATTAGGGGCTCTTTGATTGTTGAACTGTATTTTAGCTATATATGATTTCTGAAGCATTTTTTCTTACGTACTTGTTTTTTTTCATTATTTATTTATTTATGATGAAGGTTTGTTGCAATGCTTGTAAGAAGCCAATAAAAGCCAGTCAATTTGCAGCTCATGCAGGTTTTTATTCGTACTTCCTTTTTTAGTCATTAGACCTGTCACATCCAACATATAATAATTTGTTTTCTTTAATTTCCAAGTATCATACTTGTCCTTTTTCCATGTTTATCTCATTGCCTATCGAGAAAATTTCCACATTGCAGTTAGTTTGGTTAGATCTTTTGAAAACTGTAAACCTTTGAGCTTGACTTTTCCTTCATCTCCAACCTATCTGAAGTCTTTGGAGAATCGGAAGTGATTAAAACAGTGGATCTAATTATAACACTGACAGAAATTGTGTGGTTTGTGAAATATATTGTGCATATCATATGATAAGTGCCACTTTTGAACTTGGCCGATGTGATACAAACCAATACTTTGGTGATTAAACCTCCTGTTACAGGTTATCATGGAGAGGGATTGGTATTTTTTTTAATAAAACCATTCCTTTATAGTAAAAGTTGATTTGTGGATGGGGACTAGGAGGAAAGATTCTCTTTGGCTGCATTGTCAAACCTCACAAAAATGTGCTCGAACCACATCCCTTTTTACTATAGTCCAGGGATGAGATGATGTGATCCATGAATTTATTATTTGAGGCATGCTGGCTACTTGAATTTTAGAATTTGTTCTATATAAGTGTGAGTGGGTGGAGGCAAGGACGGAAGGCAAAGGAGCTAGGAATATTGCAGCAAACTTAAAATTTTCTTAATATCAAACTTAAGGAATGGAGTATGGGGGTGTAAAGGGCTAAGTGAAAGAAAAGGGTGGAGGCAATGGTGACCATAAGGTAGTTGGACTTGCTAGAAGAAAAGAACCACTCCAAAAACGTTGGAGAGAATGTTGGTGAAGGAAGAGTTGATGGGAGCTAAGAAAATTGCAGCAAACTTAAATTTTCTTAATATCAATCTTAAGGAATGGAGTGTGGGGGTGTAAAGGGCTAAGAAAGAAAAGGGTGGAGGTAATGGTGACCATAAGGTAGTTGGACTTGCTAGAAGAAAAGAACCACTCCAAAAACATTGGAGAGAATGTTGGTGAAGGAAGAGTTGATGGGTTATCTAAGAGGAGGAAATGGAGACAATGCTCAATGGTCATATAGATCATGGAGGGGGAAGGAAATATCAATTTTTTTAATAGAATGATAAACCAGTGACGGAAATATTTTTACACAATTGTCCATTATGACACAACGAATTACAAGTTTTATTTTTGTTGAGAATTTTCCAATCATAAGGTGCACTTTTTCTTCATAACTTGATCTCATTTTTTTAATATCTTTACCTATGTATTTTGCGTTGCAGTGACATTTTCTAAATTTGTAGAGCGGTGTAGGTCCTATAGCACTGCAGAAGACATTGCCTTGGAAAATGATGGTGGCACTGGACATAAGAAACCTCCAAGGAAGGGGAGGAAAAAGTCTCAAACAGCTCAAGATGGTATCTTATATATTGCATGTATATACGATTCTCTGATGTTTTTTCATTTATTTTTATAATTTTATATACCTTCTTTTTGTAGAACCTGTCAAGCTTTGCAGACATGTCACTGTGTTCACTTTTAAGCCTATTCATGTCCATTCCACAAAATGTTTATTCTTGACCAATTTGTCTATGGAATGGACTGGGTAGAACCAATGCAGTTAAAATTTTCCATAATTACAACCTGAGTATATTCTTTATGGACTCCATGTTCTTTCCGAAAGTATAAGAAGCATTCTATGCTGTTCGTCAGCTCTTTTTGGATTTGGTTGGAATGGACACTGGTGGAATGCTTTGTTGAGGTTCTTAACATTTGTAGGCCAAGGTACACCTATTGGGGAGCAAGAGAGATCTGAATCTATTGATGGAGATGATGTTGCGGTTTCAGAATCAAATGTGGATGAACATGTTGGAATGGCATCTTCGGTAGCGCAGGGTATAAAAAGTAACTCTTGTTCTTGCCTATCCATTGTTCTGTTTTTTATCTTTGTCTATGATAAATCTGATAATCTTATATAATTGTTATTGACCGTTTGATTCTATCACTACTAAAACTAATAATTTACAGATCAGTCCTGTTTTATTTCTTACTTCCCTGTTAGTGCATTGTGTATTATTACATGTTTAGGTGGTTTTTTTAATAGAGAACTATGGATATAATAGGGTGCTTTGTATAGAGAACAATAAATATAATATGCAATCTGTATTGTCTTTTGAGGATTGGAAAATAAGTTGTGAATCAGTTTTCTCTCCTGTAATATCTCAAGTGGATTGTTTTAATGTTTAATCAAGTATTATTGACTCACATATATGAGATTGTTGAATTTGTTTGATTTTCTGAAGTTCATAAATTTTTGATGCATTGATGTGGGACACAAATGATTTAAATTCAGTGGTATATTTATCATCGAACTTGAAACTTGTCTAAGTTTTGAAAAAAAGTCGATGTGAGTAATTATAAGAAAAATTTCTCACGAGTGCGATGGTGGTTATATACATAGAACATATTTACAGCTGCATAGAACTGTTTGGATGTGCGATTGAATCATTACCTATCAAATAATTATAACTTCCACTGCATCTAGGGAGAGCCTCATAATCCAAGAGCAGGGAGTGGGTGACTGTTCCCGAAAAGGTTTAATATGAAATTGGGTGGCTGGAATGGAAAGTGTTTAGCTTTGGAAGTAAGTTCATTTTGACCAAGTTCTATTCAGACCTCTCCATATTCTTCATGTCAATTTCCCAAATTCAAATGGGATTTTTTTTTGATAAGATATAGGAACTTTTATTGCATAAAAAGCCCCGAACAAAAGAAGACGAGGGATCTGGCAACGGTTTTTATGGAATTTGGCAAATGATGGGAGGAAATCCATTCAACCAGCTAGGAAGCCATATATACCAAAAAGACAAAAGGGACGGATTTCTGATCATAGATGAATTGGGTGTTGATGGGGAAATGATTATGACGATATTTGCTCTGCCTGAGGCATTATGGGCAAAGGCCAGTAGATCTCACTTGGTGCTTGCAAGAAGTTCAAGTTAAGATCTTGGCCAATCTACGAAAACTCAGCGTTTTTAACATTTGGTAATGAAAGTTGCCTATATGAATTGACATTTGCAATTTGACCCTCGTGGGATATTACTGATCTGCAAGTGGCGTACATCATACATGCAGTCCTGTCAAAATATTTTATATGGTAATAATATAATTATTTTTGGCAAATGATCATGAGAATCTATTGAACAAAAAAGAGTAGAATTACTCCTCCAAAAGTTAGAATTGTAGATGAAGGCAGAATTCTAGACAATGTATATGTAAAGGTAGGTGTTGGAAAATGGCTATATTCTATTACTTTCCAATTCACAAAAAGTGAGTTACATCATTGGTAATATTGTTCTATCACGAATCTTATATATAAATGATCCTTATCAAATTCATCCAACCTTATTTTAGAATATAATAACTTTTTTAGGTAAGTTTTGTAGAATAAAATAACTTAATTTAAACGAGGAGATTTGGCAAAGCCATGGGTTCTTAAAATCCACACATATATACATTACATCCCAATAACTGATTTTTAAACATCCCACTGGATTATGTAAGTACCAGTATTTTAGAAATCAATTGAAAGGGGACTCTGGAGCATATTTGGAGCCTATCAAACAATATCACCCAACCTGAATGAAGAAGCACTGAATTCTGTAAGTCCGCCTTTGGATTTATTTGGATATGATCATATGATGCACTTATACCACTGTAAGTCTTGCCGGTTTAGTTGCCAGTCCCGGGGGGGGGGGGGTAAGTTAGGTAGGATCCTCTTCTACATTAGTTGCTCCGTTGTATGGTTATGTTGTGGTTGTTTTGATGGTGGTTATATTGTGCTCCGCTCCCTGTTTTGGGCTTTCACTTTGTTATTTGAATACAAGGGCAAAAGCCATCCTATTAATAAAAAAAATGATGCATTTACACCACTGCTATTAGTTTACAAAAAGTAGGTACTAAGAGCCTAATAAGTTGTTTGATAGCATATGACAAGAATGTTCATACTTCTTCACTTTTCAAGAAAAAGTAACAACAAAATTACCACTGCTTGTTTATGCCGTTACATTCGGGGCATCCATATATACCAATCATAGACCTAATCTAATAATCCAATAGAAATAATATAAGCACTAGTTAGATACTAAAAGAACATGTTTTGAACATCAACTTTCTTGTCAGTTTCGTGTCTTGTGTTGTTTTTGTAAGGCATTCATTCTATTTGTACTTAAATGTAATTATTATTTGAAATATTAACTTAGTTATAGTCTTTGGCAAAAATGATGATTATAATCCAAAGAATGATTCCTAATTCCAAAGGTCTACTGATATAGTCTTAAAACCGGTGGTGTTCAAGGCTAGCAATTTTCCAATTCTGAAGTTCACTTGACAGTATTTCCATCTGGCCTCATTTATGATTGAATTGAGATGATTTGGATGTGTTGCATTTCTTGAATCGAGTATTTTTTTTTATCCTTTTGATTTTCTATAGAAGGGCACTCTGAAAGATTGGTGGCAGGAAGAGAAGAACCTTGTGGTAACGCTCCTGTAGGATTCCAAAAATCTGTACGAGTTGTTGAACATGATTCATTTGCTAATGGTTGTCATCCGAGTGGTGAGTCTTCTAATTTGCTTGTAATGAGTTTAAGGTTAAATTTTTTAAACCTATCCAGTTTTCACAAAAACAAAAAAAAGGTAAAATTTTTTAAAGCAAAACTGGATTGGTGTTATTTCTTTAAGTTTATTTAAATCTGCAATTGAATATTTACTCTACATTAACTACACACTAGTAATTATACATGTTTTTTTTTTTTTGAAAGATGGTAGGCATATCCAAGATTTTATTCAAAGCAAGCCTGAAAGGGAAATTACAAAGCAACAGCCCGAAAAGGACTAGAACAAGTCATAGTAGAAGAGAGCTCTACCAACTGGTCGAAAAAAGCAACTAAAAGCCATTCCTCAATAAATAGTTGCAACTAAAAGCAACTAACCATAGACACCCGAGCAGCCCTTGCAAGGGTAGTGCCCCACATTTTAATAAAGTTAACAATCATTTCCCAAATGTTCTTGGTGTAAACCCTCGCACCCCAAAATACTGCATGGTTCCGAGTTAGCCAGATAGCCCAGACCACGGTAGGAACATATGTTTGTGATACTTTCACTTTGTGGCTACGATCCCCACGTGCGGCCAGCTCCTTTCCCGCCTCCCACATGCCTTGCAAAGAGGGAATGGCACCAGACATTCCCATGGCCTCCTAGAGCTGTCGCCTGATCTGAATGGCAATCGGACAGGTCACTAATAGATGCTCTGTTGTCTCTGCTGGACCACCACACATCGGGCAGAGGGTGACTGACTCTGTCGCCCATTTTGCTCGATATGATTTAGTGAGCAATCTATCTTGGTACAACAGCCAAGAGAAGATCTTAACCTTGAGAGGAACTTTGATCTTCCAAATCTAAACAACTTTTTGGTTGGTGTCTTGCAAGGAAGGGCGGTCTCTCCTCCACCAGTCATACCCCCTGTGAACATTGAACCCCTGATGAGGTTGTGGGCTCCAAACCACCACGGTGTTCCTCACCTGGAGAGATGCATCCTGAAGAGCCCCAAGTAAATCTGCCAACACACCCACCTCGTCATCATGCAGGTTGCGACGGAGTCAAACATCCCATGCACCCCTATTGTCATCAGCAGCCCAGAATTCATTGACCCGACCCCATTTATTTGTGGACACCTCAAAAATGCAAGCAAAATGGTCCTTCAGAGCACAATCGCCTAGCCAAATGTCTTGCCAAAACAGGATTGAGGAACCATTTCCCACCTTCCAGCCAATAGCTGATAAAATAGGCTCCATTGGTGTCGATATCGGACCAGACGTGAGAGAGTCTAGGAGAGGAAACATGAAGTTTGTTTGGTGACACTCCTCCACATCGATATCCGGCTTCCTCCAGAGGGCACCAAGCTTGGGGACGGAAGGCCAGCCACCTCCATCTCCACTTGCTAAGAAGCGCTTTGTTGAGGTTCGCCAAGTCTAGAACTCCAGCCCCACGCTTGTGCTTTCTGCTGCAAACATGCTCCCACTTCACCAAATGGGGTTTATTACAATCTGCCTCTATCCCCTTCCAAAAAAACGGACGACGAATGTCATCAATTTTCTGGAGAATCGCGGCCGGGACTTTAAATATAGAAAGGGTGAATATAGGCAGACTTGTCAAGACCGCTTGAAGAAGAGTAAGCCTCCCTCCGGAGCTGAATTGCCCGTCCATCCCTCCAACTTGCGCTCGAAACGGCTGATGAGGGGGCTCCATTTAGTCTTGAGAAACTTCCTCAAATGGAGTGGAAGGCCGAGGTGTCTACAAGGGAAAGTTTGGGTCCGACAACCCAAACAATGAGCCAGTGCCATCAGATCTCCTTCTAGATGGATCCCGAGCATTGCACTTTTCTGAAAGTTTATCTTGAGGCTAGATAGGAGTTCGAAACATTTGCATACAAATTTTATGCCTATGATGTAAGATTCCCTCGCCATGCATAGGATGATTGTATCATCCACATATCGGATGTGTGAAAGTGTAGGCCTCCCTGGGGTCACACTTAAACCACGAATCCAACCATCTGCCTCCGCCATTTTCATCATCCGACTGAAGGCATCTGTGACCACCATAAACAAAAGAGACAAGGGGTCACCTTGGCGCAAACCTCTGTTTAGATGAAAAAAACCGCAAGGTTTACCATTGACAAGCACAGAAGCCTTGGATGCAATCCTTCACCATTCGCAACCAATATGGTTCAAAACCATGGCACTGAAGTAGATGGAGAAGAAAATACCACCGCACATTGTTGTAGGTTTTCGACAAATTGAGTTTGATGAGCACCCCTTTCCTTTTGTCTTTGTGGACATCAGTTATGCATTCTTGGACCGCCATAAAGCTATCTTGAATGATCCCTGGAATAAAGGGTGTTTGGTTCTCTTCCACTATGGAACCAATGGCACTTTAATTTATTTGCAAGGACTTTCGCTATCATTTTGTAAGCGCCATTGACTAAGTTGATAGGACGGAAATCCCCAACCTCCTCTGCTCCATCCTTTTTTGGATCAATGTGAATAAGGAAGCATTTAGTCCACTCACTTCCTATGTGCCCACGAAGAACTCCCGAAACATTTCCACTAGGTTATTCTGTACCACCTAATAAAACTCATGGAAAAAGAGCAATCCAAAGCCATCCAGACCCGGGGCCTTGTCTGGATCAGCCCCAAAAACCGCTTTTTTGATCTCATCAACAGAGAAGGGTGCATCTAGCTCTAGCAAAGAGTTTGTGAAATGGTTGATAAAGGACCTGTTCAATCTCCATAGACTCCTCGAAGAGGACCCCTTCATGCTTGATTTGGCTTATTTTAATATCACGCCTTCTTTGATTCGCCGCCTTATGAAAAAACTTGGTGTTATTATCGCCTTCTTGGAGCCAAATCTCTCTAGAGCACTGCCTCTGCTCCGCTTCTTCCATGTTGGAATCCTGGCCCACTGTTCCTTGCACTCACTACGATGTGAACATTGTGCTGTAGAAATAGTTGTGGTCTCCTCCATGCTATCCAGATAGCTCACCTCCTGTTCCAACTCCTCCTTCTAGAAACCTTCTGCTCCCTGGACCAATTCTTAAGCACCCATTTGAGATGCCTAAGTTTAAATGCAACCTACCTGGCACTGGACAGCAGAGGGACTTGTTCTCTCATTAAGGAACCACCAATTTTCAAATTTAAAGAAGAAATACCGATTCGATTCGTCACCCCCAACCAGTAGTAAAGGGGAGTGGTCTGAGCACAAGCGAGGAAGAGCCTTCAAGTGACAAAGGGGAAAGGCCTCCTCCCAACCGGGGTTGACTAGTACTCGATCCAGCTTTGCACAAGTGGGTTCTCTCTTAGGCTGCTCCACGTATAACTTTGGTTCATCAATGGAATATCCGTCAAATCCTCCGATGAGATCCAATAAAAGAATGTGGACTTGGACAAGGTGAGGTACCCCACTTGATTTCAATCTTCAATGAACCTCGTGCAATTGAAATCACCCATTATGCACCAGGGGAGATTCCACCTTGTCGACACTTCACTGAGATCCACCCACAATGCCTCTTTGTCCCCTTTTCATTCGGGCCATACACCCGTCCACCCCCAACACCATTTCGAGGTAACATCCCCAAGAACCACATACATAGAGAACCTCCCCTCCCTTTTGTCCTGAATCCACCTTCTGTCATTCCATGCAAGCACAATCCAGCTTGAAGCCCCCATCGAAGCCTTGAAAACGAAAGTTGACAACTTGTTACCGCCAATCAGCCCAATCCATTTTTTATTCCTGCAACCACACCAACTGAATGTTTTGAGAGGACAATTTCTTTCACAACAGTTTTCTTCAAAAGGTCATTCAAGCCACGAACATTGCAACAAAGACTTCCATACATGGACAAACTGATAAGAACCCTCTGTACTCTCGCTTCATAGCAAACTAACGCCCGACTGTCTCCGGTCACCCGAATGTGGGGCCTGAGACTGCTTTTCGAAAGCTTCCATTGAGAAAGACTTGAACTGTCCTTTGACAGCCCCATTCAATGGTAAGAACCCCACTTTGTTGGCCAATAAAACAATGGTGTCCCTTGAACCTCTGGTCCTACATCGAAAATCAGCTCGTCGGCACCTTCCGGTAGGGGATTGAAGTCTCGGTGCCGACAAGAGAGTGCTCCACAACCACCGGTCGGGGAAATGAGCTTTCCGCCTCCGTCACCATTGAACCACATGCTTCCAAGACCTCCTCGGTCTGAACACCCTTAGGGAGAGAACATCGTCTTGATAATCAAGGTCTCCACAGAAAGAGGAACCCCATCTTCCAACAGATACTGCTCTTCAATTCCCTCCATCTCATTGAAGTTATCGTCAGACGAAACCTGAGAACCCATACTTGTCACTACAATCGATCGAAGCGAGGTTCCTGATGACCTGCGACGTCAGGAACCTCGCCCCAGGTGCCTCCAACTGCCCCGACCGCTCTCTGGTGGGCTGAACAGGTACGTGACCAAGTTTAACCATGTCCATGAAGCTTCGTCGACCTCCTCCCCCTTTCACCTCAAGCAGAACCCTAACCTCCCAACCTCCCAAAGAGGACTTGGATTGCTGGTGGGGGAATAGTTCATGGGATTGCCCATATTCGAGATTTCACGGGGGGGAACTCCTCCGGGCTATCCAAAACCTCCACGAAGTTCATCAGAAAACCAAATGGTTCGATTACCTTCCTTATCACCCCTTCTACTCTTGAGACTAGGGGTATCCCTTTTAGGAGAACCTCCATCTGAGTGCCCTTTACCCTCATGGCACCAGTGGTGAGATCACACGGCTGAAGCTTCAACTCCCTCCCATCCATCCTCAGAGAACCCTCTGCAAGGAGGTCACGGGCCGTCCAAGAGGCCACCCTGACAATCAACTTGCCTTCTCTGATTTGTGAGAAGGGAAGGAAGTCGATTCCCTTCCATCGATGCCTAAGAAACTGTAGCATCTCCTTGGTCGTGAGGTCTTCATTACCCACCCAGGAAACCACCACACTCCGACTCAATTCTTTGCATGCTCCATCACTTCCGGGAGCCATTCAACTTGCACCAATATGCCGTCAGGGAGAGGTTAGGATGGGACGTGCCTAGAGATGGAGGCCGAGAGGCGTGACCAACGTGTACTCTGCAAACAGCCCTCCGATGACCCAGGCCTCTACAAGCCCAGCATCTCGAAGCTCCTAGCATTTTCTAGTGTAACGATCACGCCTGAGACACTGGAAACATATAATATCCCTATGGGGTACAACAGCCGAAAAACCCCCAACTCCTCCTCGTTGATGTTTGCCCTCCTTGCGCTGCTAACGAGTCCCATCATGTCTACGCACCGTCGTCTATTCGCCCTCCCGACCAGGTTCATCCTTGCCAAGCCCCAATCCTTCTCCGCACTCCACCACCTTTGACTTCCTGCGATCCTTCTCAACACTCATTTTTTTCCAACTGGAACTTAGATATTAGGGGAAGTTGGGTATACATATGCAACTGATTTAGTAATTAAACTTGTTAAGGACATTATACAAAGATAGTTTATTATTTTCCTTATTTGCTCTGCAGTTGCCTTATTTGTATTTAGTTTAGTCGTTTCATAATTTATAGTTTAACCTTTTGTATTTATAAATAATATTTGACTCTTATAATATACAATGAATCTTTTCCTTTCATCTACCAATTTCTCTTTGCTCTTTCCTGGTCCGATGTAGGAGTGGACGACACAAACCATGTTGGGTGTTTTTTCTTTCATTATCATTTTGGATTCATTCATTTGGCCTCTTTGGATCTACCCACATGTCCTCTGATGTGCTTTGTTTATATCTCTCGTGCATTCTCTATACCCCTTGCATACCAACCTGCACACCCACACAATCCTCACAACCCACCACCCAATCTGTGAGTGAATCTTGCATGAATATGCTTATTCCACACGGATCTAACACTGATGTTGCTTGCCGTTGGCTGCCCTTGCCAACTGCCGCCTCTAGCAACCTCTGACCATCCATAATTTATTGTGAAATTGGAAGACCATTACAGACGATTTAAGACTCCAAAAGTAGTGATATTTGTACTCATTTTGTTTGTTTTTTTTAGCCCCACACCCCACACATTGTTATATATTTTTTAGTCATCCAACATGTTTTTCGTGGTTAGCTATGCAGAAAATATTTGGGAGATGGTGATTGGGTTTATACAAGAGTGGGGAAGATTCTGTGGTGGCGCGGTGCAAGGAGGGTACTGGTAGGGAGAGTGGAGATCACTTAGCCTCGGAGTCTGATAGGGGTTTTGGAAAGCGGTTCCTTGGTATTACCACCAATGGACCTACCTCTTTTACTTGTAGGTGGGTAGTGTTTGGGACATCTTTACTGGGGTGGGCAGGTTTATATTGGCTTTGTAGCAATTTATTTCCTCTGTGCTTGTATATTTTCAAATTGGGTTTTGGCCTTTATTAATAGAAAGGTGATCCACCTACCATGTTCTTCTAAAAAAAACACTTTTTTGGTTTCATTTTTTCCCTTTCAGTTTCTTTCTTTGCCTTTCGAATCTTTGCTCAGAAATTTTCTAAGTTTTTTTTTTTGTGTGTGATCTAGATTTTTTTCTTTGGTACTCTCTAGGTTTTACATACATTATTGTTCCCTTCAGTTGACACACTATCATTGTGAGTTTTGATTGATTTTTTGTCCCCAACCATCAATGAGTTTTCATATTTTTTGCTCTCTTATTCATCTTTAAGTTTCCATCATTTTGGTGTTCCATATGCATTTATGAATATTTTGGTTTTGTTTGGATTTTTTATTGGTTGTTCGTCGCTTGCATTCTCCTGTTAAGGTCTTTGCCCAATTTTGTCCCGGCTTGTCCTCAGCTTTGCACCCCATCAAAGTCTGCATGAACACTTCGATGCTTACCATTAACGTCTACAAATGTAGAAAGCTTCGCTTTGACATTGGAGTTATTTATACTGGGCATCTTAGGATTTTTTTTTGTCTTTTTATATAATATCCTTCAAAGTTTGGGAGAAGTGTTAAAAGATGTTATGTAAGGGTGGTTTGACATTTTCCTTGTTCACTAGTTTCCATATTTAGTATTTTCTATTTAAGATTTCTAATTTAGTCTTTTCCTTATTTGGGGTTTCATCTTTTGTATCCATAAATATAATCTTTTAATTTTCTAATAATAGATAATGAACATTTTTCCTTAATCTAACAAGTTTCATCCATAGTTTTAATCTGTCAAACAATATTATTAGACAATAGACCATTTTCTTCATAACAATAAATAGGCTGTTTAAAGAATGCATATAATGGGTCCCAATGTATGATATGCAATTTTAGAAGGTCTGTGGGTCACTATCATAGTCAATGGCATGGAGTTATCATATAAAAGGGCAATGGCTATATTCTAGAAAGCTGAAGACTTACTTCTGATATACAAGTCAAAGAGCAGATCTTATGTTTTATGTTTGTGAGTTTAGTTATTTCCACGTTTGTCCAACAATTGTGTTGATTTAGGTCATTCATTGTCATTTATTTGATGCAGCTATTCCAATAAATTGTTTCAGATCACATCGCTTCATAAATATTATTCTTGTTCCTGTATGTGTTATGTCTGTGGTTCATGCAAACATCCCACTTATTGTCTATACAAAAAGGATGTGAAATTAGTCTTTTATCATATTCATTCAATGCACATTCCTTGATGAATCATTCTTCGTGATATGCCGTTAAGAAGTATCTCTTGTTAGGATCATTTAGTACATGATCCCGGTCCGGGAGTAACTAGATAATTTCGATGCACTCGTTTAATAGTTTCTTATGTAACATATCTTTTTGCTTTTATTGTTCTTTGATCAATAAACTTTTACTTTTCACGAATCCTGCAACATACAAAGTAGAAAGGCATCAAATTAGATTAACACTGTTGAAGAGAATTTTAATGATAGAATATTAGGTAGGTGTTGTTATGATGATACTCCTTTATACTTCTCAAGACAATTTTGAACTTCTGTAGCATAGAGAAACATTCTCGTAAGTGGCTGCTTATTTATATCTTATGATTGTGAAGGTTCTCCTGTTCCTCTTGCATCCAAAATCTATTATTCACTAGGAAATCGCCGCCTTCGGATATCTCTTGGTCATCTTTATCGTGAGGCATCAGAAAAGGAGCATCTTGACTCTGTGGGTCCAAAAATATTGCAGGGTAATTCTATGATGCTTCCAAAAGTTTCATCTCCAAATTGTATGGTCGGTGGAGCAAATAAGGTTGACATGTCTAAAAAGGTTTTATTCTGCCTTTAATCTCAAATGTTGCCATCCTTAGTTGTTACTGTTTCTTTATTAGCTTTTATATTAACAGGGTGCCTTTTCCTATATATATATTGGTTCATAGGCTTTTATTTGTTCCAACTTCCAAAGATTTTTTATTTTTCAGGGTGTAGAATGCCTTGAAGGTTAATGGATCTCATTGTTGTTTACAACTCCATGCATCGATCGTGACAAACTGATTTGTGTTATTCAAATGTTGATAGCATTCCATTTGAAAGGCCACCGTATTACATAGGACATGCTACCATCTGGATTAGTAAAGTGTGATGCAAAAAGGCTCTATGTATGTGTGCCATTGCAAGAGAAGGATCCAAATAATTTTTGGTTATTTAATTAATTTTTTGGAAGCACATATATTTTCATAGTATGCATTGTGAACTGTGGGATGAGTAATTTTGCAGGTTATTTTCGTTAACTACTGTTTAATTGCCTTGGCATGCTTGCCAAATATAAATGTTGTTTGAATACCTGGCTGAATGATCAAGAGGTTTTCAGATTTGGTGTAGTTATTGCTAAACTGTATGAGGAATAATCCAAGTGAATTTACAGTTTGATCTTATCTCTGGTTGATTCATAACCAACAAATAGCTAAGGGTGTGTTTGGCTCCATCATTCCATAATCACATTTCAAAATCCAGTTGCTCCAAACTTGGCGCTGTTTAGATTCCCCTGATAGGTTAAATAACTTGATGTTGGTCTAAAAATTTCACTTTTTAACATTTTAGGCTTCCATCTAAAACTAGGTATTTTCAAAATCCTCGTTTTGATGGACATTAAACATGTAAAAATTACTGGAATTCTAAGTGATTATTTTTTTGAATCCGAACAGCTGGAATTCCCAAAATGCATGTTCTAAAATCCAGTCAAAGAAGGTATCCTGAAAAATATGGATTTTCTTACATTCCAGATTCAAACCATCCCTGAGATAAACTTTACTCAAAATAAAGAATTTACATTTACTTAAAAATCACATTTACACTGATATATAAAGACATGAAATAGATTGGGAAATGCATCTATAGCTCTTGTTAGCTTGAGTAACTTTTGCTATTACTACTTACTAGACTCAAAAGAAGATTTAAAAATTGACTTAAACAAATTGACCCTAAAGATTTCCCTAATTTTCTCTCTTGTATTTAAAAATTTACTATAAAAATAACAAATGACCTAAAAGGCTAGCTATAACTCTAAACCACCTTGAACAAAATAAAGCCCAGCCTATTACAACAGAATTTACAAATTTTAACATGCTTATTTGGCACTCTCTCATACATCATAGTCCTAAGACATTTCTTTCATCATTATTATTGGTGACTGCGAACACCTTGAGATTGGCTGTATAATCATTTTTTGACATCAATTCCTGCCCATGAAAGTTCTTCACATTATAAAGGTAGCATTCTTCTTCACTCAAAAACAGGTAGCCTTCTTCAATTTGCCACCTCCATCTAAATCCTTGAGGCATTTCCCTATGTTTTGAATAATCCGCAAATTAGTGCAAATATTCTTGTTATAGAAGGTCCTCGAACTGTGTCCAAATCATAGTAGTGAAATTAAAAAATTATGCTATTTAGTACTTGAATTCCATTTGTGATCACATAATTGCTTTATGTGATTTCATTTCTTGTGCGATGTTTTAATGCCAATAAATGAAAATGAAATATTTCATATATACATGTGTGTGTTTGTGTGTGTATGATGGATGATATTTCATATATTTACTAACAATCATTCATATTTGATATTTCCATAAGTCTCTACTCATGACATTTCAGTTTAGAAGGTTGCATATGGCTGATCCTGAGATGAACTGATCTTATTTATTTGTCTTTTTGGAGATGCCTTATCTTCTTTTTGTTTTAATTTTATGTAAAGGCAGGACCTTAATATGTGATCTATGTTTGCTTCATGCGGTTTCCACACTCATGACCTCATAATTATATGTGGCTGCATTAAATGGCTAATCCAAGCAAACTGTGTCCATATTGGGCCAATTTGTTTTGTTGGGTACTTCTAAGCAATTTTGAATGAACTTCCTTAATCTGGCACGCATCTCAGTTCTTTGTTATACTTTTTGTTTCATTTTTTTATTGTCCAATACTATTTATATAAAAATGGCCGGTCTTATTGTGCTCTCCTTGTGACAATCAGAGGAGCTACTATACATTTACGTATTTTCTAGTCAGTTGAAACTTGAAAGATCTTAATATATCTCTCATGTTATGTGACCCCAGGTATTTGGAATGGTTTATTTATTTGAATTGTCACCTGAATCAACGCGGACTCTATTCCTGTCACCACTTCCCAGGAATTTTATTTAAGATTGTATTGTTAGCGAATATGACATAGCCTGGGAAGCTGAATCGTCAAATATCAGAGTTTTTATTTGAGTAGGAAAATCTTAGAAACAAAAAAATTATAATTTGTACTGGATAGGTTTTGACTTGCTAAATTCTAGATTAGAAAGCTGAATGGTCCAATATCAGAGTTTCTATTTGAGCTAGAAAAATCGTAGAGAAAAATTATAATCTGTACTGGATAAGTTTTGATTTGCTAATTTGAAGAAGAAAAATTAACCATTGCCCCTATTTGATTAAGTAGAACCTAATATCCTTTTTTTAATTAAATTTTTTGTTTTTTGTACAATTCTTATTAAATTTAAGTCGTCTTCAACCATAATATATGGCATTCTTTGAACTGTTGGTTGAGTGGAAAAATCGATTTGAGACTTGATCATTTTCTCCATCACCCAGTCTTTGAAGAAAATACCTTTGGTTTCATATTTATGTATTTTCTTATCTTTTTTTTAAAAAAGTTGAATCTTCACTTTCAATGCTTTTAAAAAGTTCTTCTTTGAACTGAAAAAACAGCATCACCCTTAGCGATGCTGCAATATACTACTGGGAGAGGAAAGTCCAGATTGTGTTTTGTTTTTTGTTTTGTTATTGTTTTTTTTCTTTTTTTGCTGCAAAGCAACCACTCTCAATGCCTGCCAGGACTTTATCCTGTTAACCTGAGCACTTTATTATTACTCCTTGCAACGGACTCGCCTTTTAGAGGGAAATCTGGTATAGCAGCAAACATGAGACCCTTCATACCTGCATTGCACAAAAGTGAAGGGAACAAAGAAGGTGATTGTGTCTGTAGGGATTAGAAAGGGCCTTGGATTTTGCTTTTATGTTTATTTCTGTTCTCAGTATTTTACTTTCAAAAGCCCTTCTTTAAACTACCCTGGCTTCAACCCCAGATTCTTTCTTTTATAAAGAGATTATGTCATTGTCCATGTTTGCATGCGTTGAACAGACATGAAGGTAGCGAAGAAGGTGACATTGTCACTCATTAGAAACGATTGATATAGACTGCAATTGTCTTTTTATGTTAGATTTTTCTGCTTTGAATTGTGCATGACATATGGAGTCAAGTTGTTTCCAAACAATTGGCCCTTTTCATAAATCATCAGATTTTTGCAGGTCATGAAAAATCATGGTCCTTGGGGTCGAGTAAAGATAAGTATCATGGATTGAAGATAGGGATTTTACAACTGTTATTCACTTTCATTTTCTTCCATGCTGGAATGCAGATCTCTTGTGTCAATTGATCATGTTTGGATGACTAACTGAACTACTTGATGCATGTTATATAATTTCCAGTGAATGGAGAATCTATATGAATGTGATAAATTCCTGGTGATTGTTTACTTGGGAATGGTCTTTTGTTACCATTATTTATATAACATGTGCTTTCTTAATTTAGGAACAAAATGATGCATGCCACTTGCCATCTGTTCGGAAGCCTGATCAGATTTTGGCCCAAAGTTCAGAACTATGCTTGGGTGCCTCCGGAGGATACCCATCAGCCATGGGCCTTCAGAACCCATCCCGAGATAGTAATTTTCCAAAGCCTGCTGATAATGGGCCTGCAGGGATGATTAGATCTACATATCCTCCAGGATCTTATTCTTTTCCTGGAAATCAAGGTAGTACAAAAAATATTAACTAATGCATGGACTCTGTTTTCTGGAATATGAAATGGTGGATTATTTTTTTTATATTTTAAATACGATAGGCATCCTACCCTAATTTTTATTAAAATGAAGTGAATGCCCAATACAAAAGCAAGCAAGACATAAAAGACCTCCTGGGCCTAGGACAAAGTAGAGGAGGAATCCAGTGTTGCCCCATCCCCACAAAACACCACATAGATCGCACAACTCACAAATCTCCCCCAAATCCTTGATGAAATGAATCAATGACTCCCAAATATTTTCCACATAAAGCACCGGCCCCTTGAAGATCACCTCATTACGCATTAACCAAAGAGCCCACACCACTGCCAACACAAAGGACTGAGTTTTCTCTGCTTTCACAAGTCTAGCGCTCCTCAATCTGATCATCTTCCCCTCAAGCCGCATTTCCTCCCCCTTGAAATGATGGATTGTTTATAAAAAAAAATTGTTGAAATAATTCTTTCTTTGGAAATGTTTTGCATGTTCATAAATTTTGGTCATAGGCATCTTAGATATGACTATGAGTAAATCCAGTTGTGCTTGCTGATCATATCAGTTTCCATTATTAGATGATTATAATCATACAAAAGCATGCATATGTATGTCTTAGAATACCAATGCACATAGTATTTATATAAAGTTGCACAGTTTTTTGGCATATTCAACTCGTACATGTTCTTATAATGAATTGATTGATATAATAGAGAATTTGAATGTTAAATGATAATTAAGAAATAATGCATTTTACATTTCATTCATTTGATCACTTCATATAGTTCCATACATTGTCCATTCTATGATTTTCTCCTGTATGTGAGCTTCCATTAATGATTTTATGTTAGTCTTCATTGATAGACTTATGCATACTGAAGCCTGCTCCTCTTCCTTTTATGTTGTGTGACATCGACTAGAGGCATATATGCAGTTTGTCTATGTTACTGTTTTTTCCCTTAATATTGGACAACGTCCAAGTCCTGAAATTCTGGAAATTTTGGCAAGCAGAGGGAACTGAATAATTTTTGAGGATAGGTTGTCAGGGCATGTAGTTCCAGGTTTCTTGAGAACTTATTTATAAAGCGTTTTTTAAATTTTTTTCCCCTTCTTTTGTTATTGTATGTGGAATGTAGAGCCTCCTTGTCTCTTGGGCATTTGGACCTTACTGATGAATAATTGAATATTCTACCATCTTCCTAAAATCTAATGAGAAAGAAGATTTCATTCTCATCTTGCATTCCTTAGGCTTTCTCTGAGCTCCTACTTAAATTCAAACAAGGAAATTATGTTTCTCCCAATTTCCATTCTCTTTTTAATAACCTCGTGCTTCCCACCTATCCTAAAGGAGGAAAAGGATAGGTGGGAGAAAAAAAGAGAATTCTAGATGTTGGTGGTTGTCTCTGCTCATGAACCTAGTTGTTACGTCCACTCTTTGAACTCCTTGATGATGAGTGACTGCAGATTTTTTTGGTGGTCAATGAATCGTATTTCACAGCATGCAACTTATTCTTTATGGTATATGCCCATGCCAAAGAAACAAGTGTCTATCAATTGCCACTAGATATATTTGCTGCCTAAATTCAAACTGAAACATCTCTTATTGGGTGATAAGCTGCCTTTTGAGCTCTGCTATCTGCTCGTTTGATGGGAGAAAGTCACTCATTTATTTATGTTGATCTCGTACTCTGTATAGTGTTCATTCCATCTGCCCTTAACAAAATATTTCCTCTAGTAACTTATGAAAAGGGGAGGAACTTGCGTGATTTTATATATTCCCTTAAATGGACTCATATTGTGTCCACCCTTGATTATTCATTGCGCATCATACATATTTGTTGAACAGTTCCAATTCTTTTAGGTACAGCTCTAGGGGTGATGCAGTAAGTGAATGGAAGCGTTCCTGTCACATGACAATCTCAACTGAGATATGCCCAGTTTAATGAGAGATACGGTATCTTTTTAACCTTCCCTTTCTTTCATTCAATTTTTATTGTAGTAATACAATAAAAAAAATGCTGGTAGATCATTTTATCAAATTAAATGAAGAGTACATGCAGAAAATAAACGGATTTTCTCACTCATTTGAAGGTTTCTGAACCACAAAAAACAACCTGACTAAATTAAAATCTGGTAAGTGCACTCGTGTATTCTAATTTGTGTATGCAAAAGTTATTGAACCATTCAGTGTTTGCTCTTTGGGGATGCTGAATCATAGCGAGGTGTTATGCTGAAATTATTAGATGATTAATGTGCATGAGATTGAGGGAATATGTTGTATTTCAGGTTGGACTGCCATTTCTTTTCTTGCTAATGCCTTTGTGCCTGAAATTTTAGGTTTGGTTGGAAACTATAATACTTCTTTAAGCCGTATTCCATGAGATATGGCCTACCATTGAAAGTGGTTTTATCTTGATTTATAATTCCTGCTGTTGATAAGTACTGCTCATCTTTTGGAAAACCTGTGCAAGGCATCTTCAGTTTTTTCTTTAAGTAAAGATAGAACCTACTTGTTGGATTGCTCTTTCACCTTTAAATATCATGTAAGCTTTTAATGCTTTAAAGCACTGCACTTTGGTCTGATGAAATCTAGAAGCATGACTTTCTGATGAAATCAATGGAAAACACTGCACTTTTGATTTGTTTAGTACGTTAGATGTCTTTCTGATATTATAAATGAAAAATAAAAGGATGTCAAGCTCGTATTTATGGCTGATAAGCATGTGTCTCTAGTAAGGGAGGTTTGAGTGAATAACAATTTATTATTCCTTCTGGATACCATAATCATTCATTTCAAGTATGGTCGATTTTGTAACTATGAAGAATACAATTTTTTTCTGAGCCCCCGTTTGGGGTGATGAATAATGTTACGCTTTTTTTTCTTTTCAGTCCATATCCAGCCCTTGATTTTTTTTTAAAAAATGATAAAACTCATCTATTAAAGTATATACTTTCATAAAAGATGATGTATATACTTTAATGAATGTACAAAAAATTTAATAAGGTATTCACCTTGTTAATATGAGTATAAGCAGTACGAGTTATATAGGATTGGAAATGGGGTTGGACAATTTTTTTATTTTTTTATTTTCTTGCTTGTATAGCCGGTATTCCTCCATTTAAACAGATCTTAAATTATGTGCTTTAAAATTTTCGTTTATTGTACAAAAAATTAGATGGTTAGAGGAAAGGTTTTTGCATGCAGTCTGCATATATCTTTTTTATTTTTTTTAAAGAAATGAATATATGTGTAACCATCATAGAAAAAAAAAGTTTATATTCTAATGAAGTGTACACAGAAAACAAAAAAGGAGAAAATTCCCTGTGGTCACCTATTTATTATTTGACCACCTATTTATTATTTTAGATCCCTGGTAATTTTTTGAGTTTTTTTAGATCCCTTGGGTGGTGAAAACTTATTTTAGATTCCTCCTAGTCGATCTTGTTCAAAAATATTGAAAATGTCTCTTGCCTAATTATTTTAGTACATTATTCACACTCTTTAGTACATTGTTGAGTATTTTTAGTACATTGTTAACAATCCTCAATACATGGTTAACCTTTGCATAAAATGTCTCTATCCAATTATTTTAGTACACTGCAAACACTTAAGTATTTTCAGCTATATTATTAACACTCTTCAATACATTGTTAACCTTCGTATATTTGGATGATGGCATTCAGTATTTTTTACTAACATCCGGTTAGAAGGATTTAAAGATAATTTTTCAAAGCTTGGCGGACTTAAAAAATTTAAAATTTTTTAGGGACCTAAAAATAATAGATAAGTGATCATAGGGACCTCTAAGTAATCACTAAAAATACTCGGTCAATCAAAATATATTTGGTTAGTGAAATGAGATTGAGCGTTAGTGTAATAGATGTCATATATTATTACTTTTAGAGTTGGTATAATCGTGAAGATAAGTGAATGGGAGGACAATTTATTCTCGTTTGATATAAAAAATAATTGAGATAAACTGTAGATGGTATTTTGATTTTGAAATAAAAATTGAGATATTTTATTCTACTTTAGATTGGGATAGTATTTATTTTCACTTTTTATCTCAATTTTTGACAAATGTGAATTTGAACAAAATTAATGGATTTTTTTTATTTCATAAAATTATAACAACTTATCCTTAAAACTTTAATGCTGATTTGACAAGGGGATAAGTGGTAATTATGTGAAAAAGTGAGTGGAGGATCGTTTATCTTCGTTTGGTATAAAAAATAATTAGGATAAACTGTGAATAGTTGTTTTAATTTTGAAATGAAAATGGGGATATGTTGTTCCACTTAGGGTTAGTTTGGTAAGGGGATAAGCTTTTGAGGATAAATTGTTCTAATTTTAGGGGATAAAAAGTTCACCAATTTTGTTCTTATTTAAATTTGTTAAAATTGGGATAAAAAGTGGAGATAAATGTTATCTCACCCTTTAGGTGGAATAAAATATCCATATTTTTATTTCAAAATCAGACAACTGTTTGCAGTTTATCTCAATTATTTTTTATACCATATGAGGATAAGCTGTCCCCTCATTCACTTATCTCAATAATTATCCTTTATCACAACACTTATTCCTTTGTCAAACCAGCTTTAAAGACTATGATAAGATTTTATCCTCGTCTTTTATTTTAATTTTAACAAATGTAAATATGAATAAAATTGAAGAACTTTTGATCCTCTAAAATTAAGATAACTTATCTTTAACCCCTTGCTAAAAGAAGCATTTTAATATTTCTTTTACATAATGGGCTATGTTTATTTCCTTTCATGATGAGATGTTATTCAATCAAAATAAACTGTTTTTTTTTTATTTCATATTATATATGCTTGATCAAATGGTGAATCGGTTACACCAACCAACCATAATATAATGACACAGTAACCGTTACGATATGAATAGCTCTCAGGTGGACCCATAAACAATAAAAAAATAAATATTCAGGTTACCTAAAAAATTTCTCATCTTCAGATGTCCGAGGAAATGATTGCTAGACCCACATAACTATTTTGTATCCAACACTGTAAATGGAGATGGGGAGTACAGCAAAGCAAATATTGAACTAATGAGAAAACCTTAAACAATTAATTGACATCAACTCATTCATATTAGATGGTACAAAATTATACATAGAAATAATTTTTTTTTTGTTTTCAATATTTGTAAACATCATTCACTTTTTATGTATTGGTTTTAGTTTTCAGATTTAAAGGATATGTTTTTTTAGTCCTCTCAAATACTAATAAGAAAATAAAATAATTTAGGGATAGGTCCCTCCCAGTGATTAAAAATGAACATATCCTTTAAATCTGATGACTAAAATTAAAATATGAAGAAGTGAGAAATGAATCACTAAATCCTATGATTTATGGGGACTTAAAAATAAAAAAACCTAAAATAAAGGTTATTTTGATGTCCAGGGACTTTGTAATCCATGAGGAATCTTTGTATCAAAAAATTGGGTGTCATCGAAGTTTAAAATTTTAAGTAAATAAAATTCGTTCTATCATTTTAGAAAGCAAGGGTTTAACCAAGCCTTGTAAACCAAGCCTAAAAACGATCACAATATTTGATGGCTCAACCTGTAAAATAGTTTTTTTCTATTTTTTAATTATTCATTATACTTTTATTTTTTCTGCATTTTTTAAATTATTTATTTGCTTATATAATTATTTTAGTGGTTTTTTAAAAATTACCAGAATTTAGGATTTATAATACTTATGAATTGAACATGTTTTTATCTTTTAAAACTTAATAGAATAGTCTTACTATATAAAACACATTTATCTCTGGCTGATTTAATTGTAATATGTACATATTTTTTTAATTATTAATTTTACTTTTAAATGAAAAATGGTTGTAAAATATATTTGTATTACTACTATACCAGGGGATGGAAAAATAGTACAAATATGAATCCATCAATGAGTTGAACTAATTGAAATGATATTCTAATAACAAAAAATATTTCCAACAATATTGGTGTCAAACACAATTGGAATATCAATTCGAATTTATACCATAATTATATCAGCCTACATACAACCACAAAACGTAGCATACAAAATAAGAATAATGTTAGGGACAATCACATGAACAGTTTCACAATATAGTCTGTACATTTTTTTTAAATAGTAAACATCATTTAATGAGGTATATGTTTTGATAAAAAATGTATATCGCTACATAACGAAATTGATGAATTCATTTTCAGAAAATTTAAAAATAAATTAACGAAGTATATAAAAGGAAGTATATATTTCGCTGGATGACTATAAAAGTATATAAACTATTTGTGAGATTATCCACGGGATTACATGTAACAATGCTCAAAAAATTAAAATGTCCCGGGAGGCCAGGACTACCAAACTCCATAATGGACACCATAAAAGTGAAATCCCAGTGCAAACCAAAAGAAGTGGAGGGAGAAATTTCCAACTCTTCTGCTGGTCCCCAATCAACATTCACCTGCCCCACCAAAGAAGCACATGGAAAGACAAGGCTAGGCAGTAAGTGATTCTTTTATACCACAGCTTTCTTTCTTTTTCTGAGAAAAACTATACCACAGCTTTCTTTGGAAAAAGAAAGGTGTTGGAGTGGTTTCTCTCTTTTTGTTTGTTGGGGGAGAGTTCCTAATAAGTGTGTAGGCCTATACCCTATTGCAACCACCACCATGGTAAGTGCTATGAAAGCATATCTATTCACACTTTCTCCAACTAGGAATTAGAGTGTCTTTTTAGATGGGTTGTCCCATGTAAGTGACACATGGTAAGGTCCATGATCTATTTATCATATGACATATGGTCTAACATTTTGAATGGTTAAGTTTCCTTAAAAAAAAAGTAGGAAAACAAGGGCATCAATCACATTTTCATCACCTTAATTGCTGCTCAATTAAGACACAAGGAAATGGAAGGATCTTACCTTGTCAGCATATAATGCTTCTTAGTAAAGCAGTTTGGAAAGAATCAAACATGTTCCTAAAGTTGGGAGGATGAGACAAAGGTTACATGGTGGAGAAAAAATAGAGAGGGAATCATCAGATTTCAGTGACAATTATATTATAAATCTATGTAACCTGAACTGAACTTAAACCTTAAATAAATTTTCACATGCCAAAAAAAAGTACTTGAATTATGTTTTGATTTTTTTTTTTTTAATTTGAACCCTAGATGTTGAATTGGAACGTGTGGTGATAGAAAACTTTTTTTTTTTTTTTCAAAAAAGCTTACATTTTTTGTTAGATAAGTGCTCGAACTTGGATCCAAAACTCTGTTATTGCAAATTTTGATGTTAACCACTGAGCTTTGATTCCAAGCCCTTTAACATATAGCTCACCACAACTACATGACTCAAAATAAAGGAGAAATTATCACCTCTTTTTCTACAATAAAAAGCAACAAAAAAATTCCTTTGTGGGATTTGTTTTCTATTTGTTAATGAGATAATTTTATTTATAAAAACAAAACTATATCTTTGAAATAAAGAAGTAATTGATGAAAACTAACACAGAAGACAAAGAAAGCAATAAACAGATGCGTTTAGAAAGAAAAAAAAATCTAAATATAAAAAATAAAAAATAATCTCCAATTGTATAAGTTAAGATTACGTTTACAATAAAACAAATAATTAAAAAAAAATTTAAAAAATAAATGGAAGTGATCCGTTTTGAAAATACAAAAAATTAAATCTTAATTAAAAAATCTTAAATAGACTATAGTAATGGTAAAATACTCCAATTAACGAGACAAAGTGTTGACAACCACCACTTTCTAATATAAAAAGTCATTAAGAAAAATTCATTGTGGATGAATGTCATTTTTCATAATCATTTAGGGTAAATTTGAAAAAAATGATAAATATTAAAGATAAATTATCTTAATTTTCAAAAATAAATATCAATTTTATATTTATTTACTTATATGAAATCAAGATAAAAATAGACAAATATCATTCAAATATTTAGATAAAACAAAAAAAAGATGCATTATCAGAGGAGATAAGAACAAGATAATCACTTTTAAATTTAAATTGTGGCATGCAACATCAGACAACAAACGTGACTGTTGATATCCTCACCCCAAAACAAGGCGTTGGTACACGTCACCCAATTAATCATTTTAAGAAGCCACGTGGATGAACGATAATCTAATCGGACGGTCGAGAACACAATCACTCCGACGGAGGAAGATAAGCATTCGTGGCAATAACGAAATTATTTAGAAATGGAAAGGGTATTTATATCTAATCGATATTCCCTCGTAGTTATGGAAACCAACGAAACACGATCCATATATAAATAAGAACGGAATTTTTTTTATTTATTGTTATTATTGTTTTTTTTTTCATTGTTACATCGTTATCTCCCTCTCTTTTAATGTCCGAAACCCTCATTTAAAAAAAAAACAAATCTTTCTGTAAATCCAATCCTGCCTAATCTAAAACATCTCTTCTCTCTCTCTCTCTCTCTCTCTCTCTCTCTCTACATCTTCTCCTTCTGAATGGCTGTGGTTTTGATCGGGTTTGGATGAGCCGACGCTTGGAAGCTATGGATCCATGGCGTTGATATTGTGGATCTGGCTATCGTTGTCTGTCTGTACGTACGTCCCTTCAAAGGCAGTCTTTTTTGTTTTGTTTTTTTAAAAAAATTGTTTTGTGATTTATCTTGCTTTTCTCCGCTTCAGAAGAAACCAATCTTTGAAGATTCGGTGTTGTGTTGAAGCGTCAAAGGATGTAAAAAATGCATGAAATAGAGGTTTTTTATTGAAGGGTTTGGGGGGAATGTCGTTCAAGAGCATCATACAGGAGATGAGAGGTGATATTGGGGGGATGTCGAGGAAGGGATTCGAAGTGAGGATTGGGTACGGACTGCGGTCGAGATCGCATCGGACGATCCAGGATGTTGAGGGCATTGGGTCCAATGGGAGGGGGGATGGGATGAGGCAGAGTTGCTGGGTGAACCTTCCGCCGGAGCTGCTGAGGGAGGTGTTGATGAGGATTGAAGCTTCAGAGAGCGCTTGGCCGCAGAGAAAGCATGTTGTGGCTTGCGCTGGTGTTTGCAGGAGCTGGAGGGAGATCATGAAGGAGATTGTCAAGATGCCCGAGAAGTCTGGCTTTCTGACGTTCCCAATCTCGTTGAAGCAGGTTTGCATTATGGTTTTATCACCTTTGTAGCTGTTGAGTGTTAATGAATTTGGGTGTTAAAATATGTTTGTGAGAATATGCAGAATTAAGAACTAAATTGTTATTAATTTCTTTGAAAAAAAGTAAAATGTGAGGATATTGATGGGTGCTTTGTAGGTCAACTACTGAGTCATAATGTGAGCATTTTTGAGCTGAGGAGAAATGGTTCAGCATATGCAAAAAATACCAAAAAAACTTATATTTATTTTCCTTTGTTTTGTGGGTTTAATTGTGAGCTGTTGAGTGTTAATGAATTTGGGTGTTAAAATATGTTTGTGAGAATATGCAGAATTAAGACTAAATTGTTATTCGAAAGAAAGTAAAATGTGAGGATATTGATGGGTGCTTTGTAGGTTAACTACTGAGTCATAATGTGAGCATTTTTGAGCTGAGGAGAAATGGTTCAGTATATGCAAAAAATACCAAAAAAAATTCTATTTAATTTCATGTAAACAACGAGAAAGAAATTTGTGCTGAAAATTGGTCATGTTCTTCTCAATTTTTTTTTTTGGGGGGGGGGAGGAGAGAGGAGGCGGTGGGGGCTGGGGTTGGGTTTGGTGGTGGTGTTAAGGATTTCAGCATTCTACCTACATAATTTCAATTGTTCTGCAGTTTTTGCTGTAACAAGAATGAATGTTTCTAATGAAACTTCCAAAGGAGCATGACCAACAATTTTTATTATGATTAACGTCTTAACTCAACTTGGCTTGAATAGAAAGCCAGCCTAGCATGAATTTTCCCCTTTTGATTTTTGGACTTTGATTGGATCATGGAAGACTTTGAATGTAAATCAGATGGGGATGCGTTGCTTCACTTGATATCGTTGTTACTGGAACTTGATTTCTTTTGCTCATCTTATTAACTAGTGCCATGAATAAGAAGAAATGTTGATCAAAATTGCCATGTTTAAAAAGTTAACTTTATGAGATTTGAACAACACAACCCAGAGGTGATGATCTTCATCAAAAAGGAAGAAGAGAGAGACTAGTGGCAGCGTTAATGAGATAGGTCTCAGCTTAGTACCTTAGGCTGGAGGATATATGTAATTTAGAAGCTGAGGTTACCACATTTGGAGGATTATTCATGTGGTCCCGATATGTTGAGTTGTTCTGCTAGAAGTGCTCCTTCTTTCCCATATTTCCACTTCCAATCACTTGGGAAAGTTTTGGGAGGAGGTTATAATAATTTTCATTTGATAATTGATGACGTTCAACCTTAGTGGATTCATTCTTGCACAAGCTTCTGTAATGGGCATTCTTTGGGGTATTATTGACCCAGTGGTTGTGTTAGTATATAAATATATTCAGTTGCTTTCATTTTAAAAAACTTGCTTTGTGAAAAATCAGTAACTCCTGCATATTCCAATTATTAATTTTACCCTTTTAGTTTTACTAATTGTTGTTTGAGCCTATCAGCGTTTGAGAGTTTTGACTCCACAAATGGAGTCTAGCATCACTAGGACATGGTTCTATACTGAAGGAAAATATATGACTTACACTGAGGTTCTTGGTATGGTATAACGCATAATAGGGTATAGTTTCTATCTGAAGTTGTCAATCAGCATCCACAAACCTTTTTCAGGATGAAGATCTTTGACAACGCACAAACAAGCAGGATCAAAGCAATTGTTACCTTTTGAAATAGTATTTGGGGAGTTTTTCTGAGAGTTCATCCATTGTATCCATTTCATGACAGCTTTGGGTTGATTTGGGATATATTTCAATCTTTGATATATATATATATATATATATATATATATATATATATATATGCCGGCGATTAGGTGCGGCGAACGGCAGGTGCGGCCGCGACGTGGGCCGTTCGATCGCGGGTCCATCGCATCCAACGGTCGACGTGAATCGCACCCGACCGTCCGATGCGATGGACCCGTGATCGACGGCCCGTGATCGCTGCCGCACCTGCCGTTCGCCGCACCTAATCGGCTCCCTATATATATATATATATATATATATTAAAGAAAAATACAGTTCTTGTAGTTTCTTGTATAGTTTTTTTACTAGGTAATGCTGTTTCTCTTTTGTTCTTGAACAGTGGAGACTGACTGCTTCATATCTTCTATAGTTCTATTTCTACAATTCTTGTTCATCTTTTTATGGGTGTATGTAATTGTTAACTTTGTTATTGTATGCAGCCTGGGCCAAGGGACTTTCTTATACAATGTTTTATAAAACGAAACAGGACGACACAAACTTACCATCTTTACCTTGGCTTAACACAAGGTGTGTTACATCTCTTCTTTTATTAGATAATTTTCTATTTTCTTCTTTTGTGTTTTTGTCTTAGGCTCATAACCTGATTACCCACATAAAACTGATGTAGTTTTACTAATTATTATTGATATGGTGACGTTTGATTAGCAACTTCTCTCTATTTTTACTTCTTACTTTTATGATCTTTTGGGTAATCATTCCACGCTACCACCATCACATTAATATGAAACCATTGCATTTTCTTCCGTGACTTCAGACATTAGTGGCAAGCCATGTGTATTGTGTAATTCAAGCCCCAAGAAATGTAAAGGCCCCATTTTATTTCAAAACATGCCACAACCTGTTTTGAACTTTTGATACATGATTCTCATATCATATTGGTTTCTTTTTAAATTTCATCCTCAATGATTGGTTACCAAAATGTACATAACTAAACAATAGGAACAAGGAAAAACTAACTACTATGGGTGGCTAGATCTACGTGGTGAAACGGGTCACCCTTGTTTTGTTGGTAATGTGTTTCAAATCATACAGAAGGTTTTGAAGTGGAATAGATCCAACTGTAAAACAGAAGCAATAAGATGTGAACTCACATACCCATGAAAATTGGGTCATGTCAATTTTTTTTATATGCTAGATTAAAAACATGCAGAATTGAATGGCGTGTAAATATTTTCCATACTGGTAGAATACTATGTTTCTTGCATCATTGATCGCTCTCAATCTGATAAATTAAAGTGTCAGAAACACTTCCAATTTTTTATCCATATACACATAAAATACTTGGGAATGTTTTTGTGAGGTAAACGTAGAAATTTTATTATGATTTAAAAGTAAAATGATACAAAAAAAAAAAAAAAATATAGGGGTTAAGGGTGAGAAGCAAATCAGACATCAGAAAATGATAACAAAAAAAGAAGATAAGCTCCTTCCTGTCCAATGGGGCAGGTGGACGAGAAGCTACCTACACATGGGGCCTGGAGCCACCCACCTTGTCTTAACCTGTGGTAGATATCACAACCTCCCCTTGGAACCCAACAAAGGCTGCCCGCATATGAACCGTCCTCAATCCGAAATGAAATGCTTGACCATCTATTTCATATTTTCCATGTACACCCTCGCTCCATTGAATATAGTCTGATTCGCGTTAGCCATATGGTCCAAGTACCTCCCAGAATTAGAGTCTGGGATATCATCGCCACAACACTTCTGTCACCACCCCCCCCGCTTATAATGCTCTTCCCATATTTCCTGGACTGGTTCAAATCTGTAGATACACCCAGGGATACCTAGAGCTGCTTCGCGATGGGACATGGACAAAATAGGTGGCTAGTCGTCTCTGGCTCACTGCCACACAGTGCACACAAGACAGACTCCCTGGGATGCCATTTGGCTCTATTTACCCGCATGAGGATCTTTTCCTCATAATCCAGCCACATAATGCTTGGACTCTCCTTGGGGTCTTAGCGCTCCATATTTGTTTCCATTTTTTCTTTGTTGCCTCAATCGGATGAACTCCCCATGCCACTACTAGTGGCAGGACTTCACCGGGAAAATTCCGCTCAGGTGTCCGCTCCATACTACCTGATCGTGCCTCTTCGGCTGAAGAATTGCATCCAGCAGTCAACCTAACAGGGCAGTGATTTGCTCCATCTCATCCTCCATCAAGTTTCTCCTTATTCTGATGGCCCATGTTGTCGCTCCCTAACTCGTGCACCAGAAGTTTGCCATGTTCCCCTGTTTAGTTAACCGCTATGTTGAAGATGCCCGGGAATTGTGCCTGCAGGAGAAGATAGCTGATCCACCAATCCTGCCAGAAATTAATCCTCTCCATTCCCCAGCTTCCATTTTAGTGCTTTCAATATTTCGTCGGCTAGCCCAAACATTCCTTTAAACAGAGTTGAGGCACGCCTCAAACTCATGGGGTCTGGCCGTGCATTGTCCCACCATATCTCTCTGGAAAAACCTTGCTCCAGCCCTCCTTTGGTGTCGCCGCCCATCTCTAGAGTCATTTCGCTGGCATGGCCCTGTTCGTATCCTCCAAGCTCCACACCCCCATGCCTCTGCACTCCATTTTCTGACACAGTGTTCCACTGAGCCATACATGGTTTTTTAAATGTCCCGTTGCACAGAAATGCACGTCTAACAGATTCTAGCTTGTTTAGAACTCCTTTGATAATTCGGAAAACTGATAGGTAAAACAGGGGAATGCTATCTGCAAATGTATAGGAAGTGGGGTTTATATTGTTGTGGGCTGAGTATGTATTAGGGTTTTTCTGCCTCTTCTTTGTTTTTTCTTCATTTAGTCAGCAGAATTCTCACCTGCTGATTGATGCTTACCTATCGGTGGAATATCATGATTGCAAACCTCCACACTTTTTTTTATAAGAAAAGTGTCAATAAATTATCTTCCCAATTCCAATAAAATGCATTGTGAATTGCTTTGATCTTTTTTTTTTTTTTTGCATTTTAGAAAAGTCAGTAAAAAAAAAGTACTGGAATCCTTTACTTTATAGGTCCTGTAGATTGGCACCCAGGAAAACATGATCTCAAACTTGTTTTTCCCAAAAAGAAGGAAAAGAGACCGTAGCAATATGGATCTCTTTTTTTAAAAAAAGTCAGAGAATCAATTTCATTGTTTGGATCAGGCCCTTTTTCAGTTTTTGCTATAATTCTGAATTGAAATGTTAAATTTCTCAGTATTCTTTCACTTGAAATCATGTTATTTTTAGAAAATTCCTTATTTCCTAGAGTTAGTTGCAGTCTACATTGATATATGAATCATGATAAATATATATCATATATATTTTTTCAAATTTAAATTGTGCTGATTACTTATTGTCCGTGTGGCAGCACTGAATGATAATGGCAAAATCCTTCTTTCTGCACGCAAATGTCGACGCCCCATGTGCACAGATTACCTCATTTCTTTGGATGCTAATGACATGTCGAAGGGAAGCAATACTTATATCGGAAAGTTGAGGTGAGTATTGGGTTGCCTTTCATTCCTCATCTGTATTAGTAGATATTCATGCTTGGTATAGTCTGGAATGTGTATTAAGCTGTCTTGCAGAAATATGGAATAACACTTTAAACATGGGTCTTGGATGTTTCTGGTTTGACAGCTGGAATGCTGCATTTATATCGATGAAACTGACCTAAGCTCATCTGGTGAATACTTTTGACCTTATAACATATTGAGCATTATAAGCTCCTGCATGACATTTAGATGAGATCTTTCTCCACCTTATATAAAAAGTCATCATCCAGAGCAGTCTCGCATATATTAGGATCCCCAGAGAGGATAGTCAGGATGTAGTCCTAGCCTGTCACACTTTTTTTTTCCACAAAAGGGCCGATCTCAGGATTTGAACCCAGGATTAACTTGGTAGTTTGAGCACTTTACCATTGCTCCAAATAATGACCCGTGTGTGTGTGTGTGTGTATGCTATTTTTATTATTTTTTACTAATTATTCTTTTATGAACAGATCAAATTTTTTGGGCACCAAATTCACGGTGTATGATGGTCAGCCACCTCATGCTGGAGCGCTTGTTTCAAAAAGTCGCTCCACTAGACTAGTGAGTTCTAAACAAGTTTCTCCCAGGGTCCCTGCTGGAAACTACCCTGTAGCCCACGTGTCTTATGAGTTGAACGTCTTGGGTTCAAGGTGAGATGCAGTCTGAGGATTGTTTTTAATGAATCTTCTATGGCAGTCTGAGGATTGTTTTTAATGAATCTTCAGGATGCAATGCAAGCATTTACTCGTTAAATGGGATATGAACTTTAAATTTTTATCATGAATACTAGTTTGATACCATAATGTTATCTGTTACACACATTCTGACATCTATATTGTTCATGTTGCATCTGCTATATGATATTTTATGCCATTGATTTAACGTATATGAATTGGGCAGAGGCCCAAGGAGAATGCAGTGTACAATGGACACGATTCCTGCCTCTGCAATTGAACCCAGTGGTGTGGCACCAACTTGCACTGAATTCCCTCTCAGCAGCCTTGAGTCCTTCCCCTTGATGCCTTTCTTTCGTTCCAAGTCGGCTTGTACAGAGAACTTTATGGGGTCTTTATCTGGGCAAAAGGAAGATATGCTGGTGCTCAAAAATAAGGCCCCAAGGTGGCATGAGCAGCTACAATGTTGGTGCCTCAATTTCCGTGGACGAGTGACGGTTGCATCTGTGAAGAACTTCCAATTGGTAGCCTCATCAGAGAATGGTCAGCCAGGGCCGGAACACGAGAAGGTCATCCTCCAGTTTGGGAAGGTGGAGAAGGATCTGTTCACAATGGATTACCGGTATCCGATCTCGGCCTTCCAGGCATTTGCCATTTGTCTCAGTAGTTTCGACACCAAGATTGCATGTGAATGACATACAGGTAAAAATTAATCCTTGGTGAGACCTCCAGTGGCACTCTCTAATGTTTTTCTTTTCCTGACATCATTAATTACCTTTTCTAGGTGTCTTTCATTGTTATCTGCCATAAGATATGCGGAATAAAGTTGGAGAAAGAACATTGATGGAGGATTCTCGGGCAGCAGATGCGGAAGGCTGTATGTTTGTCATATTGTGTACTGTATATAGATGTTTTCATCCAAACATCAACTAAAATCATGATCTGATGAGCAATTTCTGTGCAGCAAAGCTGCACCTGGAAGCTGTTGCAGAAACAAGTTGTCGTGGTTTTTCTTTCAGAACTGAGGATGTGTTGTTGTTGGTTTGTTGTATTCAAAACTTGTAAGATTGGAAGAAAGCTATCATTGGTGCTTCATTTTATTTTTTTATTGTCATTGTAATCAATTCCTGAGAGTTAGTGACTTGTTTGCTTGGACCACTGTTTCACGTTGTTAATCTGAGTGCACAATTAGTGGTGCAATATCCTGGAGACTGGAACCTCATGTGCTATGCACCTGAGGTAGAGAATCTTCACCATTGAATTGAATTCAGTTCATGTTAGTCTTCATTTGTACTGAACAATTCATGTATTAAATGGTAGCCAATTAATGAAAGAAATTGAATTAATCCAGGTGATAACAAATTGAACTGTGTTTTTGTGACATTAAATGAACCTAGCAAAATTGAATTCAAGGGGGCCTCAACTAAGTTCATTGATCCAGCATTGCCTGAATCTGCATCCATATATCCTAATTCACTCCCAAACTATCCACAATTGAAGTGTAGACTACTAAAAGTGGAGTGGATGAGGCATTGGGAGAGTTGGGATGTATCATCTACAAGTTTTGCATTAAATTGGTTTGTTATGATAAGTATTGCTATCTGAATTTGGATTGGAAAGGATGTTGACAAAAAACATTGCAGCTGCCTCATCTGTGCTGTCTTTTCTCTTGAGGATGGCTTTATGTAACGACTTAACATAGAAGTCAATATTTCAATACCCAAGATTACATATTATATACTCTTATTTACTCTTCATCTGAGTCACAAATCACATACACTCTCTAGTCCACCTTATATATACATAGATATATCCTATAAATCAAACTCCTCAAGCCTTATATACACACAAAGATATATCCTATAAATCAAACTCCTCAAGCCTTATATACACACAAAGATATATCCTATAAATCAAACTCCTCAAGCCACTTGCATCTTACTCTGCTTCTCAACCTCCAAAATTGCTGATGAACTAACCACTCCAGCCCCTTCAGTAGGCAAATCATCCGCATGCATTTCTTGCTGTCTGTCCATATTCCGGACGAATGCAGTAAACAAAGGCCAATGCTCCGGCGAGAAGAAATACACACCCATCCTCTGGTACATAATAGTGTCAACCTCCTGCAATTTCTTTCTGATCCTTTCAAAACCATTCTGATCTGCTTCACCACTGACGGAGCTCTCCCCGATAACACCCACCCCATGCTTCTTGCAGGCCTCCTTGATCTGTGAGAACAGAGACTCTGGGCTTGATTTTGAGCCTTGGTTCTGGTGTTCATCGGAGAGGTTCACGCCCGGCAATACCATCTGACAAGAGTGCCTTGCAAACATATCTACAAAGGCTTCATAACCATCTTTCTTAGCAGTGTTGTTGAATCCGGAGGTCAGCTCAGATGGATGGGACCGGGTTTTGTACCATGAGTGCATGAGTGGGAGTTTAGCAGATACATTCACTGAGGAGTCGGCAAACACACCAGAGGCAACAGAGAGGAGGCAATCACCATGGGAGAGGAGCTGGTTTGAATACCAAGAGAGGAAGAAGTCGCCATAGGGCGTCTCCCATGAACCTTCGGAATCCTTGAAGAAGGAATTGGCATCAGGGCCCTGGTTATATTGGGGGACATCATGAGGCCCTGAGAGACCCCACATTGGGTTCCCGCTTGATTGCGCGTGCTGTTTGAGATGTTCGAGCATGTGTTTATCATAGCATTGGAACTCCCCGACTCCTACTTTTCGGCTCTTTGATTGGTCGTTGGAAGGGTATCTGAGCTCACCATTTGGACCCAACCCAACCATGATGTCCTGAGAAAACACAGACAACCAAGTTCAATAAGAATTCACTTTAGTCACTCAAAATCTCTACTGGTTGTGTTCAATAATTTTCTTACTGTGATGGTGGTGTCCAAGAATCCAGAGAATGAATCCTTAAAGCTTTGGATGAACTCCTCGTAGACCTGCATCGGGGTCTTCCCATTGAGCACCGGGAGGTTGTCAACAGACAAGGAGAGACACTCCTTGTAACGTATCCCAGCCCTGTCTGTGAAGTAAATATCGGGATTGGATTCACCAATGAGAGACACCCATTGAGGGAGTGGAATTGCTGGGCTGCGCCTCTTTGCATGGAAGCAGAGAGAGATGCGGAGATCGAGGCCTGCTTCACGGACCATCTCTGCAAGCTTGATGTAGCCCGACCAGTCATATTGGCCCATGGCCTCCTTCTCAACTTTGCCCCACCAAATCGGGAATTCAACCCCATCAGCACCCAGGAGCTTGAGTGCCTTTAGACCAGCTGCGATCGCTTTTGCGTGGTTAACGTTACTTCCATCGGAGACAGCATCAAGAGGGAGCCCAACAAATAACCGAGCTCGATCCCTCTGCACAAAGTTAAGATTCAAATTACATAAACCAGGTATAGACATGATAGGAATAATGTAAGAACCAGGCAATTAATGGTCAAAACCAACCTCATACACAAGTAAAATGATTAGGTTTGATTGATTGTTAAAAAGGTTCACTAAGTTGGATATTCCGATGGATCTTATCAGACCTTGTTGGTCTCCAGAGACTAATATGTTTCATCTCACATGTTTTAATATTTTGAGGTTTGTGATATTTTTATTCACATGTCGGTTTCACATTGGGATTAACGAGATCTAATGATATCCAGCCTCCCACCTCGATATAATCTGATCTGGATATGGTACCATGTTTCATCCTAAAACCAACCTAATTAACCTACCAAGGAGCATAAAAGGTTCAACAAATCTCATCTGTTAAGAGAGCTAATAAATATTACAACTACCAACTACCAAGTCACATAAATATTGGACTTTTATTCCAAAATTTTCAGCCCCGTATTATAAAATCAGGACAACCCAATAACACATGCATGTTTGTCAAATTATGTCCATTATAAGTCAAAATGAGTTCATTTAATCTTCTCCAATAGGCAAAGATGGTAATTTTTCCCTCATCCCACTAAAATTCAATTGTTGGTATCATTTCATAAGCCCATCTATATGGTCCCCAGTTTACACCAACTTCACCTGAGCAAACAAAAAAGCCTCCCCCTTCAAACAAAGTCCCACAGTAATATGAACCATTCATTTTGTGTGTCCTGCGCTGCAGATGAGGATGGACCCACACAGTGACACAGAGAGACCACTCCTATCTTATAACACTAAAAGTGTTTTAAAACTCGACTCGACCTGACCTGACCCAATAAATCTTTATTTGTTTTGAATTTCAATTCAATTTACTTTCAAAATCCTATCCTATAGTATAAAAAACCGTTAAAACCCAGTAAACCCACCGATTAAATTGAAGGTTTTTAATAATTGACTCAAGTTTGATTAAACCGATAGATTATTTTAGAAAGTGTAATTAATTGTTGTTAAAATATGAAGTCTAATAAAAAAAATTATATTATATTTTATATAATAAAAATGTTTAAAAAACTAAAAAATTATTGTAACTAAGATAGATAATTATGCAAAGATTTTTTAAAATATTTTTATTTTTGTAAATTTATTTATTTAATAATAATTATTATTATTTGTATTATATCATGATTGACTCAACTATTTAACAAGTGATTCCTGATTCATTCATTACCACTCGCCAAGTTAGATCGGACGGCCGACGAAAAAACAAAAAAACACCACTCACCGATATCCCGGGGGACGGTCGCTTCTTCTCCAATCCCTCCACGACGGCCGCCGGCGATGAACAGACGGCGTTGAGGACGGCGACCCTCCCCCTCATCGTCGCCGGCGCCAGCGCCCGATGGAATTGGATCCGGGAAGTTCTGGATCCGATCACCGCCAGGCGGGTGCGGAGACCGAGGAGGCTCCGGTCCCTGACGGCCGATTCGAGCCCGGTGGAACTCGTCTGGATCATCAGTACATCCATTTTTTTTGTATATATTTTTGGAAAATAAAATCGAATCGATACAAATAGATCTGATCGAAAACACAAAAAAAAATAAATGACAGATTTTTCGAGAACGAATGAACTAAAAAAAAGAGAGGAAGGAAAGACGTTGTGATGAAAAGAAATAAAGGTCGCGTTTTTTCAATATATAGAGAGAGATTGAGAAGACGTGTAGGTTATGGAAAAAGCGGAAAAGGCGGTTACACGTGGACGATGAAACCGGTGATGATTTTAAGCATCATTTTTATTTATCACCCGCAGCTGATTTTAAGCGGCTCTGTCTCGCACCATTGATTGGCGGACTGTGTGGCCAACAGATTGATGCCACGTCAGCACATACCGAGTAACCGATGTGGTCGGCATCCCATGGAGCATGAGCAATAGGGAGAACCCTCCGTGATAAGGCGATGAGAACATGTGAGAGATGTTTTGAAGCTGTGTGTGGGATTGTGGGTTCCGCATTGCTAAGGCGGGGGAATTTCATGGTGCGATCATGCTATGACTGGTGGGGGAGGAATATGTCACCTTAACATGTGCACAACAAACAAATTTGGAGAGATATGACAACCTAAAATCCATTTTAGAATGATTCTTTTTGTGACTTGCGTATCGGGAGAAGCTTCTTACAAAAGCTTATCGATCTAGATGGAACCGAGCAATGACTTGGACTACAAGGTGCACAACAACTGCAAGGTGTGCAACAATACATATCGTAATTGAATGTCTTATCGCAAAACATATGTGGTCACTCCTCAAGGAGGCAATACATGTGGACATTAATTGACTTCTTCACGCTCGATGGTATTTGGGAGATGGGGAGGATTGTGCAACCGAAGGGGGATAAGAGCATAAAAGGGAAAGTGTTACAGTTGTTCATCTTGACGATCGTTTGGGCTCTTTTGTCCTGCAACAATCTCATTTTTAGAGAGACAAAAGTGTATATTGAAAATGTTCGAGAGATGGTCTTAGCATTTACCAATAATAACTCTCATCAAAATATTGTTAAGATGGTCTAATAATAGACTTATGTAATAAACTCTATTATTAAGATGGACTTAACATTTTGATGAGAGTTATTATTGGTAAATGCTTGTATTATATTATTCAAAATATTGTGCTTGTTTTAATTTTATCCTCTAATTTACATTGTAGATAATCTGGTGTGTAGAGTTCGTCTTACATACAGAAGATCAGATAATCGGTTCCCTGTGAATTATAAATTGAGGTTCATAACTTTAGATGGACTTGGATAATCCATTGGATAAAGGTTGTAGTGCAATTTATTTTACGCAGTCTATCTTGACTATGAAAGACCGGTTCATAGGTTTTTGGGTGATTATGCTAGTACACCTTGTGTGTATTAAACAGACCAAGTTGGGGTAATTATTTTTTTACTGACTAGAAAAATAATTTACACCCCATGTTTATTATGATTGCTTATGCTCTTAATTTTAAAATGGTTTTTAGACATGCACACTTTTTATTTGTCATTTTGATTCATTAAAGAGTGAGATTCTCCTATGGATCAATAGGCTCAGTGAATTGGGTAACAATAACACTTATATGATGAATATTTGCTATTGATGGAATCCACGTCTCTTATAGGAGATTGATGATACTCTTTTGAGAATACTTATAAGTTTTGATCATGTCAACCCGACCGGTGGATTTAACTATCCAACATGTTAAATAAGTTAAGTGGAACATCTCAAGGAAAATAAAATGTTGTGAAAGAATATATTGTCAATAATAATTATTTCATAACTAGTATTAGAATCTTAGCGTTGAGAGATATTAAACATATAATATAAGGAGCTCAAAATATTATTTTGAGGTTAATGTATTTGGAGTGCATTTATAATTCTTTAGTGATTGAATTATGACTTATGGGCCTTTAGTTTTTAATTCTAGGTTGAGTTATGGTACTCAGGCCCATAGGAGCCAATTACTGATCTCTCTTTTAGGTCTCTGCCCTAGCCTATAAATATGTGGCTTCCTCTCTCTCTCAAGATATATGATTTTCGCCGAAATCAAAACCCTAACCCTAAAAACCTTTTAGGATCTCTGGATCCAAAAAAGGTGAGGAAATGAGAGAAAGAGAGCGAAGGGATTTGCGGCTACCGTTTGAAGCAAAGAGACCACATTCCGCCATGAATCTACAACATAGGAAGGACATACAGCAGAAGATATGAATGTTCCGATCGAGCGATCCGTTGTCCTCTTTTAGATCCGATCTTTCTCTTCGACAAAACTCTGATATGAGTTCTAAAAGTAAACCCTAATTCTGCCTCGATCGACGGATCTTGGCAGTCGGGATTCATATTTCCCGAACATGGAGAACATCCAATCTCTATTTAGGGGTGGTAAACGAGCTGAGCAGCTCGGGTTTTGCCCGATTAAAGTTCGTTCGGGCTCATTCGATTGACAAATGAGTCGAGCTTGAATATTTTTTAAAGCTCGGTTTGTACACGAGCAGAATCGAGCTCGAGCCTGTATGAGCTCGTTACTTAACATAAACAGAGGGAAACAAAAAACCCGAACTGAGCCCGAGCCAAGCCTAAGCCGATCCCGAGCCTGAATTTATGTCATTTTCACATATATAAGATGTGATTTGTGACTGATGACTTCTCAAATGCTAAACAATTTTTTTAAACTAAATGTGCCCGAGCGGAGCCTTGGTTCGAGTTTCGGCTTGACTTGTTTAACAAACGAACCGAGTCGAGCCGAGCCGAGGTTCAACCAAGCTTTTCATGAGTCAAACGAGCTGAGTTTGAACACGAAATTAAGCTCGATCCCGAGCTGAGTTAAGCCTGGTACTAAACGAGCCGAGCCTGAATAAGTCAAAACTCGGCTCGTTTACCACCCATATCTCTACTTGACAAGTGGGGTAGAAAAAATCTACTCTCACAAACATGTAATTTAGATTAGAAAAATAAATAGATTTTGTCTTGAGATCTTTTGATATTTCATAAAACTTTAAATTTACATTTAAAAATCATATTATACAGGATTATCCTCATTCTCATTAGCATTCTCCAATCATGTAACTTTTGTTTTAAGCAATCATTTAACTCATTTTTAGTGCTAATTGATTGACTAAATAGTTACTAACAACAATTGTTTAGATCATACCACAACTAATATTACTTAACCAGGATCAACGCTGAGCCCCATCAGACTTCACACTTTATTTTTCCGTGATGACAACAACGCGATAATATAACTAAATCCTCGATTTTTCAGTGAAAGTGGTGCCTCTTTACCGAGACATTATCAGAATGTGAGACAATCATCAACACATGAGACAATGAAACATAAGCTTTTATAAAAATGTATAATCTTTATATGTTTAATTTTTCATGTTTTTTTTATTATTATTATCTAATTAATCCATTTGCAAGAGATACAAATCTTTGATGGCACTGGGAAGGGCCCTAATGGTTGGGATTGTCGCACTTAATGAAATTGAATTGTTAAATAAAGAATACGTAAGAGGGACAATGTAACCTGTATTAGTCATACGCGATGCATTGGGAAGGGGTAGTCCGAATTCAATGATTTTGAACAAAAATCAGGTTGGTTGACACGTGGCAATGACAAGGACATTGAAGGCAAGATATTTTTATATTAAAAAAATCACTCGCATGGAGACTGTGTACACGACCAATTATTGGTCCGCTTTTTAATATTTTTGCAAATTCACCCTTACATATCTCGTCCATCTGTGGAACTCCCTATAAAAAGTTCCGTCAGTCCTTTCCATGTAATTTAAATCAGAGATTCTCTCACATGATTGTATTTTTCAGGACATGCATGCAAAACATGGTGCGAAAAATTGGGAAAATGTTGATCCAATACAAGGACCTCAATTACATTTTATTTTGGGGGGGGGGGGGGGGGCATTGATGCTTCAATCAGATTGCAATATGATTTAAAAAATTAATGTTAATGAATTATTTTGTTTTGACCTGTTTTTCAAACAGCTAATTGTATCACACCACTCCTATTATTATTATTTTTTAAAAAACATTTTAAAATTCTTCATTTATCAGCAAAATCGAATAAAGAATTAAGCCCCCACCCCCAACCCATATATGTGTGATAGCCAGAGAATAGTTCTCTGTGAGTCACAATTCAAAATGGGGGCCACAAGCCCAATTTGTTCCAATAAAGAGCATCCCAAAAGAGACTTTCCCACTTCCCATGTGACTAGTAGTCACTGTACCTCCAAAATTAAAAGATATTTGCTGTTGGACTGAAATGCAATTCCTTCTTTTTGAATTGGATTTTGTTGGACTAAAATGCAATTTCTTCTTATCAACGTTCACAAGGTTGGTTTATGAAGCATCCATAGAAGAGGAGTTCATGGAATAGTTTTGTGCGGTGGACTTTGGATTACATCCCAAAGTTTTTATTAATTATATTTATATATGTGGGGTGCCCAAAATTGGAATCCAAATCATGAAAGAGCAGTTGTTTGTGACCAGGTGTCACACGTTCATTTTAGGTTGCCTCATCGACGTGTGGAGTTTGTCAATTTCTGTGGCTATGAGTGATTGGGTTGAGACTTCAAACAAAACAATCAAGCCTCATTTTTTGACCATATGTGAGGTTTTAGGTGATCAACATACAAGTTTGGAACATTGCATGAAATAATATTCGAGACTTTGTTTCTAGATGTGATTGGAGAGTTCCACACAAACAATCAACAAAATGCATATACCAAGATAAAGCTCAACATTCCAATAAAAAAGAGATAAAGCTCAACATTTGAGCATCAATTTTTATTTTCTTAATCAATAAACAAAAATGATATGTCCAGCAGCCTTAAGTGCAACTCAATCCACAATCCACACCATTTTTTTTAAATAATATACTCTCATATTGAAGTAAATGTTGTTATATTAAAATAAGTATATACTGAGATACAATAACATATTTTTTTCGATTTTAAAAAATATTTTGTTTTTGCTTCATACACTATTATAAAGCCTCATACATTATGATAATAGAAGTAGGGTCCGTTCTTTTATCCAGGTCGGTGCATCTCAAAAGAGGAGATGATTTAATCGACGTTGCGAGAAAGGACTTGTAAAATAAGAGAGGGGGAACTCTCTAATGATTAAGTCAGTAATCGTAAAAGAAAGAATAGAAAATTCTATGTGTGTCTGTGCACATAATTTTTTGTATATGTAAATGTGACCATCATTTACTTTTTTTTCCTCTATTTATAGTGATTTTGGAGATTGAATTTGAATCCACACAATCCTTCAAATCTTAGGATTCACCTTAATACGTGGAAACAAATATTTGAATCTCTCGAAAGATAAATAGGACTCAGTCAACCGTCCATTAATTGATATTTGAATGTGAATTTAAATAAAAGTTTTTTTTGCAAGTATACCATAAAAAAATATATTATTTATTTGGGTTTATTAGTTTCCACCCCTCTGAAACAAGTGAATTAATTTTTAAAAATTAATTTATTATTAACCCCTTACAAAGTTATTACATCTTATTAAAAAATCCAATGTTTAGTTTCTACCCCTTCTAAATAAATAAATTATTTAAAAACCCCTCCAAATACACATTATTATTTTAAGACCCTTCAAATATAGATTGTCTTCATAAGAATCACATACTTTAATCTATTGCAGAAATTGCTCATATTAATTTCGTATCAATCATTTTTTAATAGTTTATATGACAGGAGATATAGCTAAATTTTTTGCAAAGGCAATTACAAATTTAGGCATCTTAAAAAAATAATATTTTTTATGGGGTTTTTTGATAATTTACCTGTTTAGAGGGGCATAAAATAAATAACATGAAATGGTGAAGTTTTTGTTAATAACATGTAATAACTTTACAAGCGGTTAATAATCAACTTAATTTTTGGAGGGTTTTTTTTATAATATGCTTATTTTTCAAGGGGTGAAAACTAAATAACCCTATTTATTTTTATACCATCACAAACAAAATATATATTTTTATACCATTAGAATTTTTCTTAATGTAAAAATGTACTCCACTTTTATCTTTTTCAACCAAAATGAAACTTCACTATAGTTCGTCTTCAATCAAAAAATAAAAATGGCAAAAATCACCTCAACATAATTGTTTTCATAATATAAATAATTAAATATAATAATCAAATTAATCTCTTCTTCTTTTCAAATCAACCATGAGACATTCAGCCATATCCCTTCTTTCCTTTTATTCAAATCAAGATTCAATTTTTTTTAATTTGTCATTTATTAATATATATGATCAATGTTGGTTTTTTGAAATGTTTTTTTAAAACATTAAATTTCAAAATTCTATGTTTAATATGAAAATATATTAATATATTTTGACTCCAATATTTAATTTCTCATATAATTTCAAATAATCACATATTAGCTAAGTATAGGGCTTGGATTTAATATGTATGGACAATGGCTATAAGAATATGGATTTGAATTTGGCATGTGAATATGGACTTGACATGATTTATGTATTTTGGTAGAGTAAGTATATTGGACTCTATTAATTGTTGATTCATGTATTAATTTTGCAAGGTTCATGTGTAGGGGTGGTAAACGAGCCGAACGAGTCGAACTTTGACATGTTCAAGCTCGGCTCGTTTATAAACGAGTCGAGCCGAGCCGAGCTCACGAGCCTCAAAGAGCCTAGCGTTCTTCTTCATTTTAGGATTTTTAGGGATTGAAAATAAAATTTTAGCCTAAATGAGTCAAGTTCATGAGCTTAAACGAGCATAAATTTGTATTAATTTAATGTTCTGATTTTATAATGAGTTTAGTTAAGCTTCAACTAAGTTTTAATAACATAAACGAGTTGAATTTGAACATAAAATGAAACTCGATCCAGGTCCCGAGCCTAACCGAGCCTTTAAACTTGTTCAAACTCGTTCATTTGTATAAATGAGCGAGCCTGAACGAGCTCAAATCAAGCCGAGCTCGAGCCGTGCCCAAGCGGCTTGGTTCACTTACTAGCCCTATTCATGTGTGTAGTATTTCTATGATGAACCTAAGCTGGAATGAACTACATTTATGATAATAAATGTGTATGTGTAAGTTCCAAGGATGTACCTATGTGAATATATGAACTTTTGCATAGAAAAATGAAGGGTCCCATACATGTACTTTGAATTTGCCACCACCATTGATCATGGAACAATGAATCATGCGTGGAATATTAATATGTCCACTTTTAAAAATTGAATGGGTACATTGAATTAGGAGTTGACTCTTGAGTAATCTAAATGCCTATATAAAGGGTCGCATGTTTGTCATTCCATCCAAGTCACAAAAGTGTGTATCCACTCAAAGAGAGAGTCTCTTGTGAGAATTTGAGAGATAGTCCCAACGTTCTATAAATCTAGTAGCCTGAGTGCTTTTGTGGTGAGAGTTCTAAGTCAGTTTCTGATTCTACCTGAGCTTACACTCTGTGTGGGCTTGATGGATCCTGGGGACGGTTTGATTGGTGACTTTTGTATTGAGAGGAGCCGAATAATGCCTTAAACATCACATTGTGTTTTATCCATCCATTCATCTCTCACTCCCTCTCTTTATCTCTATTGTTACAGTATTTGATTTTGCTAAAATTTTGTATTTTTCACCCCATTTTCTCCTAATCCCTTAAGGGTGTTTGGTTGACAAATGAGATTGGGATTCTTTGAATCCTGGGATTCCAAATCCAGGACGATTGGATTGTGAATCATATCAATTTATTTGATAAGGAACATGATTCAGAAAGCATGATTGAGATTTTCATGTGTTTGGTAATGCATGGATTACAATATAAAATATATATATTTCTAAAAATACCTAATATATATATTAGATGATATATATATATATATATATATATATATATATATATATATATATATATATATATAGGGACGTGATTAGGTGCGGTCGGTGCGGCCGCGATCACGGGCCGTCGATTACGGGTCCATCGCATCGAACGGTCGGGTGCGAATCACGTCGACCGTTGGATGCGATGGACCCGCGATCGGACGGCCCGTGATCACGACCGCACGACCGCACCTCATCGACCCCGTATATATATATATATATATATATATATATATATATATATATATATATATATAGGGAGCCGATTAGGTGCGGTTTACGGTCGGTGCGGTGCGCGATCACGGGCCGTCGATCACGGGTCCATCGCATCGGACGGTCGGGTGCGATTCACGTCGACCGTTGGATGCGATGGACCCGCGATCGGACGGCCCACGTCGTAAACCGCACCGACCGCATACCGCACGTAATCGCGACCATATATATATATAATATATATATATATATATATATATATATATATATATATATATATATATATATTTACATTTATATATAAAATTTTACATATATATATAAATACATATTGTATTCAATATAATATAATATATATTGTGTGTGTATACATACAATATATGTGTGTGTGTGCATATATATATATTGTATGTATGTATATATATATACACATGTCTATATCCTTTGGATAATTTGATAAGAAGAAAAATCGTTTGATTTTCAAAATATCCTTGGACAATTTTTTTTTGGTATACACACATATATATAAACATAAATACACAAATATATATACATACATAGTTGCATACACATATGAATTGAAAATTGAGACGCAAAGCGTAACAAGAAGAGGCGATGGCGGGCTTGGTGTGAGAGGTCACCTACATAATTGCAAGGCGGGCTCGAGAGCCTTGGTGAGCCAATGGAGCTTCAGTTTTCAATTCTGGGGCGTTTGAATCGTGGATTCTTAGGACCGTTGGGTTTCTCCTCTAGTTCTTGAGATGTCTCATTCTTTGCATCTTCGGGACGCTAGGAGAGGAAGCGATTTAGGATGCCCGACAAGAATCGACGGTGGAAATCCTGCTTCTTTAGTAGATGCGTAGTGTAATCTGAACGAGGGAGAACGATATGATTGAGAGTTTGTTGTGAAACATTTGAATGAAATATCATGTGTGTGTGTGTGAGAGAGAGAGAGAGAGAGAGAGAGAGAGAGACAGACATGGATGGAGGGAACACCTCGCCATTTCTGGACCTGTTAGAGTCGGGAGATTGATATGTTGTGCATGCGGTAGGAGAGACGTTCAACCGCCACGTGATGAGATGGGAGAGAAAACAATGTCTCTCGACACGCACTAAGTCACTGTGTGGAAGTGGTATGTACATATATATACATACATACAAACGTATATATACATATATACATATATGTATACATACATAAATATATATTATGTAATACATATATACTATGTATGTATGTACATATATATATAATATTGAATTACAAGTATACATAAATGTGTATATGTTTGTATACATACATACATACACATGTATATATGTATGTATATATACATATATGTATATGTGTACATATAAACGTGTATATATGTATATGTATGTATATACATGTGTATGTATGTATGTATGTATAAATACATATAATACATATATACACACACACACAGATATATACATATATATGTACGTATGTATATACATTGGAGTTTTCACACTTTTTTTCCAGCCTTTCCTTCTAATTATGTCAAAGGCATTGGTGTATTACTATGTCACAAATTAATGTCATTTTTATTATTGTGTAATATCATAAAATGCCAACAAAAGTGGTGTTTTATATAAATTCGGATAGTTTCTAACTCACTATAGGCTCCTTCACTGTAGCAACAACTACATTGTTGTCACGTGTAATAAAATCTCATGTAATAGCACTCTTATGTCGTACACGATTTAGAGTTGTGGTTTTTTAAATTCATGATTATATATAAGAAAATATTACTAACTATATCAGACTTAGGAAAATGTTTGTATTGTACATTATTTTATATATATATTGATATTTAGACGTAATTATACACAATTAATAAAAAGACAGGTTTTCTTACAAACAGTCTAGAAGAATAAGTATTGGGTAAAATATTTTAAATTGTGTGAACATAAAAAAGAAGATATTGTTCAATTAATGTCTATAAGATCACATATTTTCATTTGCAACATGTTCACATCTTACACATTATTATATATGTAAGTTATAAAATAACACAAACAATACAATATTCTTTACATTATATATGAGGCTCAATGGCTGCATCAATGTCCTTAAATATAGTAATGAGCTTTGGACGAGTCATAGGCTTGACATGGTACTCATCCAGTCCTGCATCCATGAATTCCTTGATCTCTTCCTCACGTGTGTTGCCACTCACTCCAACCATTTTCGAACGAATTCCCATGGAATGCAACACCCTTGTTGCCTGTCAATAATAAAGGAAAATTTTCATATCAATACATATCGATGAGAATCTCATGAGTACATGTTTTAATGGACAACATGTTATCAAATATGAACATCAATTCATTTGCTCTAACAATCTATATTTAATTATTTATATGTTTACCTCTGGCCCATCCATTATAGGCATCTCTTTATCAATAAGAACAACATCAAACACAGCACCGGCAACAAAAAGATCCACAGCCTCTTGTCCATTCTCAACCTCCTGACTTTCCACACCAATGCTTTTAAGCATCATCTTCAAGATCTTGCGATTTACACAATTATCATCTACAATGAGTGCTCTCAACTTATTCTTAAAAATGATGGTTTCATTTCCTTTTGATGGGACTATATTGTTGTTGCTTGGTTCATCAATAACAGCTTGTTTCATACTTTTGGAGTCAGAGCAACCCATCCTGAATATTAATGACATAAAAAATGAAACAAAGTGTTAGAACTACAAATAATTTATAACACAATATATTTTCTAATAAAAAATGCTGACATAGAAAATTTAAAAAAATACATATCCATAAATATCTAGAAACAAGAAAATATTTTTTTTGGTTAATTTTTCTTGATAATTTTACACAAATTTTAATAGTAAAATACCTTGATCAATATATTTACAATACCTGAAAAGAAGTATAGAAGCTCCTCTTTAAGTTTCCCTACAAGCAGGTTGAGCTATCTACTAGTGTTGGTGCCAGCATTCACATACATTGGGTTATATATGCATTTAGAAGATTTTGTTTAACCTTTTTGTTTTTTGAAGTATCTCTCCCAAGATTTCGAAATCCCTTGAGATACATCATAGATTATTTGGTAAACTTTACATAGATTTTATATGAAATGAGGGTATAAGGATTTTATTAAGATCTTCTTTATTTCCTTTTTGGTTGTACAATAAAAAAGATCTAGGATATGTACACACAGTATCCTAGATATTTTACTTGAAAAGATTGCAAAATCTACATGTATAAAATTTGTTAAATTTTAAATTCTTGGTGTACAAGTATTAGTTATGTCATAAAAAGGTAGAAATTTTTGTGGATTTTGAAAAATTATAATTAGTGGACTAATGTAAATGATGATCAACATTCATTATCAAACCAGTCTACTCTCATCTTTATAATTCTTATATATAATAAAACTATTAGTTTTATTAGTTATCTTAGTATTAATTTTCTCAAAAACTATGAATTCATATATTTAGCCTAATTAGTGTCGTTTTGCATTTCACAATTATAAATCAATGTGCAAGGATAAAATGGATTCTGATTCCATGAAAACTCATAAAGTAAGATATTGAATATTTGATGCTCAAGGATTCCATGAATTTCAAGTAAGTTGACTTACTTGTATATTGAGTATATGGTAGGAAATCATATTTTCAATACACAAACATGATTGTATGCCTCTTTAAATCTTTGACATCCAATTCATTGATTATCTTTATTTCCATGATTTAATGCAACAATTTTTAATTAATGCTTACATATCGTTAGCTTATATCAAATGCCACACGAAAATTGAGAAAAAAAAAACCTGTGTGTATGAATGGTTTTCATGTAAAATTTGGAATAGAAAACCAATGTATTTAGTTAAGTTTTCATTAAAAAAAATTAAAACCATTCATGCATAGAAGCACTTGTATGCAAAATTTCAAAGAAAAATACACTAGAATATTATTTTTACATGACATGAGCCAATATTTTACCTGAAGTAAATTATTGATAATTTAGTCCAACATATTTACTTTAAAGAAATCAAGTGTATGATAATAAACCCAGCAAAAAAAAAGTGTATGATAATATTTACAAATAAAAAACTTAATGTGTTGTAAGTGATCAATTAGTTTGTCACAAGAAGGAAATATGAATTACATATTTACAATATAAGTTTAATGTTAAGTACAACGCAATAGTTAAAAGATTTCAAACAAGATTTCAAACAACATGTTGGCCCAAGGGGCAGTTTGCCAGAAAAAAAAAAAAAGAACAAAATGTTATTTGAAATATTTGTCAAAAAAAATTGATCATTCACATGCTAATTATATCTGTGGGTTCTGTGCTTGGTTAAGATCCATAGGGATTGATGATAGGCTTGTTTAAATTTTTATACAGTGTGGTAATTTTTTAAGGGATTTTTAGTTTTAAGTCCCCGTAGACTATAAGATTTAGCGATCAATCCTTCACTTCTTCATATTTAGGTTTTAGTCCCTACATTTAAATGATATGTTCCTTTTTAGTTCATGGGATGGACCTATTCCTAAATTATTTAGTTTTCTTTTTAGTCCCTGGGAGGGACCTATTCCTAAATTATCATTTAAATGTAGGGATTAAAACCTAAATATGAAGAAGTGAGGGATCGATCGCTAAATCCTATAGTTTACGGGGACTTAAAACTAAAAATCTCTTTTTTTATTGTTATGTAATGTTAAGACTTAAATCATTTTTATCAATCAAAACTATATTTTAGACTGTAAAAAAAAAACTGAGTGTAACAATGTTCAATTTTAAAATGATAGAACTATATGGAATCTGAGTTTTAAAATTGATTCTTCAAGAAGCTCACCCTCCAGTTCATGAAAATCACAGTTTTTGTGCATGATTTGCCTAAAATCTGTGAAAGTTGTTACAATAAAACTGTTTGGTTGCACAATTAAAGAAGCAGCTTACTGCAAAAATTGTTTAATCATTCAACCATTGCCTGAAAGTCATTCAACAATACATTTTTAGTTTTATAATATTTATGAAAAGCTTCCAAATAGTTGACTCTCAACCATCCTATTGGAAGGGGAGAACCCAACCGGCTTTCTTTATAGACCTCTGCATTTGAAAAACAAACTTTGGTAGAAGAAAGAATTTTGTGAACTAGCAGGACCTTTGAACAACTAGAATTCTGAATGGCCTCCCCACAATGATCTCATGATTTGCACAGGGAAAAAATGAAATACCTTTTTTTTATTATTTGTTATCTTGACAATGGAGATGAACCACGAGAAGTGATGAACTAGGGAATGATGCATGAATTCAATTTTTTTTTGTTGGGTAAAAAAGAAAGGATTTTTACTTTTAAGTCCCCATAAACTATAGGATTTAGTTATCGATCTCACACTTCTTCATATCTGCATTTAAATGATATATTCATTTTTAGTCCCTGGGACTTGGAGTGGGAGAGACCTATTCCTAAATTATTTAGTTTGTTTTTTAGTCTTGTGAGAGATCTATTCCTAAATTATTATTTAAATGTATGGATTAAAATCTAAATATGAAGAAGTGAGTGATCGATCGCACTTAAAACTAAAAATCCCAAAACAGAAATTGTCATTGCATTTCTATAGTAGTTACAATCAGATCATCAGAATTACATGAGATCAAAGAGCAAATAAGTTCAGACAAAAAGAGGGGGGTCCTTGGATCCACTACTAACAGACTGGAACCAGAGGAGGGCGGAAATGGTTACTCCTCAAAAACAACCAGATTGTCATCATTCACGCACTCGGGTACATTCAGTCCCAACAGCATCTTGGGACAGAAGTTGTTGCAGATGGCTGTTTGTCCAGGTGAATTTCTCCACGCTGCAAGGTGGTAAGTCTGTGAAGCCTGCCAAGTATCAAGGGAGGCTAAGATAGACCTCAACTCGAACTGAACACGAAAAGCTTTCCACGGTACCTTGCCTTTGCCTTGTATCCAGGCAACAGCAGTTGATGAATCACTTTCCATGTAGATTCTTGACAGCCCATGAGCCACGGCCAGTTTAAGTCCATCAAGGATTGTTTTGTATATATTCAAGAATGTTTATCGAATTAAGGTCTCTGTCCTGCACTGCCACTGCCGCAATCAGCCCCCCTGAATGGTCTTGCAAGACTGCACCATATCCTGCCCTGTCTGCAAAAAGGGAGTCATCCGAATTGCCCTTTACCCAACCAGGGTCCTGCGGGAACCAAGTCAGTCTTTCAGCATGAATCCAATTGTTAAGTCTACGTCACTTTCCCAAAAATAAATAAATATTATTATATACTTTTAGTTCTCTTACGGTTAATAATTGTTATATGTTAATTTTTATTAGTTCATGATTTCTTGAATATATAGCTGGATTAGATAGTGTATTTTTGTCATTTTTTTCCATATCAAAGTGTATATTTGAATAAAGTGTTGTTACATTCAATCTTTTTTACAATTCAAAATAATGTCTCATGTGCATCATCAGAAATTCAGGAAACATATGCATCGATAAACGAAGTATATATTTCATTTTTTATTTTTTATTTATATTTACTAAAAATGGAACATTTAATTCAAAATGGAAAGATATATATATTTTTCATTAATATATATATATATATATCATTAAATAATATTTATTATTTCAAAAAAATAAAAACACACCTGACCTGCCTCGTGGATGATAAAAAAATATTGAGCCTACCATTCTTCTTTTCATTTTCACGAATTGTATCTTATGCCCAATAAAAAAAAAATACTTCTCTTCTTTTTTTTTTATATTCTCTTTCAGCTTGCTTTTGTGATGTAATGATGATGCAAACTAATGGGCTCCTTTTGAATAAGAACCAAAAGTTTGTCATTGATTTCCCTGCTTTAAAGCAAACCAAACTCAAGGTAATTATTGTCACTGGAAAGATTGATGATGCAATACAACCAACTTTTTATTTATTAATTGCTTGTTACTTTTTAGAATTATTATGATGTGTATCCGATAAGTTGTTGTACTTGTGACAGCATTTATCATTTTATTGCATTTGCTGAGAGTATCCCACAGGGGCTATGTAAATGGATGTCAGAAAATATATTAAAATATGATGATAAAGTGTTTTTAGTAAGATTGAGATTTAAAAACATCGACCCATAATCTTTATTTCCATCTTTGTTCTATTTTAGATATAAAAAAAAATTAATCATTTTTTCCTTGTGAAAAATGATATATTCACCCTAACAATCATTTAGGACATTTATTTGAGATCATATATATTTATATGATTTTTTTCTATATTGTATAAGTGTATATGAACTCCAAATAACTGCATATATCCAATATGAGATTTTTAGGATAATATTTAGGATTAAATATATCAAAACTCTTTCTTGATGAAATTTTAATAAGTAAATTTCATCATCTAGATAGCATGCATTGAAAACAGGTTTAATAAAAGTTGATCCCTTTCATCATCTTCTGAATGATTGTGACATAATTTCTTTGTTACCTTGCTTTTTACCATGAAAAAGGTATTAGCAATTTCAATTAAATAAATATTTTAAATGCAAACAAAAATGAACAGGATCAATCAACATTAATGAAAAGTATAAAAGTTAGTGTAATAATTTTTAAACATGTAAGAAAATAATCAACATTGTGGATCGAATTTTGATTCAATCTGGGCTTTGATTACAGATAAGAGAAGAAGCATCGAGAAGACTCTCTTCGTGGTTGTGAAAGTTCCATTGTCAAGTCTCTTAGCTCTATCTTCCACTCTGGTCACATGCAACTCACATCAGTGTAGTACTGGCTAACGCTCATTCGACGCTCAAGTCAGTTTTCAATTTTTTAAGGAATTCAACTTGAGACAGTATTTTAAGAAGAAGTGTGTATTTGTTCGGAAGGGATACCCTTCCTTTTATATTGGAGAAGGCTTGCCGATCTTACTTGAGGTGTGATTCCTTACGAGATGGAATCTTCGACGTGGCCCTGGAATCGATTGATATATGTGACCTTGGGATCAACTCATCATAACGATTCCTGATTGTCGGTTGCTGCCACTGTGTTAGAGAATATTCTCTTGAGCTTTATGTTATCTTGTCGATGTGAATATATGGATGACCCTTGCACCAAGTTGGACCTGTAGTCTGACAGTTTATAGTCTAGTTAGACTCTGATATCAATCGTTCTAATCAGGTCAGGCAGAAGTTGCATCATTTAATTATTCAGGTCTGGTCAGGAGTCCGATAGATCTTTTATGGGCCCTTTATAAAATGTAGTGGTCCGGGGAGTAGAGCCTCTTTTATGGGCTTTCTAATCAGGTCGCGCTACTAGTCATAACAGCCTTATTCGGCAGGTCTGTCTTACACCATGTTCTTATCTTATTCTAATTAATTTATATGCCTTATCCTCATTCAGTTATTCGTAGATTTGGTCTTCTACAAACATTTAGCTCATCTAAAAGTAAATTATCAAAAATATCTTTTCAATGGTACCACTTTGGCAAGAATTAGATTTGCATATTAAAAATTATTAAAAAAATAAAATTGAATAATTCTCTAAATTTTCGTAACTATTTGTGAATCTCAAAAAAACATGCTACAATTTTATTTTATTTTATTTTTATATTTTTTTTTTGCGTTCATAGGAATGACATTTGGAGGAGGGATAGAGGATCACCATGCTTTGAAGAGCGTTGTTATACTCAGTCTTTTTTAAAATCCCCTGTATCTTATTAGCCATCTAATGATGTATATATCTCCTTAGGCGATGTATATATCTCAATAATTTTGTTATTACATTTGTTAAAAATATGTTTATTCAATTTAAAATAGAGTGATATACACTTTTCATCAAAAACATATACTTATTATTAGATGATGTATATTATTAAAAAAATTAAAAATTAAAATTTATGTCAAAAACTAAAAAATAAAAAATTTGGATATATTTTTTTTAAATCCAACGGCACAAATGTTATTTGTCTGTTTGGCGCGCTATCATTGGATTCTCTGTCTGAACTCTGAAGCCTCTGCGAAGCACAGAAGCCTACCACCTTCCCTTCAAAGCCAAGTCTCATCTGACAACGACCATGATCCAATCAAACTTTAACAATCCAGATTCATCCACGTAGGTGAAAACAAACATAAAAACTTGTACCTGAAATACACCACAATATGAACTGTGTCTTTCTTTTTCCCTCTGCAAAGGCAATAACAGTCAAAATATAGGCCTCATTTTGCATAATAGATTAAATATGTAATTGAAACGAAAAATGGAGTCCACAATGAGTTCCACCTTGGGTTTCCAACAATAAATCTTAATCTGGGTTTTCTGGATTCTGTATCTGAAGTTCCAAAAAATATACTCCATAAAAATTGTACCACCTTCTGAGTGCTGTCACCCTCTCTGTTTCACTCCTGCTCTTGTAACTCCATAAAAAGTTTGTTTTTATTACTCCACCAGCTTTGAATATTGTTTGGGAAGCTTTTCTTCACTGTCAAGTAAATAAAGGCGACTCCTTTGGAGAGATTCTGCAAAGAAACTAACTAGGTCTTCTCCATTGAAGTTGGGTATGGTTTCCTTCCGTTTCTTTGATCAAATGATGAAAGTTCATGTTTTTCCTATTTTTTGGTTCATTTGCTGAAGTGGGTCTTGTTTTTCTTTTTTCAAAATTCATTGTTGTGGATTTCTTTCAAATCTGTTCAGAAAATGTTCCTATCAATCGAAGAGCCTCCCAAAGAGAATTCTCCATCTTTGATGAAGATAGCAAATTCAGATGAGACCGGGTCTAATTACGATCCTTCAGATGGGCTTCTGTCCAAATCTCCTGCTGCTGCCTTAGTTTTCACTGGTGTGAATGTGGTGACCAACCAAGAAAATGAAGTGCCTAAACAGACATTAGAAGCCCTACAAGGCAAGATTTTTTATTTTTTTTTAACTTGCATATGAGTCTATTCTTCCCAATTATTCAACTTGTTGAAAAAGTTTTTGATTATCAATGTAGAGAAAATTTTGGCTTTGAAATCAAAACAAAGATGTCTTGTTGGGAAGCGCAGAGAAGCTCTGAATAAGTTGCTTGATATCAAAGGTAATGGACTTCATTGTGAAAGATTGGATTTTTCTTAACATTCTAACCCATGTTGCTTATCTACAGGAAGCATCAGAGTCTTTTGTCGTGTCCGATCTTTTCTTTGTAGTGATAAACGAGAGATCCGACAAACTGTTAGCACCGAATCGGAGAAGATCACCATTAGATCTGCGGCAACTAAGAAAGACTTCTGCGTGGACAAGGTATTTCCCCAGGAAGCATTGCAGGGTCAGTACTTTTTTTTTTTACTGGGTAATTTATGATTTGAGGTACATATGTATAGTAGCCACTGATCTTGGTGTATTTTATAGAGGATGTTTTCATGGAAGTCGAACCCATCCTCAAATCATCACTAGATGGGCATAATGTGTGCATTTTTGCATATGGTCAAACTGGCACGGGCAAGACATTTACTATGGTGAGTAATCAATAAGGCCCCTTCTGGAAACAATTGTCACTATTATGGAAAACTCATGCAAAATCAGTTTTCAGATAATTGGTTCCAAAAGTATTTGTTTTTCCATTTTGGCTTTTGGTTTCAAGTTCTGATTTTTATGCATTAAAAGTCAATAAAACAGTTTTTACGGAAAAGCCAGTTGAGAGCAGTTTTTTTATGAAAAAAAAAATTATTTTTGGAAATTGGTTCCATATGGAAGAACAAGAATATTATGTGAAGAACAAGAATATAATATTTTGATTGACAAGTTTTGATGATGATTAGGAAGGGACAAAAGATCAACCAGGGATTGTCCCTCGAGCCATTGAAGAGCTCTTCCAACATTTGACTCCATATCAATCAGTCTCTATGAGTATGTTGGAGGTTTACATGGGTAGTCTTAAAGACTTGCTGGCACGAAAATCTCCATCAGTCAAGATGGTTGAATCTACCTCTAAATGGTATGTCATGTGAACTTTCGGGACATTTTTTGCCTCCATTCTGCTTTGTCTAGAAAAAATTGGCTAATTCACATCAAGTTCTTTGGTGGGCAGTCTTAGTATTCAAATGGGTTGTAGTGGCTCTCTAGAAATTGAGGGTCTCACAGATGTTGTGGTGACTGATTATAGAGAAGCCACCAAGTGGTACACCAAAGGAAGGCGAGCTCGAGCCATATCTTGGACGAGTGTGAACGAAGCATCCAGCCGTTCACATTGGTGGGTCTTTCAAGTTGATTTCACTGCTTTTTTACTAAAGTTTGATTTAGTTCAGTAATTATTTTATTTGTTTAGTTCTGTATGTCTAGTTTAACCAGGCTTACTATCACTCAATCCGGGGATTCGGAGAAAGGCAGAGGAGGGGTTAGCAAGTTATGGTTGGTGGATTTGGGAGGCAACGAACGTCTTCTGAAGACTGGGCTGTTGGACAGACACTCGATGAAGGGAGAGCCATAAATCTCTCTCTTTCTGCCTTGGTGATGTAATAGCTGCGCTGAAGAAGAGGAGAAATCATATTCCATACAGGAACAGCAAGCTGACTCAAATTCTTCGAGACTCTCTCGGTACAGAAAGATTAAATTTGGGTGATATTCAACTACTCTCATGGAAACTCACTTGTGTTTCTCTAACTGTTGTCATTCTAAATTGATTAGGCGAAGGTTCAAAGGTTTTGATGCTTGTTCACATCAGCCCAAGCGAAAATGATGTTGCAGAGACTATATGTTCTCTAAACTTTGCAAATAGAGCAAGAGCAGTAGAGCCTAGTAGAGAGCTTTCTGAGGCAAGTTACTCTCGATAGATGACCTCTGTGGAAATGTTAAAGCGTCTATCCTAACGGTGGCTGATTTTTTTTAGGACTTAAAAAAGCGAAAAGAAAACAGTATCGCAGTACTAGAAGATCAAATGAAGAAAATTGATGAAGAGCTTGGTGAAGTCAGAAATCAGATACAAAGATCGAGAACTTGGTGCAAGAAAAGAAGAATCTATTCTCAGTGGCTTATTGGATTCTTGAAGACCAAAAGGGATCTCCAAGAAGCCCCCTCATGGAAAATGGAGAAGTCATAGGGAGTCCTCAAATGATAGAGAAATCAATTCACAAAACCAGTCTCCATTCTCTGCCACGATTCATGACCTCCACTGCGTGCAGTCGCCAAAGGCAAAATGTAGCTGTAGAAGATATCAGTAGAGTGAGAACTCCGAGACCGGTGGATCGAAGATTGGTGGAATTATGTGAGTCACAGTCTCTCAGTAATGACACGAGTTTCAAATCAAACTCTCACCCCTCCAAGAGTAAATCAGCAGTACATGATGTCAACAAAGTAAAAGCTCACAGTTCTAAAGGCTTGGATTTGAAAAGGCCACCTCCCACACCCAGAGACAGAAGAGTATCTACTACTCACCAGAGGAGGATGTCAGATTTTACGAGAGTGAAAGATAACTTCAAGCAATAATAACCAAGATTTGTAGAATGAAATTGCCAAGCATTGGAAGAGGTGACTTTTCTTTGTTCCTCCATGCAGGTTATAATATACAGGGACTGATTTGTTGGTGACGAACATTTTTTTTTTTCATGTCTGGATGTAAACATGTATGAAGTATTTTGTACTAAGAGTGTGAAGAGCATGGTGTGCCATTCTCGTTATGGTTTAATTAGATGCTAATGTATTTTTGTGCTGTATTTTTCTTTGGTGAGAAGTGTGTCGTCATCACAGACCTTGTTATTGCCATAATTTTGGAATTTGTAATCTAAAAAGGATATCCAAACTACGTATTTGATGTATTGTGAATATTTTTCAGATATCTTCAACCAATCAAATATCTGATCAACTTGTCTAAATTTGATTCTTTTTTTAAGCATGACTAATGTATCAAAATGACTTTGTTGAGAAGAAAGAAAGAAAAAAAAACAGAGAGAAGCCTTTGCTTATGCTTTTTCACTGCTGATATTCCAATAAATAATCATCATTGTTTATACTTTTGTAACTTTGTCTATGCATAAAATTAAGAAGAAAAAGAAGGAAGAAAGGGTCACAAAGGCAAATTTAAGAGTGATTAGCTAGCTAAACTTCTTTAAAATGTGGCTTTTCCAGTAAACAATAGTATGAAAGTCATGGTTAAGGAGTTATTCGACTTGCTCTAGGCGCGTTTAAAAGTTATTTTCTTTTGATTCACTTTACTTGCATAAGCTGATTTCAGATTTGAGTGATTTTTCGTTGCAAGTCAAATTAGATTGGAATATTCAGTTGAGATGTTTCAACTAATGCACCTGGAAGCACAAATGCAAATTTACTCTTTGTTGTGCATGGCATATAAAAATAAATAGGCTACACAGAATTCTTACATATAAGCACCATAAATACAGGATGATCAAAACTCAATTATAATAAGTATATCGCATGCATCAAATAAAAGGAAATATATAGAGTTAGAATGCCGGAAAAAGCGGAAGCAAGTTGAACTCTGTTCTCAGCGAATAGTGTTCTCTCATGCACAGGGTTATACAGCTCCTACCACAGAGAGAAAGAAATAAATGGAATAATGCATTGTATTAAGTAATGGAGGCCGAAAGGTCCCTTATATAGTTACAAAATGTACAAACCCTAGAAACAGAAAAAGACAAAAATACCCATGATAAAAATTTGAGAGGTGGGGGGGGGGGGGGGGGGGGGGGGGGGCTACGGCCCATGGGGGGTGTTGCCCCTCAACCCTCGCGCCTTGGGGAATAGGCTCAACAACTGGCCTATACAATGACTCCAATAGATATGACCACTTTAGGACGCCCGGATTAATGAGGAACAGGAATGGAAAAGAATGATTATACAACATTGACAAATCAACTGAGCTTTCTCTCTCTCCCTCTCATTTTTTCTTTTCATCAACAAACCAGAGGGTGGGTGATAGGGAACCCTAGATAGGTAGTGTATACGAGACAGAAAAATGAACTCTATGCTCTTGCACATTGAGACAGTTAATATAAATAGTGTGAATGGGTGAAAACCCTTTTGATAAATAAATAAATGAAAGACATTTAAAGGTAATGGGCTTTGATTGTATGTATGCGATTCATCATGCGAGATTGACCGTTTCAAACCCATAAAGTATGCGATACAATTGTATCAGAATGTGATACAATTTATTTTGATAAGAGTTTGTTTCGATAGGAGATAAGAGATTATTGGATAAGTCAGTTAAAATAGACTTTGATAAGATCCTTAAAGTAGGCTATAAATATGTATTAGGAGTCTCATTGTAAACTCAGATCTATTAAAATAATTTTTTTAGTATTTCTATTCCCTCCTCTATCAAAGAGACTAAGGTCTCACTTGTTAAGTGTTGTCTGCAACTCTATTTAATGATTTCATTGTTTTTTTGGGCTTTTTTTAAATAAAGATTAAACTTCTATATTGTGTGTCCTGGACTTTTGAATTTTGAATGTCTTTGTTCATGGGCGCTGTTATCGCCTATACCTGTAGTCCTTAGCCTCACATGTTGCCTCATTTTGCTGCTGAGGAACATGTTTTACTAGACCAAACATGTAAAAATTTGTTTTCGTGTATCATATTCATTTCATTGAATTATCATATATGAAGCTCCATAAACTTTCAAAAAAAAAAATTAAGCACATGGAAACTGCTTGAGCTTAGCTACTGCTTCATCACTTCTGACTTTTATTTTCATTGGGTGGCAAAAATTGATCCTATTCAGTAATGGTCTGCTTTTTGGAAGAAACACCAAAGAAGAGTCATTTTTTTTTTGGAGGTTAAGAAAAGTCAAGTTCTTTGCATCTTAATGTGTATGGAGACCTGGCTACCTATTATTTGTTAGAAAAGTTAAGAGCCTTCAAGTTTGTCAAAGTGGTCATGTAGGTGTGACACCAAAAAAAAAAAGAAAAAAGAGAGGCCATGTTAGGTGATAGAATTGGTGGTCTTGGTGCTCTTTTTTCTAATCACCATGCAGTATACTGCATCAAAAGGGATGCTCTTATTGATTTGAATAGATAGTGGAATTTTCATACAAGTGGGGGGGGGGGGGGGGGGGGGGGGGTTCGGTCAGTAGTTGACCACCTCATAAGAACAGATCACAGCAATCCCTCTTCAAATTATTCTTTCCTTTTTTTTCTTTTGAAAAAATAATTAAGAATAAGAAAAAAATCTTGACCACAGATGTCCTGGGTCACCTCTGTTGGGTTTGGGACCATCTCCTCTTCAAAATTTCATGTGAGCCTCCTTCACTGAGTTGGTCAAAAAAGAAAGAAACCAATCCTGCAGAGACTCCCATTAAAGCATCCAAAGTCATGATTATTCACATTTTGAATGAACAAAGCCAAGACATGACTAGAGAATCAGATTTGCAGCAGCATTGTTTCTATTCGACTTTTCTTTCTCTCTCTCTCTCTTAAAAAAACATAAGGCAGACAGATTTGCCCCCCCCCCCCCCCCCCCCCCTTTTGTTTGCTGGTCTCTGTTTGATAATTGGGTTGGAAGGAAGTAAAAAAAAATTTATATATTCTCGTATATAAAAAAATTGCATTCATCTAACGAAAGATACATCTCGTTGGTGAAATAAAATTACATGCAGGGTTTACATACAGAGACTTTGTGTAATTGTGTCCTAATATTAGAAAAATGAAGATAGATATGCAAAAAATTCAAATATCTATTTTATTTTATATTTTTTTACAACGGTATTTATATTTTGAGTTAAATATATATTATCATCAAGTTCAAGACCCTAAAAGGAACTAAGGGAATGATTTTTCCTCACATTTTCTTTTTATGAACTGGGTGAAACACAATTGGATTTTATTATAAGTTTCAATCTAAGAATTTCACACTCTCCCATACTTTTTGATAGGTGTGGGGACTAGGGACCAATGTTTAACTTTGCTTCTTTGGTGGGCCCAAAAACAATTCAGTAAATTCACGCCCCAAAGAGGCCCCACCAATCTCCGGCCCATAATCGAGCTCCTGACGCAATGAGAGCCTCAACAATTGGAGCAGGGGGGGATCTCTCACCTGTAATTTAAAAAAAAAAAAAAAAGTCTGTTCAGTCAAAACTAATTTTAGTCAGTACGGTCAGTATCGAATTATATAGTTTATAAATTAAACTACAAATTAAACTACACAGCTCATGAATCGAATTACGCAATTAATTGTTGTGTAGCTGATTCGATTCATAGGTTGTATAGTTCGATTCATATGTTGTACAGTTTGATGCTAATAGTAGTACTGAATGAAGCTTGACTTGATCTGAACTTAAAAAAAATTGAAAGAAAAACAAGGGCGCTTTCAAACTCCATTTCACCTAATATAGTATACGAAATAACTTCATATATTTTATTATAAAAAAATAAAAATATCTGTATTCAACTTATTCAAATAAATACATATTATATTTTTATTTTATTTTGGAAAATAATGTACTATATTCTACAGAATTAATTACAAGAATGACCGAGTAAAACATTTTCTAAAAGATAAATCTTAAATATGTGGTTCCCTGTTTCTTGTATTCTCCAACACTGAAACGAGTAAATTAAAAGGAATTGTAGTTTAATAAACTCCAAACCAACGAAATCTAAGATACTTTATGCCAAAACAAACCACACGTAAAAATAAAGCCTCAGAAGTATGTCATGTGTTTGATCTGCAATGCTTGCGCAAAAGACAGTTTCAATCATCAAAGACAGAAGACCTGACAAAGCAAGCGATAAAACATTGATCCCCAGAAATTGTATCAACAAAAATCAAAACCCGAAACAACTGCCCAACATACTATTATTGATCTCTGATATCATGTTTTTCTTTACAACTGAAGCTGCAAAGAAAAAACCAAAAAGACATTCACCTCCCACCTCAAACAAGAAACAAATAAAAATGACACACAGAGAGAACCAACCAAGGAGCACCCAAACAACCTAGAAACCAATAAAATCTGATACACATAACTTATGAACCCAGCTGTGATGGTAGGGTGTACACATAGCTTGGCATGTCCTGCCTTGGCCCGGCAACCGTCCTGTAGACATAAAGCTTCTCAACGAACCAGTCATCCGGCCTCTTCAAAGAAGGTTTCCATCCTTCATCGATGACCTCCACATTAAGCTGTGGCATCTTCTCTGCAAGAGCCCTGCACGCCCCCAAGGTGACGTGACACGAAGACATCCAAAGGGATCGCATTGTCTCGAGCTTCCCCGCGTTCGCGAGCAGCGCGGTGTCCCCAAACGGGCAATCTCTAATCTCAAGCTTCCGGAGGCTCCGGCACCCCGAGAGGATGTAGTGGAGCCCTGCATCACTGTCGCCAGCAAAAGCCACAGAGAGCATCTCAAGGCGGTGGCCAAGGGTTCCGATGCGCTCAAAGACGCGATCGGTTAGGAGGCCCGAGAGGGAGAGGCGGCGGAGGCCCTGGCATGACTCGACAACAGCGGAGAAGCCCATGTCAAGGGGTTGTCCAGTGAGGTAGTCTGGGGTGAGTGGGTCGATGATGCAGAGGCGGAAGCAGGTCAGGTTGGGGCGGCTTTGGGCCACAGATTGAAGAGCAACATTTGTCATCTGGCGGCAGAAGTAAAGGATTGAGTGGAGGGACGGGCAGCCCGCAGAAATGGCCACCAGTCCTCGCTCTGTTAGTGCAACGGGTGGGCCTTGCCCGTATGGGTCAGATGGGAACACCCGGAGCTCCTTCAGGCTTCTACAGGATTCTGCCACTGCCTCGAGGCCTTCATCCTCAATGCAATCCATCACCTGCGATGATGTAAAATCTACTTTCTAAGAGTATATATTAACATTGTTTACCTATAATTTCTACATAATTCAATTTTTTTTCTAATTCCCTCTCCTAGAAAAAAGAAATCATGGACAAATGAATGTAAAACGCGACAAGAAACAAGTGATGAACTTCAACTCAATTTGTATGGCTGACCAAACAGATCACCGATAAATAAGCGTCATTTTCATGATTTCATCATATGATAACAATTTCACAGTAAAAATAGCATTATAAAAATGATGATGTTTATGGATATATTCACGCTAAAAAAAACTTTTTCACAACCATGTAATGACATTGATCCACTTGCTATTTCCCAACAATCTTAAAAGCCCACTCCCCATTCCATAATGGTCTTGATCAAGAATCAGACAATGGAACCCATATTCAATTGCCATGAATGAGAACCCGTTCAAGAACCAAATTCATTCCACAAAAAATAGAAAAGGAGTTCAAGATGCATACCCATAGCTGTTGTAAATTAGGGCATCGGCTAATCATCTTCACAAGGTCAGGGCTTTGTAAGCTTGCATAACTCAGATTCAGAGTCGTAAGGCCTGGGCATACTGAATAGACAGCTGAGAGGTATACAGGACTCGCATCCCCAAACCCCGAAAGGCTCCTCAGACACTTGCAACCCATGAAGGCCGACTCAAGCTTTGTGTAAAGCTCCTGGCGGACCTCTTCAGCAGGCAAAGCCGAGAACCCTCCAGTCCCAATATCAGACAACTGTGGGGCTTTGCAGAGGAGGCTCGCGAGCCTGTCAAGTGTGACAGAGTGATTGAGGCGGAGGGTTCGGAGATTTGGGCACCGACCCACAAGCCTCTCAATTGCCGAGAAGCTCACCTCACTGACGAGATGGGCAATGTTGAGAGTCACCAGTGATGTGCAAGACTCCGGGAAGTGGTTCAACCAGTGCCCAGTCCGGTCCTCCACTTCATTCTCCCTCAAATCAAGCTCCCTCAAATTCCTGCAATTTAACCCAGTTTGAAGTGGTTGTGTAGTTGTGTACCAAGAACAGATAAAGCGCACACACAAATAAATATTTTAGCATGGCAAAAACAAAGTGATACATACAAAACAGGAACAGACAAAAGAACATCTTCTGATCCCACACTATGCAGTGACCACATTTGAACAGTTAATGCATATCACATGCTCTGTTGGTTCTCACAACACACAAACACACAAAAGAGAAGCTTTGACACACAAACGGAAGGTCAAGATTGAACAACCAAGACGTTCTTCCTTCACAGGGTCACAGTGTAGGAAAGCAAGCTCACCAGGTTCAAATTAAATAAGCACGTTTTATGTTCGTCCGAAAAACAACAGCAACAACTCAAAAGGACAATAAAAACAAAAAACATCAACAACAGGGCCCCTCCTCCCTCTAATGCTCACTCGCGGGTCATTCTAACAAACAAAACCCACCTCATCAACCGTCCGATCCTCAAAATTCAGCGATTCAACGGTTCAGATTGAAATGAAAAAACACTCGCCATTGCTTCCAAATCTCTCCCAATTTTTTACTCACAAAATCCATTTTTTTTTATAAAAAAAAAAAAAAAGAGAAAGAGGGATTTAGGGTTTGAGAGACCTGCAATTGGCCGCGACGGCAGCGAGACCGTCCGTTGAGAACCCCTCGCACGAAGAGAGGACCAGAACCCTAAAATTCCTGAACGACCTCGAGAGGACCTCGAGTGACTCGTCGGAGACGACCATCCTCTTGAGTTGATCTCCTCCAACCACGGCCAAGCCTCGGCCATGGCGGAGATCCAGGCCCCAGCGCCTCCACCCCACCCGTACGGGACCAGGTTGAAGTCCGCGAAGTGCGGCTTCCCCTTCAGCTCCACCGCCCTCGCCGCCGGGAACCGCCTTGTCGCTATGGTCGGGCTGACGGCGTAGATGTTCCCGACGAAGATCCTCCGGCGACTCTGCCTCTCGATCCTGCGCCACAACCGGCAGACGGCCGAGATAGCGTTCCGGTCCGCGTGAGGTCCGACGAACGAGAACACGTGCTCCAGCACCTCCTCTGGGAACGCCGAGTCCATCACCACCGTCCGTTTGGTGAATCTACTTTGTGAGAGACAGAGAGAGAGAGTGTTGTGAAGCGATAAGGGCCCTTGTGAGAGAGAACCTTATTTTTAACTTTGTTGGGTAACTCTTTGAGATGATGACACGTGGCTTTCTGAGGAATCTACACCGTCGGATTGATGTTTGTGTCTCAGGCTCGCGACGCACTGCAACCGCGCGAGGGACCATCGTTTTAAAACGTTCAGAAATCGGACGGTCGCGATTTCTTGAAATGGAATGTACGGTTTGTGCTGCCGTAAGCGTATGTTGTGCGCGTACTTATACGATAAGTTTATCTGACGCGACACATCAGGTCAGAATCTCTCTCTCTCTTGCTGCTATTATTAAAGGAAAAACAATTATGCGTGAAAGTCCTTGAAAAATTATAAAAACTATCTGCATATGTGATCCAAGTGATTTGGTGCGGCGTGGGAACGGGTGCGGTGTCAATCACGGGTCGTCGATCACGAGTTCATCGCATCCGACAGTCGACTGCGATGAACATCGACCGTCGGATGCTATAGACCCGTGATCAGACGACTCGTGATCGACGCCGCACCCGTCCGCACGCCGCACCTAATCATTTCACTGTGATCCATATAGTTTCAATTTTATCATATTTAATCTTAATTTATAGTATAAAACGATTAAATTATTCATTATATTTTTATTCTTTTAGCCCTCCTTTGACAAACTGGTTAAGGCGGAATAAAGGTTGTATAAGAACGGATAGGGAAAATGACTGTTTGTTTGCATATTATAACTTGGTATTACTAAACCAGTTTAAACGAGTATAAGAGAGTATAATAATTCTAAGTAACCCCTATGATAAACTATACTCATTTTATCTATTCTCATTGGTCCACATGTCAAATCAATTTTTTACACATCATATCACATATCAACACCTCTTATACATTAATGGAGCTCACATGTGAAATAAACTTTTTCCATCTTATTTATATTTTATTATTTATTAACCAAACAACTCAACATTTATTCTTAAGTTTTTCGATGAATAAAAAAAACATAACCAAATAGAAAATCTCTTATTTATATAGAATTATTATTTATACTGATATAGTTATTTATTTAAAATAATTCAATTACTCAATCCAAACGTAACCTTAAACTATGAATAAATTATAAAAGTCTTCCCGTCACAATCTGCAAGACTGTTAATGCCATTAAATATTCGTTAATGAATTATAAACTAATAAATAAATGGGAAGTACAGGTACGGTGACATTGAATCCGACTATCCGATCCGATTGACCGAATAATTGACGCTCCATGTCTTTAATTACCAAAATACCTCGAAACCGGCTTTTTACTACAAGGTTATCCGCGAGGGTTTTTAGGAAATTCAATGACACAGTAGTATGGGTCGCTGCTGTATGGGACTGTCCTGCGGGGAAGCGAAGCGACGGGTGCGGCTTTGGACGGTCAAGATTGCGTGATGGTGGAGAAAGAGGAGATCTGAACCGTTGAAATGTGGCTCGGTTTTTGATGGACCAGAAGGGGTTGTCTGGGAGTTACCGATGATTAAAAAATGATATTTCAAATTATTGAACGTTGTAATAATAAATAAACCAACCTCTGATATTATAAAAAAATAGGAGCCCACGCTTGGATCTCCGGATTTCTATCTGTTTTTTTGGGGTTCTGGGTTTTAAAAAACATTATGTTTTGTTTGGAATATAATAAGAGTTTGTAATAAATATTTTCAAAATGTTAAGATTTTAATTCAAATACATATCAATTATCACATATGTTTTTACTGTATATATTTTAATTAAAAGTGTCTATTTTCGAATTAAATGAATATTTTTTTCAAATATTAAAAAAAATTAATTTGATACTTAACTTATCTAACCATGCATATTTTTTTACTGAATTTCTAACTATGTATAGATACTGTAAGAATATACTTGGTATTGCAGTGCCCTAGATATTTTAAATTATGGGGTGCAGATCTATTAACATGTTTTATAGGCAGAGTATGTCAGGGGGAACTTTTAAGCGGACCCCCCACGTGAAGTTTAGACCTGACTAGGATTTATATTAGTCTTTCACAGTCTTGTTTAATTTAAGTGAGATTAATCTTCTACAGCCAATACTCTTCTTATTTTATTTTGTTATGTGTGTATTGAAATATATATATGTTGTACTGGAATCAATGCCTCTTGAGTTCATATTCTCCTCCCGTGCGACCCTTCATAGGTGGTTGTGATTAGGGTCGGTTTAATAAAATAGAGAAAATAGAGGGCTAGGATGGGCAAGGTTAGGTAACACTTTTTTTTTTGGTGCATGATAGCTATAATTTATTAGCCCTTATAGGTGTGTCCCAACACAGTATTTCTTTTTTAAAATAATAGGCATTTACCTTAATATATTAAGATCTACTTTGATAAAAATGGATAAATATTTAAGATAAGTTTACCTAATTTAATGAGATAAAAAAATCAATATTTTTATCCACATTACATTTGATAATGTTTTTTTATTATCTTCATTTTTTGTGTTTTTTATCATGAATCTAGTATTTCGATCACATTGTCTAAAATATATGATAACTTAAAAGAAATTAAAAATATCAAGTTTACCCTTACGATTAATTGGACATTAACATTGTTGGTTTCAGTGTTCTGATATGTGGTATGCGGTTTGCGTGCGGCTGAGGTACCGCACAGAGTATATGCGGTATGCGGGAGTATATGCGGTTTTATTATTTTTTATTAATAAAAATTAAAAAGTGAATGATTCTTAGTTGATGATTTATAAATAAGAGTTAACAAGATAAATTTTAACATATAAAGATAAGTTACATAATTATATCAATGCAACAAATTTTTAATTCATTATTTTAAACAATGATACAATTTATGCACGTGAGAGAGAGATAAAGAGAGGAACTGAGTCACTTAGTCTCTTTCATCTGGATTGATCGGATGTCCAAGTGCCACATGGTAAGTCTAAGTGCCACATGGTCCACACATGGTATTCACACATGAAAGCATACTCATTTAATAAATCATCTTATCATCCCACGGTTGCCACAACAAGAAGTCAAAACAAGCCTCCCTTGAAACCAGAGATTGATAATTAAACAGAGGGGTGAATACTCTCGGAGTTCAGACACGAATGGGGACGGATGGTGGAGAGATGGAGAAGGAGAGATTGGCTTATTCCAGTGGTGCCGGAGGTCGATCAAGAGTGTCTTCGGTGGTCGCTGCGGTGGAGGTCGATGGAGAAGGAGGAGCCGATCGCTGCGGTGGAGGTCGGTGGCCGAAGGAAGAGCCGATCGCTTCGGTGGTCGGTGGCCGAAGGGGAGGAGCAAGTCGAAGGGGAGGAGCAAGTCGAAGGGGAGTTAGGGCCGGCTAGTCGAGAGAAGAAGACCCCCCTGTTTTTGTTTTTTTTTGTTTTTTGTAAATGTTAAATGGGTCGGATAGGAGTCCCGCCTGACCCGTTTAAATTTATTAAACCTATGCGCCCGCTTAAGCGGGCGCATAAGCGGTGTCGGACCGCCTATGCGGGTGTTGCCCGCATATCCCCGTTTTTTGACCCATGCGGTTCGGTAGGCACACCGAACCGCCTGTGCGGCCGCATATGCGGCCGCACAGACCACATATCAGACAGAACAATGGTTGGTTTCAAGAATTGGGATTGATTTTTTTTGTTTGTTTTTTCATGAGAAATGGCAGTCATAAAAATTGCCTCTGTTTTATAAAAAAGGATTATAAATAGGGATAAAATTTGTTCTACCTTTCACTCAGAATAAAATATCTCTATTTTTTCTCAAAATGTGGACAATTGTCCATACTTTATCTTTTTTTCTTATGCTATATGGGATAACATATGATTTAACCCAATTATTTTCTTATCCCAATCTCTTATCCTCATGCCAAATTAGACCCAAGAGTTAAGAGCCCAATTAAATGATAACGTCAACAAGGAAAATGTCTCATGGGAGCAAGGCAGAAGAGGTATCAACCAGTATCCACAAACCAAATGGACCAAGTCTCCTAAGGTATTACAAGTATATCATCTTGGAAATAAATGGGGGCGGTTATTTCAACCCCACCAACTACTCCATCCACCCCATTTTCTTCTTCTTTTTTTCTTTTTTTTTATCCTAACCCACCCCGAGCCCCTTCTTCTACCTCTTCGCTGGAAGCTCCACCGCCACCGAGAGGGGCAATGCCGGTGTGAGGAGGGGTTGTAGAGGGCAGTGAGGGGGTGACTCTCCTTGGCGGTGGTTTTGGATGCGCGAGTTGAGGCCGGTTTTGATCGCCAAGGCATGGACTTGCAAGGCGAGTTAGTGGTCATGGAAACGGACGGAGGCGGTGATGGCGGCGACGAGGACGAACGAGTTGACGGCGACGCTGAAGCGCTTCATGCGTTCGAAGAGGTCGGCGGCGGAGGAGGAGCGGTCAGCCTTGGCGTAGTCGAGACAAGCACGGAATACGAGATGAGCCGGATCGAATTTGGAGAGGAGGGCGTGCTGGGCGCTGGTGAGGCAGGGGTCTCGGAGGCGGCGGAAGGAGGAGGGGGAGGTGGTGGTCGTGGGAGGGGGAGATAGTGACATGGAGTGGAGAGGGGGTGGGTTAGGATCACACAAAAAAAAAAAGGAAAAAAAAAAAGGGTGGGTGGAGGAGTTGGTAGGGTTGAAATAACCGCCCCCAAAATAAATAACCCCATTACCCATACAAAAATTACCCCAATCAAGGATGTGACTCTTGACTAGCTCCTAAATATTTTTTCCATATGGTCTTTGACCCCTGAAAATAACCAGATTGCGGTTAACCTTAGTTGACCACACCAAAGCAAGAACTAACAGTTGAGAAACCATGGCCTTCACCGACCGAACTCCTGCCCTCCTCAACCATTGACCCGTCGACCACATGCCCTCCACTTCTTGGAAAACCACGGCCATCCCCAAAGCATCCTTGAAACGGTCCCACGCCCACCTTACCAACAACAAGAAATTGTGAGTGATTTTTGGCAGCCCTAAAAACCCACAAAACAACTTCTTCAACAGGTATATCCTCTCGCCAATTATACAAGCCCCAAACCAACTAATTCGATGAGTTTGTGCAGAGAATGGTAAGAATTCTAACCCAAAAAAATTAAATTATTCAAGGAAAACAACAAAAAATCTTCTGGAATGGATTTGTAGACAAATTACACCCACATTCATCTGTACGTATGTAATCCAAGCATGAGGACGGCATGAAAAACGCTGGATTATGGTGCTCACCCCTCAGATCGTTCGGTCTATTGGTCCCAGCTCTTCAGTTTTAGCCATTCCAAGTCACCCAAACAATTGTTGCAACTGCCGCAATCGAAAGGAAAATGTGGCTAGGGTTTGTTGTGTGGGGTCAGCAGACATGGGTCTATATGAGTGAGGGGCATTTTGATAATATTAGATTTCTGTGTCCAAAACTCTGTTAGGGGTGCCAAACAAGAGTAATAGCCCATATGAGTTCATTCCTAACACGCCCACTTGCATTCCCCTTTGTGAAACACAGATTATTGTAAACGCGAGTGTGGCACTCCACATCCAAACGGGTTCTTAGTTATTGATAAGGATTTTTAGTTAATTGCAACTTGTTTTTTTGTTCTTGTGTTTGCAATTGAATCCTCTTTTAACTCTTTATTTCCCTTGTTATGTTTAGTTCATAGAACTAGACCAAATTATTTGAGACACCCCTAGGTCTGGATGTATACAACGATCAAAAGGAGACCAAATCACAAGATCTAATTAGGATTGTTTATCTGTTGGGCACCTCACATGTCAAACATAGGAGATTTTGAAGAAAAACTTTTGTATTGATTTAATTAATTCTGAATCAAGTCCCAGCAGTTCTTGGCCAAGTGGTGGACATCTCCCTTGTTGGGGTAAATCGCCCAGGATATACCCTTGCTACAAGCAAGGTGAAAAAAAAGAAACTATACAGCCTAGTTGGGCTGGTTTTAGTAGGCCTGGTCCACAGTTTGTTAAGAGGTTCATGTTGGGCCTAGTTATGTTGCTAGGAGTTGTGTCGCCCCAGTCTTGGACTTTGTACAAAAAAAAAAATCCTGAATCAAATTTAACAATCCACAAATCAAACTAAATCTATTAATGAATCAAATTAAATAAACATACAAATCATATTAAATAACTAAAGAATTTAACTAAACAATGTAAAATATAAATGATTGGCATTAAATTAAATTGAAAAACTTTCACATTAAACTGAAATGAGTCTTGTTTTGAACTGAGGCCCGAACCTGATCAGATTGAAATAAAATTGAACCCAAAACAATATATGAATTAAAAGGAACAACTAAACAAACTAAATCATACATTAATTTTCTAAATTCAAAGAATGGAGAATTTCTCAAGTGAGAGTTTCAAAGAGACTGATCAACAATGGTAATCATAAAAAAAAAAAAAGCCTTCTCCATGAAAGTCGTCATGAATGAGAACACAAACAGCTCACTAAAATGTAGAATGCAACCGCTTTTAATTTCTTCTTCTTGTTTTTTTTATTATCCATCAATGGATGATAGCATGGAAATAAAATAAAAAAAGAATTTCATTGTTGGGGATGATAAAAGCATGGGTTGAGAGTGTCGTCGGTGGAATGAGACGTTGACGTTACATCAGACTCTCTGCGAGGGTGTGGTACCACACGTGTCGTTCTCTCATGTGTTCTACTTTTTCTTTTTCAGTCCTGACCCATGAAACGTAGGGTTGACTAGTCTGTTTATTAACTTTAAATCACTTCGTTCCATAGATTCGTTACACGTGTGTGCTTGTGCATCAAGAACACCGACTACCCACTCTTATAAAATATTCAATCCAAACGTTCATTTTCTCGTCAAGTATTTTTTAGTTCATGTGAGGTTAGAACTATAAAGCTCTGTTTAAAAATAAAGATTGAAAAATAACTTTTGCAATAAATTTGTTTTTTAAGATAATTTTAAACTTTAATTTTTTTGAGATGTTTTTTTTTTTAATTCAAGAAGCAATATTTGAAAAGAATTTAATGTTTAGTAGATAAAATTGTTTTTCAATTCAAAAAATCGATTCTGACAAAAAATCATTGTTTTCGAGCTTTTTAAAACGCGAATTTTAAGAGAAAAATTAAAAGAAATCCAGCTTCGATTCTGTAAAAAAACTGTCCCGTTTGGCTGCACGATTTTAGCTTTTCAACTTTTCAAAAGCGGAATCTGTTTTAATCGAGCAACCAAACGGACCCTAAGATTCTTAAAATCTTATATTTAAAATTCAGCTTTTAAAAAAATATATTTTATTAGATTTTCAATCTGAAGATTTTTTAGCCTAAAAAGGAAGATTGTGGTCTAAAAATCTAAAAGCTGAAAATGTGTTTGGATATTAGTTTCAAAATTTTTGACTTTTTGAATGAAGAATCTACCTAAACTCACATCCAAATGCACTCTATATGTCTCCGTGTTTAGATTTTGTTTGAAACCCATTTTCAACCATTTTTGAATTAGCCGAAACTATTTTTCTCAAATCTATTTCTAAATAAAACACCAAGACAAAAAACTGTACATATTTTATAAAAAAAAATGTAAAAACCTGAGTTTTTCAATAGCTGTGGAGAAGCAGTTTCCCATGAAATCAATTATAAATGCAGCTTTTGCTTAAAATTAATTTTGTAATTGTACAACCAAGTACAACCTTAATTCAAATATATATTATTCATGAAAAAGAATATCTCGTTAAATGAAATTAATTATTTTTAAAAAATTATGCAAAATATGTACATAGTCTGTGGGACTCTATTTGGGATTATCCTTGACATTATTAGTAAATAAACAAAAGTTATTTTATTATGCAAATAAAAAATATTTGTTGTCAATTTTTTTTATAGAGAAGTTTGCCATATTTGTTGTCATATTTAACGATTGTGATGTGACAGAATATATAAAATTATATGTATTTAATTTTTTTAAATGAATTCTGTTTTCACGTGAACTTGGCTGTAATTCAATATATTTGCCCTATGTGATTTATTTAATCATCGACTGTTTTTGACACAAAGAGAAGGATTAACATATTCAATGACCGACCAGTTAAGGAAAGAGTAGATTAGATTAGATGATGATGATGATGATGATGATGATGATGATGATGATAATAATAATAATAATAATAATAATAATACAGGGATGACTAGAAAGCATTTTTTAAAAGAGCTCACACATGCAACCATTTAATAATGAATTAAAAAATGAAACAAATCCTTTGATCCTATCTAGATTGAGTGTCAACTTTGCGAGATTAGTGCGCCATTAATTAGTGCCTAATGATCTGTATTTGAACGTGTGGTAGGGCCATTTTGTAACTCAACTCTTTTGTTTGGATTTGTTGGTGGATCCATTGATGCCACTATATATTGAGTTTTTACATACAAAAATATTGTACTATTGAATGGAATTTATATTTCATATCATATTTTTATGAATATACGTGTTTAACTTAAAGAAATACAGATCACATTCGCATAAAAAATTATACATATTAGAATTTAGAAGTGTATGACAATATTTTTAAGAATAACATTAGAAATAGTCCGAGTAAGTTCCATAGAGAGTCCACATATTTTTTATTTTTTAAAAATATTAACATCATGTTGTTCCACAACAAATTGAATGGATATATTTTTAGTAAATGTACAATAAAAATATTTAATGAGATATATATTAGTTGCACGATTATAAAGATATTTGAACGGTCTACGATACTATCGCATATAACAAATGCTATATTTTTAAAAAAGAGAGCCTATTGAGTGTATCTTTCTTGAACATTCCAAGAACATTATTTCTCACTTATTTTTATTAACTAAAACTCAATCATACATTTTATCATTTTTTAAAATTTTAACATCATTTAATGAGACATATGCTTTAATAAAAAGTGTATATCTATCTATTTCAAGTTCAATGAATTTATTTTTAATAAGTGCATGAAATATTTATTGAGATATATATGATTCACTCTAATTTCAATAAGATATATAAGACTGTATTGTGGGCAATAAAATACGCCCTTAAAATATAGGAAAAAATCCATACAGCCCCTTGAAATCTAATTGAAATTCATATAACCCTCTGACTTTTCTTAAAATTCATATAACCCCTAAAAACTCCTAGTAAATCCAAATAACCCCGTGAATAAAAATTTTGTTAATAGATGATGAATATTTTGCACATATTTCATTTAATTAACCATGATTAAAAACACGATATACCAAAAAAACATTTCAATTGATTAAAAATACAAAAAATCTTATGAAAATGACGATTTTACTCTCTCTTGATATATTATAAAATTATATGCGGATGAGTAAAATGATCATTTATATAAGATTTTTCGCATTTTTAACACATTATAGTTTTTTTAACCAAACATAATATTTATAAAATATTCATCATTAAACATATTTTCTTATAATTTGGATTTACTAGGTGTTTTCAGGGGGTTATATGGATTTTAATAAAAGTGAGGGGGTTATATGGATTTCATTTTAAGGTAAGCCTGTCAATTACGAAAAAATTCCGCATAGTTTCCGAAAATGCAGAAAATTAACCGAAAAATCCGTATCCGTACGAAAAAATATCCGTATCCGAAAATTTACGGATAAAACCCCTATCCGATCCGAAAAATATCCGTTATCATTAAAAAAATATTAATATTGTATTTAAACATTGGATAAATTCACATTCTTCTAAATAGTTGTAAAATTAGGACTTGTGGGAATTTTTAATTTTAAGTCAATTTTTGAACTTTTGAAAATTTGTTATGTTTAATTATTTATTTATTCTTTCTAATAGTTGTAAAGTTACTAGGAATTTTAATTTTGTCAATTTATTTTTCTAATAGTTGTAAAGTGGACTTATGTTATTTTTATGTCAATTTTTAAACTTTAAATAAAAATTTGTTATATTTAATTATTTATTTATTTATTTCGGATATTTCGGATAATCCGAATCCGTCGGATGAAGACACGGATACGTTATATCCGTGGATACGGATACGGATCGGATATAAAATTTTTTTTCAGATAGTACGGATTACAGCTCCGATCCGGGTTAGGCTTGTTAGGGGGGTTATAGATGTTTCACTAAAATATAACCTCCAACTATTTAAACCGCATTTCCTGGTCATTGCCGTATGATTCCCGCTTTTTAATTCACGAAAATTAGGACATGGTACGTTATAATACTGTGCTCAGATCATCTGCGCTGCTTTATGTTTTCATTTCCCATGCTCTGTTGTCCTTTTTAGGACATACTAACACATTTTGGGCAAGACAAACTCATCCAATAAAAATATTACAAATTCCAAGTGTGGAAGATTGATTTTGGACGGGGAGCAGTTCAAGGAATTTTCAGTCACTGTCCCACTCCAATGACAGTAAAAAATTATCACTAATAAATTGCCATTCGATAAGCACTTTTTTTGGGTTTTAATTCTACTTCAAGTGTGTTTTGAATTTTTTTTTGAAATAATATATATCTAATCTAATAAGATTTATATTTTTAATAAAAATAAAATATATATTTTAATAAATTATATTGATGCTTTTGTAAAAACATGTAAAAAAATTTGACGAAACATGTATTTCATGAATTCAAATATATAACACTAATAAAACATATGCTATTGAAATTAAGGCTAAAAGACAGAATTAGGCGTGCAATGTCCCATAAGAGGAATACAAAACTAGATACATGTGCCAAAACCCAGAAAAAATACAATGCCAAAAAAGAAAAAAAAGACCAACAACTCAGTAGAAAAGATTTCTACCCATTGATATCACCACATAACCTACTCTGTTTGAACAAGTGTTGATATTATACATAACCCACACCACATATCACCACATAACCTACATAATCCATTTTGCAAAGTCTAGAAGTGATCTCGTAGCGTTTTATACATTGCAATACTACTGCATGCATACACAGTGATATCACATAGTATACCACACTATCTCAGTATTTAAAAATTTAAAACAAAATCATTTTTTTAAATACATTATTGTATACTTTACTTTTTATAACTGTATGTACTTTAATAAAAGGGTGTATGTTTTTTTAAAAAATGATGAAAACTAAGGAACACTATAATTTCCTTGAGTGCTATTACACTTCTTTTTTTTCCCAACCCCAATCTATCTATATACTAATTGAAAATGTTTTAGTTTTCAATTTTGTTTCTCTGTAACATTTTCACTTTCAATTTCATCTTTAATTATTTATGATATTTAATCTTAAAAGATAATTATTTGCAACATAACTTTTATTGTTTTTATTTTTTATTGGTTTTTTGGGACAAATAAAATAAAAAAAAAATAAATGTTATGGACATGATCTAAGATGTTAAAGTGACTTGTGCACTTTATCTATCAACAACATCATTTATCACTTTTATTGTTTTCCAATATTTTTTAAAACAATTGTCCATCTCTCCACCCACTAAAAGCTCTCCACCCACCCAAAATAATATTTTTTTAATATTTTTTAAATTGGGCTAAAACACTACTAAAATTAAAGAAAACTAACATATGATAAAATAAACCCTTAACACTTCCATGAAGCCCCATTTTTATCTTTTATAAAAATAGACACTTATCTATGAAGATGCTCTTATATGTGTGTATATTAAAATTGGATAATATCATATCTATATCCACATTACATCGTATATTTTTTTAATGGTTTTTTAAATATATACTTATTTAAAAACCACATTTTAATTAAAATATCTCTAATGATTTGCTATTTCTAACCATACCCATCTGAGAGGTATTCATAGTTTTAGAATTTGAAACAGGAAATATTGACCATACAGAAAGTTAATTGTGATATATACGCAAAAAAAAAAAATGAAAACTAGTTCCAATCCTACACATCAATAAAAAAATCACTAAAACATTTACTTACATTAACGAGATATATGCTTTAATAAAAAAATTCACATTTTTTATAAATGCATCCATGCATTTCATTAAAATACATTCTTCATTTTTCATAAAAGCATTATATCTCATTAAATAAGATTTTATTTTAAAAAAATTCAAAACTTATGTAAACTAAAATTTTCTTTGAACAAAGTGAATACTAATTAAGGTTTTCTTTTATAAACAGACTGGACTCCAATCTAAGGCTCCGTTTGAAAACACATATTGAAAAGTAGCTTTTAGAATAAAACTGTTTTTAAATATGATTTTAAACCTTGACTTTTTTAAGATGTTTTTTTAATTCAGGAATCAATATTTAAAAGGAGTTTAATGTTTGGTAGATAAATTTATTTTCAATTCAAAAATCGATTCAAAAAAAAAATCATTGTTTTTTAGCTTTTTAGATTTCAAGAGAAAAATTGAAAGAAATCCAGCTTTTGATTCTGCCAGAATCCGCCACGTTTTACTGCACGATTTTGAAATTTCAACTTTTCAAAAAGCAAATCTACCCAAACCGCGCAACCAAACGGAGCCTAAGGGTCCATTTGGTTGCGTGTTTGGACGGATTCCGCTTTTTAAAAAGCTGAAAATTCCTAAACACGCAACCAAACGGGTCAGATTCCAACGGAATCAAAACCTGAATTACTTTTAATTTCTTTCTCGAAATCCGTGTTTTTAAAATATCAAAAAGAACGATTTTTTTTGTCAGAATCGATTTTTTAAATTGAAAAACAACTTTTCTACCAAACATTAAACTCTTCCAAATATTGATTCCTGAATTAAAAAAAAACATCCCAAAAAAGTCAATGTCTAAAATCATCTTAAAAAACAGCTTTATTTAAAATCTACTTTTCAATCTGTGTTTTCAAACGGAGCCTAAAACTAAACCTACCAATCCGACAACCCAATCCCAATGGGTCTGTGGCCCAATGGGCTATCTACCAAAAAAAAAATCCCAATTGGTCTGTGGTATTAAATATGACTGGACGAAACTAATCTAGACCAAAAATCTATACTTACTTTTGGAATTTCATTTCTCCATGCTTTCTAAACCAAAGCCCCACACCCACCCTGATTAAATAATGAAAAATCTCTGATTTTAAAATTTAATTAGCTTCTAATCCACATTCTATACAATCAATAGTGTCGCACATAAAAAAACATCACATTTATCTTAAAAATGATATACTTGAGAAGTTGCATAGCCACGGCAAAAATCTATGATAGACCTTTGGCCATGATTTATTGACTGGTAGCAGTGAACCATACTCATCCTTTAGAAACAGAACCTGAATCCTCGGAACCAAATATGAGAGAATAGATACCACTAACAGCATTGCTAACAAGAAAGATACATGATTTGTAAACCATGGTATGGAGTGGGGACATGAGAATTTCAAAAGAAAGCATAAATTATCTCCACCAACAGATAAAAAGAGAATATCTTTGCAAAATCTCATCAAATTTAACCAAGATAAAACAGAAAATAACAAATTCAAAACCATCCTTGAAAGAGCCTTACACTAACACACTTAAGAAGAAGTACCGCTCTGCAAAACTTGAGATTTCTTTGGCTTCCGGGTGGCCAACTGCGTCTCAGGCTGCAAAATCAAACAGTAATATTTAAGAAGACAAAAAAAAACCCACACCAGTTACAACCTTAGTAAAGGTAACAATGCAGGCAAATTCATTGATGGGTCCTTATCAAATATTCCATACAAAGAAATTTAGGGACCACTCAAGAAACTGACCTCTTTCTTCACTGGTTCTTCCTTCTCAGACAGGATCAATTCAATGTGACAAGGTGAAGACATGTAGGCTGGAATAAATAATATTTGTCAATTTAAGATCAGTGATATTGTGAAACTAAAGTACAACAAAATAAGTGGACTTACGGTTGATTCTTCCATGAGCGCGGTATGTTCGGCGCCTCTGCTTCTGGGCTTGATTAACCTGAATGTGGGATACGTAAAGCCCATCAACATCCAAACCTTTCATCTGCAAATCAAAGGTGGATGTTCAGTCAGTATGAAGCAAGCAAATGTTTAAAAAAAACCTCCACCGGAATAATACAAGAGAGCACCCATTTATACACTTGAAAGCAACAGAATATACCTCAGCATTGCTTTCAGCATTCTTGAGCAGGTCAAGGATGAAATTGGCAGACTTTGCAGGCCAGCGCCCTTGTCCATTTGAGTGACGGTTTTTCGCCTGTGCAGTACGACCCACACCGCCACAGTACCGTCTGAAGGGAATGGCTTGCTTGTGAGCAATGACGTCCTCAAGATACCTCTTGGCCTTGACTAAAGGCAACTTTCGGAGTGCATGAGCAGTTTCCCTTGTGTTCTACAGAAAATATGTCACGCATAAGCATTGCCATGACTGAAGGGCAACCACAAGCTTATAAATATCATAAGCGACCAACACCCAACAAGACTTCCATCCAGGAAGCACAAAATCAGATAAGAGTACTTGAAGCATCAGTATACTGCTTCTAGACATGATAAACAGAAATTTCAGGGTTCCATGTGACGGAAAAACTATGGCATACTAGGTACTAATAAAGATGGAACTCAAAATGGGATCAATATCAAATTTATCAATGAAAAACACAAATTAAAAAATTGAATGCAAGTCATTTCCTATAGCTTCAATCATATGATAAGACTAACACATCAAAATAGATAAAAAAAAGTCAAAATTTTATCTAGTTCTGCAAACTCATACATCATAGCAAAGACATTATTTTCTTGGGCAAATTAGTGGTTACAAACTATAAGAATTTGTTAGACTAAAAATCATGTCCGATAAATGTATCTACAGAACCCTTGCATTCTTCACCCCTGTTATAGGATATAAAATGAGTGTGTGCATCCACAGCACTTAACTACAGAAAGAAGTTATATAAATCAGCAGCAACTAATTACTGGAGTAACAGGACACAGTTAAATCCAAAATTTACATGTGCCATTGTTTAATGAACCTCTAGTCATGAAAAAGTCCAGTGGTTCACCCAATAACCTTGAAATTGATTTATCTGAAGTTTACGAAAGGCCAATTCATAGAAACAACTGACCCCTGCTTTTTTCCTTCAGAACTAAAACCCAAAGAACAGCATTATACATAAAGAGCAGATTCTCAATAATATATATGGGCCAGGAGAAAAGAAATATAAAAAAAATAACCACAGTGTGCATTATGTCTCATTGTTTACTGAACCTCTTTCCATGAAACAAAATCCAAAGGTTCACCCAATAACATTGAAAATGATTTTTCCGAAGTTAACAAAAGGCCAATTCACATAGACAACTGGCCCCCTACTTTTTCATTCAGAATTTAGATCAAACAAATACACAAGCAAACAGCCCAGGAAAAAACCTACACAATCAGAATAAATATGCATATGCTCTGTTCATCACTTAACCTCTTGTCATTGAAATAATTTTACAGATATTCATCTAATAAAAATGTTTGTGAAATTGTGATCTACCTTACCTTATAGTAAGTCTAGAAACATACGGCCTCAGCCTATTTCATTAAAAAAAAGTAACCAATCACCAAATTAAAGAAAACACTCCAATAACTTGATAGATCATAGAAGATGTTGAAATTTGAATATTTACTTACAGAAAATCACACATAACAAAGCACTGAAATCAAGCAGTGTGATGATGGAACAAATTTGTGGTTACCAACAATATTGGTGATTAATAGCACATATTAGAATACTAAGTGCATTCCAACATGTGCATATATTTAAATAAATAAAAATATTAGATTTAGAGGGAAGTAGAAAAGAGTATTGAACAGTATGGATAGTTATCAGTGGTTATTAGGAGTAGTTAGGAGTTATTTGCACTCTCCATGCAATGTGTTTGTGTAAATTTGTAGATGTCATATGGGTTACTAAGAATGAAGATATTGGTTTCACAGGGCAAACTTCTTCGAGGTACCTGTACTTCTTAAAGTGCACAAAAATGGAGGTTTAACTCCCCCAAAGTGAGAACTAGCTTAGATTTTATTATTTAGAAATTAAATCAGATTTCACATTCATCTATTGAGAATGCTATTTCCTTCAGGAAAAATTAACAGAAATTAGATGTCATGACAGTCATTCAAAATCATCCCAGATGCAGGATGAAAGTAGTTTGCAAACAAAGCAACACACGGCCAAACAAGGTAATAACATTTAAAAGTGACATTATATAATTTTCAGAAAAAAAATGCATGATATAAAAAACATACAACATTGCCACTAATAATAAACATCATCCACACAACCTAAAATATAAAAAAATTCCAAATCATGTAATCTCATTCTATCTCCACATGTCAGGTAAAACAACACAGATCTAATTGATATTGCTCATAAAACAAGAGCTGAGCTTCAAAGAACATCACTATTCATAGTCTGGTATGTGCATCACAAAATGAAATTTTCACATGCCCAACACTAGTCATGTACCTAAAATGAAAATTGATTACTATGTAGAATCTCCACATCGTTCAAAATAAAATCCCTCAAAACAATACTCTACTGAATATGCCAAACACGCAATAAACGACCAAATACATCGAGATTCGAGAGATATTTCAAAAATAACAAACCTTAAAGTGAACACGCAGATCTCTCCCCATGGCCTTCGCCGCTGCATCAAGAAACCAAACATATCTTCCAATCAAAATACAATGAACTAAAAAAAGAAATACAAAAAATTGGAAACCAGTAAACCTAAATCAAACTGAATCAACAGATAACGTTGACCAAAAAAAAAAAACCGAAATCACCATAGTCAAAGAATGCATCTCCTACAAAGCCTTAGAAATGTAGCCAGAGATCTCTATAAAACCCTAAATTTCAAATCAACGAAGATGCAGTATAAACAACAACTAAACATCAAAAATCAGTAGAAGAAACTCACACTTGGTAGGGTTATCGGGTTCTCTCGAATACTTCACCTGCAAAAGAGAGGAAAAACGAACGAAGGAAAATCAAATGAGACCAAGCAAAGATGGGATCGAGATATCGAGAGAGTGAGAGAGAGCTCACCATGGCTGCGGCGGCGGAAGAGATCGCAGAGAAGTTCACGTTTGTTAAAAATGGTACCCATTTATAGTCGCAGAAGAAGGAACCCTAATAACTGGGGTTCTTCCTCGACTGGGCCGGCACGTGATGAACGTGTTTGTATTGGGCCGCTCATCTTCGGTTGAAGCCCTTTTAAACAGTGGGTGGGTATCCATGATACTCACTCATCCACTTACTACTTTTTTTTTTTTTTCAGTCTATATAAATCGATAAAAATCATCATAATATATACTCACGTTAATAACATATATGTTTTGATAAAAAAAATTATATTTTATAGAAGGGCATTCAAGCAATTTATTAGAGTATAGGTTTCACTTTTTATAAGAGCACATACATCATTAGATTCAGTATACTATTTTTAAAAAATTTTAATATGTGTAGACTAGAATTAAGAGAATTAAGACTGTACATAGCATTATCCTTCCCATGATCGTTCTATTGAAGGAAATGATATGTGTTTGTATAGTCTTTTATAATTTTTTAAAAATAAATTATCATTCATTGCAGTACATATGGTTATAATAATTAAAGTATTTTCTTTAAAAACAATGAAAAAAATTCTAGCCCAATATACTATATATTATGGGTGCTGTTAAACTCAGATCCATTTCCAACCTGAATTTCAGCTCTATATGTGACGATAGAAAATTAACGACACATATGCTCATATTAACAAGGCATATACTTCAAAAAAAATTTTACATTTTCTATAAATGTATCTATGCAATCCATTAGAGTATATGCTTCATTTTTTATAAAAGCATGTACCTCATTAGCTGATGTATACTTTTTAAAAAATTTAAAACACATGTAGACTGAAATTGAGATTGAAAATAGGCTAAATGTAACATTATTATTGAAGGGGTGCGAATCCCCCAATAAAAGATGATGAGACGGGAAAGGGATAGGTGACAATCCAACAAACCGATAGTTGATCCTAGTCCCCAGACTAAGAAGCCTCTGAATTAGTGCCTTTCAATGGGACTCCAACGCTCAACAGTATTGAATAAGAAGACTTTGGGGTTTTTTAGATTTTGAGTGAGATGTGATTGCGATTCCTAAATTTTTAAGATTCTTTTCCTTTCATGGAAGAACTTGAGGATAAGGAAGACTTTGGGGTTTATTGGATTTTGAGTGAGATGTGATTGAGATTCCTAAATTTTTTAAGATTCTTTTCCTTTTATGGAAGAACTTGAGGATAAGCATAATCGTTTAACCTGAACAAGCGCGGAGCCGAGCCAAGATAAAAAGAATAATTATAGATACATGATATGTTAAGACAAAACTAAAATAGTTGGATAATGATCGAGTCTTTATAGAATGACGATCGATTCATATTGAACATTATTTTTTTATTTTTTTCTGTATTTAATTATCTGTAATAAATTATAAAAAAATCTAGAAAAAAATCTAAAAATTTAATTATTCCATCACAAAAAATAGAAAAATGAAACTTCAAAAAACAAAAAAGTGTGAAGAAAATAATTAATCACAAAAATATAATGATATCCTATGAGCTTATATTTTGAAAAGATATTTTAAGGCCTAACTTTCAAAAAATTCAACTCAATATAGTAATGATGAATTATTATTACTAAAACATTCAAATCAGTTCACTGATTCTTTCAATCCTCAAAATTAGATACCAATATTCATATAAAAATAAAGTTTTTGTATTTTTTTAAAAAAGACTCACGACTCCAAATCTTAATGGGCGCTAATACACTTAGTCAATTTTGCAGCCCTATTTTCATTTGTAACGTCTAATGCAGTATATGAAATTGGTTAATGTAGTATATATTTCACTATATTCGTATACTAGTACAGATAAACATATATAAAATATATGCATTTATTTCATATGAGCATGTACTTTAGGGTTTTCTTTGCATATATACCACCTCTTAAATTTTGTTATTACAGAAATACCTCTCTTGCATCCTTGATTGTAAAAATACCCCTCTTACATTTGAAAATCATGCAATGGTACCCCGTGGTTAGATGCCGTGAAATGATGGGAGATCTCCGTTAGTCACCATTTCCTAGTTAATTGTCTAAAATGCACTCCTACAAGCCAAAAAATACCCAAACTCCATCTCCTTCTTCCCATACCCTCTTCTCACTTTCTTCTTCATCCAAACCCTCTCTCTTTTTTCCTCATAACACATATTCTTTGTTTCCTTTTTCATTGAACCCTAATTTGTTTATTTTCCCCAATCCCCATGGAATGAGATCTCAACAACCCACATCCCAAGTACTATTATGGATTTCCTTGTAGAATATGGACATCAATAAAAAAAAGGAAAGAAATCTTATAAATGTCAACAATGGGAACAAGATTTTCTTATCTTCCCCAAATTTGAATCAAATTTGAATCTTGGATTGAAAGAGTGTAGAGAATTTTTAAATGTTTTAAGAGGATAAGGTTTAATGTGGGTGGTAATCCTAGTTAATTTATGTTGGGTGATGGGGTTAGGCAAACTCAACCAGTGGTTTAATCATGGGTTCCAAATGGTGACTTAAATGTGAAGAGTGATCGAGTTCACACCATCATTCCAGAATAACTTTTGAACTCGTACGATTTGACACCACCTAAGACGATCTCATGAATGCTCTGAAAGAATGGCGTAGTGGACATTAGCCACTACTCCTGTAGGAATCTACGTACGATTACGACACACTGTGGAGATCATATTATAATAATGTCAGATTCTGATCATATCGGTCTCACAAAGGTTATGGCATGTTTGAAGTCACGGTGCTCACCGATTCATGCAAGATCGTCTTTTCTTGCTTGTGATTCCATTTGAATCTCGGTCGTCTATATATTGTACGGCTATGATGTCTGCATCATTAAGGGTGTCCTTTTCCTGGTACACATTACATTATAAGTCTCTATGAAATCATTTCACTGAAAAAAGGAGACCAATGATGAACACCTCAAACTTACTTCAATTGCCCCTTTTAACATCATGTTCAGAAATATATTACGCATTTAAATATTTAATAATGAACTGGTTTTCCATATTGTGACTGAAATAATGATGGGTTCAGATTTCTCAGAACATAATTAGGCTACAATCAAAGACTTAACAAAGAGAAACGGCCTAACATCAGATACCAAAATTGAGAATCCTCTTTCACACCAAGCCATTTTTACAGTTGTATAATCTCTCACTAGCTCTCATGTACACATATAATTAAGTACTAGCTAGATTTCCTATAGTCTTATGTACAAAGCAAATGGGGCTAGCTCATGAAGACAAGACCCTCAACACCTCACTCTTGAGCCTCTGCACCACCATCCCCTCCTCCCCAACCACCCTCACCGTGACGGTCATCATCATCGTCTTCCTCTCATCGCACGCCACCGTGGCGGCCAGCACATCAGCCCCACACATCTCGAAGGTGTGCATCACGCGCACCGCCAGGCCTGGGCGTGACATCGCTTGTATGCCAAAGAACACGGATTCGCCTGACACGGCCATGTTCACTGAGGACGACGAAGAAGGGACGGCGCTGGCCTGAATGTTGTTGTCGGGTTTGGTCCTCTTGTTCTTCTGGGATTCCAGGTTCTTGATTGCTCCTTCCAGTTGTCTTATGTAGTTGATTGTCTCTTCAACTATCTTTGCCCTAGGAGCCTACAAATGCACGTATTCGGATTACTGTTGCATCCAGGACACAATGTGATAACAGAAACCATAACTTTTACTAATCCAATGAAATGAAACCATGAAAGTACTTAAGAATGGAAACCCACTAGAAAAACATGTTTTTTTCCTTTGCACATGATGAGAAAAAAAAATCTGAATATGAAAAACCAACCCATACACATATTCGGATCACTGTTACATTCAGACATGTATGGATGTAATACTGAGAGTTGATTTTCATATAATCTGAAATAATGTCCTCCAGAACACAATGTGATAACAGAAACCAGCTTTTCCTGATCCAATGAAATGAATCCATGAAAGTACTCAATGAAATGAATCCATGAAAGTACTGAAGAATCAAAACCCACCAGAAAACATGTTTTTCTTTGCATTCATGAGAAAAAAATAAAACCCATACACATAAACAGAGATGCCCAGAGACAGACAGAGAGAGAGAGAGAGAGAGAGAGAGAGAGACCTTTGGGAAGAGGTTGGGGACAATAGACTGAATGGAAGAGTAGTACTCAGTCATCTTCTCCCTTCTTGCTCTCTCCATCTGCACCTCCTTCCCTTCTCTCTTATCCCCACCACCACCACCACCACCACCACCTCTGTAAGCCTTGCAAGGTTTTGAACCGGAAGGCGTCGCATCCACAACTGATGGCGGTGGCATTGCAGCAGCTGCAGCAGTAGAAGCAGAAGAGCCTTTGCAGTTGTTGATGAAATCCATCAGAATTGTAGAGACGTCCTCGTCCATCACAAAACAAATTTATATAGCAAACCCATTCACTGTGTCACCATAAATGCAAGTTTTTTAATTTTTTTAATTTTTTTTTTGTTGAAGGTAGGATCGTTGAGGGGCATTATGGGAAGATGAATTGGTGGTCTTTAGGGAATGATTGCGGTCAGAGCTGCTGTTTCTGTTTTGAGAAAGCTGAGGTTGATGTTGTTTCTGCTTGATATCTCATCATCATCACCTGTTGATTCTCTTCTCTCCCCCTTCTTTTGATCTATCTCTGTAACAACAACTTCTTCTGCTGTACTTTTGTGGTTTTGGCTGCCACTGTCACTTTCGGAATATGAAATGCAAGACACTGCTGTGACAGTGTTTGTCTTTGGCTTGTCTGCTTAGGTTGGTAGAGTTTATTAGTTTTTTTTTTTGGATATATATATGTCACAAAACCGTGCATCATCAGTTTTACTAGTTTGAAAGTTAGGTAATTAGGACTGCACGGACTGCACAGCATCCATATATGGCAGCCTGGATTTGATATGGGTATAAGCAGACCCATGATTTTTTTTTCTTTTAAAGGGGTTGGTCAATATATAGTTGATATACATAGATAGTCCTTTTACCTAATTATTGTGTTTTATTTTGAACATTGATTGGAAAAAGGAACATCAAGGCACAGTGGCACACTGGAAATCAATTAATCATCTGTATAGGGCATTTTCATGGAACACTTTGCATCTTCTCTCTTATGGTCTAACCCGAAAACATGATTGTTCAGGTCTCCCAAGCACAGTATTAGACACTGTTTGGATCTGTTGATAGTGCTCTGATACCACTTGATGGTGTTTTTAATACACCACTCCACTCTCACTAAGGAAGACAAGAGAAATGATATTGAACACAACCTTGTTGTGGAATAAATTTTTTCTCTTTTATTAATTGAATGAAATGATATTGAACACAACCCATTTAAAAGTTTGGAATTTTTGTATATATATACCCCTGTTAAAACTCAATATTATGAACGTACCCCTGTTAAATTTCTCGGTGCAAAAATACCCCTCGAACTCAAAATTTTAAAAAACTTAACAGTGGCTGATAAAAAATTAATTCGGGGGCATTCTACTGTGTACAAACTCAAGATACTAATATTCAAACTCCACTGTTCTGTAACTATAGTTCTAGAATCTAGATATTCTTTTTAGCTTGTGACAATCTTTTTTATTTTATTTTATTATGAGAATATTGTATGAGAACCTATTGGGATTGAAATTTTTGATATTGGATGATAGTTTGAATGTTGATTTGAGTGAATATTACAGAATATTCAGAATGAATGTTGATTTGAATTTTGTGAATTATTATTATTAGTAGTAGTTGAAAATTTTACAGGGTTATTTAAATCAAATAGCAGTATTAGCTGTTTATTTTTTTTTTGAAATACTATTTGTGGCGATTTGGAACCGTCGCAAATAACCATATAATTACGGCTTTTTTGCAGCGGCTGATAGGAACATCGCAAAACTTTATTTGCAGCAGTAACTAAAATACAGTCGCAAAAAAGTTGCTACGGGTATAAAATGTTGTAAATTATTTGGGACAGCCCTACCAAAACAACTGTACTACCACCGCAACATCACAAATATTGACTCTTTTTTTTGAAATAAAATATCGAATTTTTTTTTGTAGTAATACATTTTTTTTATTACAATAATTTGTAATTGTAACATGCTCGATCCCAAATTAAAATAAAAAATAATTAAAATTTTACCTTAGAGAATCTCAACCATTCATTATATTATTTCAATCAATATTTAACTACATTGATATTTGCATTTTAGGGTGCAAAATTAAATATCAATGTCCTTGAAACCTGTTATTTCTCTTTACTTTTGTCCAATCTATCTCCATCTACAAAAAATAGTGATTATAAATAATAAAAAAATTAGTGGAACATTAATTAATTAAAACGATCAAATAAAATTAATATACAACCACTTGGGTTCAGAAATCTTGTGAACACAACATAGAGTCACCTTGTGAACACCTATCGAAACCTGACACGTGTAACTTTCCCTCACGTGAGCTCACATGGATGGATGACTTATCGAAAACATACACAAGTAATGGAAGATCAGCTGACACTGTCTCTTCACGCTGTCTCACATATTGTGCATCACGTGTTCTTAAGTGATCTCTTTCTTCGAAACCAAGATCCCTAGCCGCCCCTTGTCTTCTTCTCGAGGAGAACAAAAATCGCAAAAATCACCACTCCCGCAGCCGCTCCCAAAGCCCGTCACCTGGTGAATCTAAGTGACCATTAAGATATTGAATAGTCTTGGATGTGCTCTTCAGTTTCAAACTTCCTCCCCCAAACGATCTACATTATTACATAATGGATTCGTGATTCTTAAATTTTCATGTCAAAACATTTCAAGGAAACTTGTTTTAGTAAAAAAATAGAAAATTTGTTTTTATTTTTTAATGCATCAGTTAAGAGCTTCTTTAGTTTTTATTATCTTTATATTGGGGTTTGTTTGAAACAACGCATTAATCAGTGCATTTTATCGCATGCACAATGATCACTTTTTTATCCTATTCAAATGAGAAGCATCAAATTTGTCTAAAGAATGGAGGAGGAATACATGTTACTGAGTTGATCATAGGGTTTTAGCAATACAAATTTGGATTTATTGCACTGTGAGTGTGAGTGAACTGGTATGGGTTTGTTATGTACCATTAAGTTTGATTTCAAAATATTGGAAAGGAAGTGCTTTGTTATGTTTCTTTAACTAAAGCAAGAAGCTGTTATATTAGTTAAATTTTGGGTGTCTTGTGATAATGAATTATTACTTACTCAGATTCGGTGAATAGACAGTTGATCTTGAAACCCTCTTGCCTGAAACAAACAAACTTGGTTGCCTGAGACAACCTTGTTGATACTTGAAACCTTCTTGCCTGAAAAAAAAAAAAAAAAACTGCTCGCCTGAAACAAAAAAAATCTGCTTGCCTGAAAAAAAAAATGATTGCCTCAAACCAGCATTCCCCTCTCCATGTTTTCTGAGACATTTCAATCCAAACCAATACCCAAATCATAGCATAATGTCTGTGACAGTCTTTCAAAAACCAATCATAGCATAACAAAAATCATCACAGCCTCAATATGTATATATGTAAGTATGAGAGATAGAGCAAAAGTCTACCTCCATAAACAACCGTATCCATAGGACTGTATCACCATCAGGGGGTTATCAATTTTTTTCACCAACAAAAAAAAAGTGTGAGTGTCTTAAACACATAGTGACATACTTTCACCAACAAAAAAAAGAAAAAGAAAGACAGACATACAACACAAATACAAATTGATGATACAAAAAGATGGCACATCATCCTTACATGTCACAAACACATAAAACACAAAAAAGATTACACAAACACAAGCACAAACACAAACTGATGATATAGAAAGTAAAATACATCAGCTCATTCAAAAGACACATTCGTCATTCATCATTCAAATCATATCCTTACATGAGTACGATATAGAAATTCATAAAATTCTTCAAAAAAACAGATATTACATCATCCTTACGTGCCAAAGAGGATGAGAGAGAAGAGAATTGCAATAATAACTAACAAAAAAATCTCAAATAGGATCCCAATTGTGATAGGCGGCTAATTTTGTTGGATTGAAGGAGCCGATTCTGAACCTCCAGCCAGCAATAGTGTGATGGTAGTCTTCAATTACCTCTGTTGTACCGGCCGATCGGTGGTGCCGGTCAGTGATGGCTAGGGTTTCAAAGCAGGAGGGAGAGAAGATGGTGGAGGCTAGGGATTCAAGTTGACTGAGGAGAGAGAAGATGGAGGGTATTCATACCTCCATCATTTAATCCCCATCGTCCAGATTAGATCGGACGGTGGGACTGCAAACTCAAAAAAGAAAAAAAAATCTTCAGATTTGGACGCCTGGTTGAATTGGAATACACGGTGGTGATTGAGTTGGAGGATTATACGGCGAAGACTTCTGTGATCACAACATGAGTTGCTCTTCCATTCTCAGTCTTTTTTGTTAAGTGAAGCATGTGAGCAACACATGAGGGAAAGGGACACACAACGCGTTTTGATTGGTGTTCACATGGTGACTCTGTGTTGTGTTCACAGGAGTTCTGAATCCCACTTATAAATGTTTAAGGACATGTGTCCAATGGCATCCTTGATAGTTTTAAGTGTTCCATGTCAGTCATCAATAATTCATACATACCATCCATCATCTAAATGAATTCTCTCAAATAATTTTGCCCAAAGATAAAAAGAACTAAATCATTGAAGGTTTATTGGATAAAGATAATTAAACAAGGAATAAATTAATGACCTATATGTTTCAATAAACAACAAAAAAGATATGAGGGAGAGGAGCGTAGAAAATCTAAATCTAATATAAATATAAAAGATAATGCAGAGAAAAAGAGAGACGAAATACTACATATCTAGTAATTTTAATAAAGACATTACATGATATTTATTTATAAAATCATATAATTAATTTGGATAGAGACAAATCTCAATAGAGTTTATGCGGTGGTCCTTTAGATCAGATCTATCACGATCTCTCAGTGAACACTCAACACTTGATTAGGTATTTAGAAAATATTGAAAAAATAGTTGGGTTTGAATAAATAACAGGGGTTCATAAAGAAATTTTAAGATTATATTAGGTCAAAATCTGATATATCTCTTATACTATGTAATAAATCTACATCTGACATAAATATAAAAGATAATGCAGAGAAAAAAGAGCAGAGATGGAGAAACACAATGTTTTTTTTATATTAAGTTTAATAAAGTCATTATATGAAATACATTTATAGACTCAAATAATTAATTTAGAGATAAATTTCAACAGAGTTTATTAACTAAATCTTTATGTTGAGATTTAATCTTATCCATTAATCTTTGTTCTTTATTCTGATAAGGAGGAGGACCTAGTGCTCGGTGGTCGCATGACCGTGGCATATTACCTAGATTTCATTAACTGGATTCGAAGTACACTCACCAGGATCGTGGTGTTCTTGGGATGGATATCGGCAGTTGCGTCTTCTTTAGTTCAAAACAAAATTAATGTATACTTACAAATCAACAGATGCTTTGTTCATTTAGGTGGAGGAGGTGTAACAGAGACAAGATGGTGGTGGTGATGGCTTCAAAACACATGCGGGAGGGGGGTAGAAGAGGTGGTTGCTAGTGGTGTTTTTATTGGTGACTTCAAAACACATGCGGGATGGGGTAGAAGAGGTGGTGGCTCGCGGGTGGGGACATGGGGACAGTGGAAAGTGTGTCCTTTTTTTTCAATAGGAAATCTGATTTGGGGGGAGTGATTTACTTGGGGTATTTAATTTCAATGGAAAAAAATCCAGAACAAAAATTCAAGACCCGTTCGAATAACAAATCCGAATTCATCTCCCTCAAATTTCTGATTCCCAACCCCCTTTTATGCCAGGGCTGGTAAACGGATTCCCAACTCACTAGGTACGACTGCTTCACATCCCGAACCGGGCCACACTTTCATTTAAAAGTGTGATTATAAGATTGAATTAGTGATAAGCATATTATTTTCACATTTAAACCCTTTAATTTAGTTTTCTATTCCTAATTTTATATGTAATAATGACTAATATTCCAAATTTATATGTTATTACAGGTAATTGAGATAAATGATGATTATCAATGCAAGATACTCTATGAAGCATTTAAAGATATGAATGAGAATCAAGAGGACTCTAAAACTAGAAAAAGATTTGGTGAAGAGAGAATCAAAAATCAAATTCCAATCAAATATTCTTCAAATCAATGTTGAAACCGTCCTACTGTTTTGACCATAACTTTTGCCTCAAATATCATATTTTGACCCAAAATATGGCGTTGGAAAGATATTTGCAAGATCTACAAATCAATGTTTCATGACTATTTTGCAATTCCACCATATTAGGGGTCAAAAATTCATCCGAAGATTCTGCAAAAAATCAATGACGGGAGTTAATCTTGACCATCCAATTTATTGCAAATCAACGGTTGAAATTCAAAGCTGAAGACTATAAAAGGAACACATATGAAGCCAAGAAAAAAAAATAAAAACAAGGAGGAAAAAAAGACAACCAAAGGAGAAAGATTCAAGAGTTTTCTTTTTGTTTTTCTTTTCATATGCTTGTAGTCATTTAGATCTGAATTTTTATATTAGGTTTTTTTTGTTTTCAGAATATTTTTTTTATATAATATGGTTTCTTTTATTTTTCTTTTATTTCGTTTGATCATGACTAGCTAAATCTTCAACTAGATGAAACTGTGCAATGCTAGTTTATGATTTTATATTTAGATCTGAATTCTTCATATTGTTTGTTTTATTGAGTATCAATCTCTCCTTCAATTCTCTTTTGAAACCTTTTATGTGAATTTCTTATTACTTTCTTCAAAAATCTCTTGTATTTGATTTGATAAAATATGCTTTGATTAAGTTATCTGATATTTTATGCTCTTCTTAACAAGTTGAATATTGAGTTGGTAGATTTTATAAAGGGAAGGGAGATAGATCATTATATTAAGGTTTGTAATCGTAGAATCATCTTCAATGATCTCTTGTTTAGGGTTTGATAGGGTATGCTTGATTAACTATTTTGATATCTTATTCTCTTCCTAATGTGTGAATGTTGAGATGATTGTTTTGATTTTAAATCTAATTTTATGAAATAATATGATTTTAAATATTTATTTTCCGATTGATATTTGATTAACGTCAATATCGATTGAGTTATATGATGGAGTTTCATGTTTGAATATAATCCCTACATTGGTATTGCATGGTGGATTCTAAAAGCCTAGTTATCTTCTTATATTCATATTAGTTTTTTTAAAAAAAAACATAATAAAAAAAACTTCATCAATCTTTCTTTCTAGTTCGATTAGTTAAATCAATTAATAATCTGATTTGAACAATTCTCTGTGGGTTTGACCCGTATTTGCTAGATCTATACTACTGTAACGATCCGTGCACTTGCGGTAATTAATAATAACTTAAAATATTCAATCAATTAGGGATGAGAGGACACAGAAAAAGTAAAAGAAAAGAAGTAAATGATTTCAAAGATAACATAAACTATCATAATGCACTGTTTTGTTGTAGTGCTAATTCAAAGATAACATAAATTATCATCAAGCAACATGTACATGCATTAACAAGGCATTCATTCTTTCAAATTATATATAGCATTCATATTGAAATATATGGGGACCAGGCGACCAGCAATGACTGAACATATGATAAAGTTTCACTAATGACGAACAGCTAGTGCTACGGGTCGCCTCTGTTGGATTTCCTATTATTTGGGAATATATGGACCTACATATAGTTATGGAGGATAGGACTGGACCACATAACACCCAACTAACACATGCACCTGACAGAAGTGAAGGAGAACAATTTATAGTCTCACCATAATCTTAATTAAACAGAGTTACATACACATATATAGTTCACACTTGCATAATCTTTCAACAACGTTCAACAAATTTCTACCCAGTTTAATTGAAACACTTCTTGATAGGTTGGATAGAGGTATATATTCCATCTTAAACATAATTTCTAGATTTAATTATTTCTCCAGATAACAGAAAAAGATTTAACTAGAAAAACACTGGCAAAGTTCACAAATAAACAACACAACAAATCGGAGGACACAATATTAATTTAGGATCACACTACATGGATTTGCATTCCCTATGGAGATTAACCATTGTGAGGATGACCATGAAGAGGAGGAGAAAGGAGCTGATGAGCGACACCATGGAGGCAGCACCAACTTGATGGCAGTAACCCTTGAATACGTTGCACACCTTGTTCCACCGTAAGTGAGAATTCCCATGGAGGCCGATGAGCTCCACTGCGACAGCCGCACTGTTACCCGAAAATAGGAGTTCCATCATCATCACATCAGCAATCGCGAGGATCAGTATCAGTTTCTTTGCGTTGGATGCCCGGTTAACCACTAATAGTGCCAAAGAGAACAAAAGATATACGCACGTGATTGCATGGGACACCACGAAATACCTAAAACATCAGTTGAAACATAATACACATCACAAACTGATTATTTTGAAAATTATTTTTAAAACCACAGTTTTGGAAAGATCTCCCACATTAATTTTTCTAAAATTAATTTTGACACATTTTTATAAACAGAAGTTAAAACTTAAAAAACTATAAGCAAATACTAGCACAATAGTATTTAAAATCAATTTAATTGGGAAAATAGATCTTGCAATAGGTCCAAATCTAATTATCATAGAATAAGGCATGTTTTGTATATTATATTTTTTATATGGATTTATTCAGATTTTTATTTAAGAAATATATTGTTTTCAAAATAGTATTAAATATGCCAAATAGAACAGAAATCATATTCACCAAACTATTAAAAACTGCTGATTAAATGGGGTGGCAACAAATTTTTGTGCTCATTGAATGGTAATGCAGTTGGATTCAATGCGAACCGTTGGCAGCTTTAAAGACCGAATTTTTTTATTTAAAAAAAATCAATCCAGTGATGCCAAGTATGGATCTCACTATGAAAAGTCAAAATAATTGATGATTTTGAATTGTATACAATTAGTTATGGCCGGAGATATGGATGAACTAACACACACAAAAAAAAAAAAAAAAACTTTCCACCCACAGCTATAGTTTCATTTCAACTGCTTTAGTTTCATTTCAACTTTTCAGGTATACACATTTATATCAAATCGAATGTATAAATGCATAAATCTTACCAAAGTTAAAATGAAAAAAAAATGCATACATCTTACAAAGGTAAAAAAATATACAAGACCAGATGTAACATAACTTGTAAAATATGGTTTTCCTTGTTTTAATTGTCAGGCAACCATGAGAAGGTGACATTGGGTTATACATAATTTTATAAATACTGTTTTTTTTTTCTTAGTTATGGTTTTAGAGTGTACCATTTTTTACTTTGATGCCATGTTGTGCAAGATATGAGTGTAAATTTTTAGCATATTTACCAATAGAGCATGAATTCATAATTTTGTAATATCCCGGGTCAATAAATTAAAATTAAACGACACTTTTGAACTACTTTGAAAATGAAATGAAATAAGGTTCATGCATATTGATTTGTATAATTGTATTGTTTTAGAGTGTTGCTATTTGTGCAAACATATATTGAATTCAGCTATGCTCATGAGTAGTGAAATATATATTGCAGTGCATTTGTCAAGTAAATCAACATGACAAGGATACATTAAATAATATAACAAAGAAACGTATACATATTAACTCATATTAACTCATTAGTTACATCATATTTTATCCTTTTTTTAAGCATCTCATCATTGTCCATTTATTCATGCTTTTAAACATCCCGGACAAAAAGATCACACAAATCTCGGAATATCGGAGGAAATCATAATTGTATCATCTTTATTATTTCTATTAAAAAAATTACACTAGTGGTAACATCACGTCAGCAGCATTATGAAGTAGAAAATATGTAAACTTGATCAAATATATGTTACAAAAATTAAACACATATCGAATGAATCAATGTGGCCTTAATGAGCACATCAAGATTATGCAATTTCTATCGTATTATATGCTTGCTTTCAAATAAAAAACCAACAAATTTACATGAAGTTTCTAACTATTTTATTTTAAAGGGCAAGATAGATATTTTACAAATCATAATCAAGTTTACAATAGGTCCAAAAAGTCTCTAGCTATTGTTCTAATTAAAACGAACTTACGTGAAAGCAGAGAGGTGGTGCCACTTAGCGGCCAAAGCAACGGGAAGCGGAGGCAAGGTAGGAACGATGGTGATCGGGACGGTCTTAACTTCGGTCGCGGTAGCCATGATAACCACGGCTGCGGTAGTGGTAAGCAAAGCGATGAGCCGGAGGAGGAGGTCCGAGAACCGGAGGGGGCTCTGGTGAGCTACCTCGACGTCGCTCGCCTTATCGCCTTCCATGGCTTTGTGCTCCATAGAAAGTTAGGGTTATATGGGAAATATATATGTGTTGTTGCACTGCAAAGAGAGAAGAATAACAGCTCTATGTATATATAGACTTTGAGACGATCGAGTATTATTAATAATGAACTTGAGTTGGTTGATTTCGGTGACAGTGGAGTTAATGGGTGTGGAAACCTTTTATATATAGAGTTTATTATTCCAACTGTATGTTCCCTCTTTTTTCTTTTTTTTTCTTTTTTTTTTTTTAGTAAAAAAGAATTTGTATATAACACGCCTCCCATATAAACACCTCACGGGGTGTTTTTTTTTAAACAGTGTATTAATGAAAGCGTGTTACCCTAAAAAATCCAAAAATTAAAAAACCTAGTCAGCGCTGACATGGCAGCGCTGATCGGGTCCAGGATTAGTTTCTGCAATTAAAATCAGGGCGGAGTTAAAAGTGAAATTAAATTATTTCAATGGGTTATTTATGAAAATTTTCCTTTATTATATCAACTGTGCGTTCCTTTTGTCCCAACGCTCATTTTCTCATCTAAAAGTTGGGGAAAATGATACATCCAGTCACAATCATCAACAAAAACTCAGATCTCAATTGTTTTCATTTTTTTTTAAATAGTAAACATCATATAATGAGGTATATGGTTTGATAAAAAGTGTATATTGCTCCATTTCAAATTGAATGAATCCATTTTTAGCAAGTGTAAGAAAAACTTTAATGAGGTATATACATCATCTAACAAGGTATATGTTTCATTAAATCTATAACGAGGTATATAGGGTCTATGTTTTGATTGGTGATTGTGACCGAGTGTATCAGCACTCAAAAGTCGGCCCAATTATGTTGTTATAAGCCCTGTTGGGCTTAGGCTGTTGTGGGTTTGTACCACATGGTTGTTGTTAGCCCATGGGTCCTGTCACCCCCTTAATTGGGACTTGGGACTATGGGTCGACATGGCCTTTGTATAAATTTTAAAAAAAAACAGCTGTATGTTCCTTTTTGGATATATATATAAAACATCCCAAGAATCTGAAATTGAGAGAGAGAGAGAGAGAGAGCGCACGTTTGAAAACACATTAGAAAAAAATGAATTTTAAATAAAGCAATTTAATTAAACTTGATTCTTATGTAGCTACGCTTTTTAAAAATTATCATTTTTGTTGTTAGAATAATAAAGAAAAATAATAATGAAAATCTTATTTTATTAGAGAGAACGAAAACTCTTTTTATATAATAGTTCATGATAGTGTTACATAAGACACTAACAAACTAATATGTAATCTAAGAGCATCTCTAATGGAATGTTAGTTAATAATGTTAGAGTGCCATGTCAACACTTTATCACTCAACTAGATATTCATTTACTACATCTTTTTTATTATTGTTGTTACTCCAATGGACTAGCTAAATAACTAGTCAAAATAATAGTGGGTCCATCTCTCCACCCACTCAAACCTCTCCACCCACACAAAATAATATTTTTTTGAATATTTTAAATGGTAGGACCTAATTTATGGTTAAAGCATGCCAAATTTAACACTTCCCTTAACATATGACAGTGAGACCCACATTTACATGCCCTTAACACTTCCAGACACATTTTACATGTTTTCTAAAAATCTGCAAACTATGAGTTATGTCCATTGAAATCTAACACCTTTAACATTTGTATTAAAAATTGTAAGTAACTTTTTAATTAAACTTATTTTTTATAAAATGTTTGGAAACACATTTGCGTTTTTTGCTTTTTAAAAAAGCAAAAGCGGCAAACTTAACTTTGGTTAAGTCAACAAACACTTTCCACTTCTATAAAAGAGATCAAATGATCAAATCTTGAAAGCACCCATTCTTTAAAAAATTCAAAAAATACAAATCTAAAGCGTGTACAGAAGGAAGAAAATGAAATATAATACAAACAAGATAGGAGATGCAAGACAATGAGTACAAGTTGGGGAGGCAAGTTGGGGCATCTGCTAGCTGTACCTGTACATGTTTAATGCTACATCTAATCATCTGATCCTTCCTCCATGCATGTATATATGGTTTTAGATTGATGAAGCACTAAAAAAATGAAAATTGGAGACGTGGATAGGCAGATAGCTAGCTAACATTATTATTGCTCCAAACGCGTGATGTTAGTGTGAATTAATGCGAATGTATGGAAATGGATGGCATGTCCGTCCATAACGGATTTGATTTTAAATCAATTTTGACCAGGTCAGGTCACCTCAACGTTTATATACATTTTTCTTTTTTTATCTTTACATAGAAGAGTAAATCACGCCTCCTATGATACATGGTTATAAATCATGTTTCCTTAATAATATCTCATATACAAATCTTTTTTCATTTTTTTTAATTTAAAATATAAAATTGTTGTTTTATAAGATTAAATTTTATATCTTATTTGAATTTAGATAATCTTATCCTAATATTAAAATTTGAAACTTATCTAATTTTAAATTTTCTTATAGATATATTTGATTGATAGATTTCATAAAGATTATGTGGATAATATGAAAAAATTCATGGTAAATCTAGCTATCAAATCTATCCTAAATTTTAATATCCATAATTTTTAAAATTTAAGATTCAAGTTTTATAAGAATACTTAAAAATATGTTTTATTAATAGGAAACGTGATTCATAATCACGTCTTTTAGGAGACGCGATTGAAATCAGTCTTCTATGTAAAAATGAACAAAAAATTCATCAGAACTGATCTCAGTATCAGTGTTGCAATTAAAACTGATCTAAGCCTGTCGTGAAACTAGAAAAAAAGTTGGGGTCGCCCTTTTCCTTTTGCTTGGTAAGTTTGATTATTTCATTCATTTTTCAAAATAATACATGTGTGCAATGATCTGTGTGGAATGTACAAAAAAGAAGAAAGAACAAAAGAAGCTCGATCTGCCGCTGACGCTGGTGATGGCATGCAATGTTGAGTGTTTGTGTGAATTGGAAACTGTTCGAATATTAGATGGTAATGGATGATGATGTTTTTTTATAGGAAACTTAGACTTTATAACTTTGGAAAGGATTACAAGTTCGAATCTTACCTCAAAGCAAAAAGAGAGGTTAGAGGAGAAAAAACACAGAGGATTACAATAGAAGGAAATTGAAATACAAAAGGAGGTAATGGATGATGTTTATTTATTTTTTTATATTCGTTGTCTGAATTAATTCATCTAGGTCAGCTATGTAAAAACCAAGTGATCCGTGTCATCATTGAGATATATATATTAATTTTTATATTCGGATCTCTTTGATACAGATTAGATACGAATATTTTTTTGAATAATTGACATATTTCAATATTAATATTAATTTGGGTATTCAATTGATATATTAGAGAGAGAGGAAAATTAAAATTGATATTTTAAAGTTTATTCTTTCTTTCAGATATTATACATTATAAATTTAATAGTAATATAATATATTACGATTGTGATTAATCATATAAGATAACAAATATGAACAATATATAATACAAACATATATATTTTTATAACATTAGTCAAATATGGATATTTTTCTAATTAGATACACTGATATTCATATCCGTGCTTCGAATATTTGAATATCGGATATTTTTTTATTTTTGAATACCAATTCAGATTTTTTCAAACAATTGATAGGCTTACCTACGTGGCAGCCTCTGTGTGGTTGCCACATGAAATCTAATCATCTTTTGGGGAGGCATGACTTTGAGCCTTGTTTGAGACTCAACAAAAAGAGTGTTGTTAAACTCAGTTTAAAAAACCATCCATTTGTCGGGCCCCCACGTCGGCTAACCACGTGATTTTTTTTTCTTTGTAATATCCCCCCCCCCCCCCAAAGTTCTTGCCCATTTTTTTTTTACTGCCACTCTTTTTTTTATCATTTTCTCTTCCATCATTCTTTGTTTTCATTTACTATTTCACTTTCTCTCTCTCTCTCCTAAACAACAACTACCACAAACAGCCATAGCAAATCCATGATAAGGTAATAAATATTCCTCGTTTGTAGTCAGGGGGCAAAATATTGGTATATGCATAGTTTTCATAAGATTCCAATATTTATTCATCTTCATCTTCTGTTTGATTTGTGACAATCTTTTCATCAAAGGTAGCTCTAAAGTTGATGATACTAAATATTCTTTGTTTACCACTGTTTATCAATGGAAAACTTTTTTCTTTTCATTTTGGAATGCGTGTATAGATTTTTATAACGTATATACTTACTTAAATGTCGCACATATGTCGGCATGGATTTTGATGGGGTGTCGTAATCTTAGTTCTTTCAAGCTTGGTTCTGGTCCGCACAAGATGTTATGAATCACCGCTTGCAAGATTGTCCAAGGTGACTCTACAGCTCACGAGGACGTCGTGTGATAACCACTTGCTTTTGAGGTAAAGCAAGAAACCATTATGATCATCTCGCGGAAGTTGTGCAAACGACTTCTTCACGTTGACGCAGCCGGCCATGCAACGCAATGAAACTTAAGTACTTCACACAAAATGATTAAGATCCAGTTAGAACAAGAGTAGTAAATTATTCTAAAATGAAATATAAAAAAAAATAAAAATGAATCTTCAACACGCACCGCGTTGGTTGGTTTAGGGAGGGGATTAGTAATATTTTATTAACCCCTCTCCAACAGATTAAACCCCTTTAAAATATAATGAAAAATGAGTTGGGATTGATGCACTAACTAGATGATGTAAATGAGAATATCTAATAAATGAAAATTAATTCCTAATATAGTTAAAAACTAAAACTTAACTATCATCATTCTTTTTTCTTTACATCCATTCATTCACGTGATCACATTCATCTCACGAAAATAATTTAAAATACAAACCTTCATAAAATCAATCGTATGTCATCATAAAAATAAATGATGTTTGATATTTTACAGTATTTTATCTTTTCCTTTTCCTTTAAACATAAAGTCAATAAATTTATTTATTTGGTCTCATATGTGATTTTGAACTATCTATATTATGTATTAAAAAATATTTTAATTAACTTTCAAATATTGTATATAATGGATGTCATGAACTATTTATGTTATATCTATTTTGATATTTTAGTATTCAAATTGAATTTTTTTTTATGAATACAATTCGCATTCATGTCAAAAATAATTTTTTATTATATTAATTAAATATAGTGACCGAGCGATCTAACTCACTTTAAACAGGGTGAGGTGGGGCGGATATGAATTTTAAGATGTAAAACCTGAAATGTAATGGAGAGGATATGAATTTCAAATTATAAAACCTGAGGTGAGGTGGGGCGGGTATGAAGTCTAATATTATATAGACTGGTTAGGTTAAACTATGGTAAACCCGACTTCAAACCCGACCTCAAACCCGACCTATTGCCATCCCTACATGAGGTTAGAAATAGGGCTGAGTATAACAGCGCCAGTTGGTTGAATATACTCTATACACTGAGCCTTGCTACCAAAAAATAATAAAAATGAAAATGAAAAACTCTATATTAGATTAAAAACTCTGATAAAGACTTGGGGGCTCCCATATCATTAATTTCATATTCTATTTGTATTATTACTCTTCTTGTTCTCTCTTTTTTTAATCAGGAGATAAAGAAAGTTAATATTATCTTATACCCATTCTAATATAAAGTGTTTCACATTTAAGTGATCAACATAATTTATGTTAGATACTGAATTAAAAGAAGATACTAAATAACTGATTAATTGTTATCACATCCATACTTGGGCGCGTCGTTTTTGGAGAAATCACCAAGGTGGATTAAATCTTGTCACTGAAATTTATTTTTCTAATCTTTTTTAAAAAACTTTGAACCATGGAAATCGTATTGCCCAGTACACCCAAACAAATAAGAGTGTTGTTAGTTTTTTTTTAGTCTAATTCCAGTCTCATATGTGTTGATAAGTATATACTTCAATATAAATTTTTCACATTTTTATAAATATAATTCATTGAAATATATATATTATTTTTTTATAAAAACATGTACCTCAATAAATGATACATATTACTTAAAAAAAATTAAAGCACATATAAACTAAAATGGGAGCTGAAAAAAAACAGTGAGAATAAACCGTGAGAATAAAGTGAATAAAGTGTCTTTAGTCGTGATAGCATAAATAAGGGCCATTCATTGTAGGGATATATTCTCCACATTCAATTGAGCTAGGCTAGTATCTGGGGAATAGTCCTCTCCAACAAGTTATGCCGAGATTAAGTATCTGGGGAATAGTCCTCTCCAACAAGTTATACCGAAATTCCCTCTGATCAGAAAAGAATATGATTCCATGACCACTATAGTGGATGCACTCAAAAGCATCTTTTTTTCAAGTATAAAGGAGACCATTTTAACCAGTCCAGAAACACCAGCTCATTCAATGGCTGACTACAGTTCTTATTCAAATGGAGGATACACAAAGGGCAGGTTCGGCGGCAGGTACCAGGCATGGGACGCCACCGCCTACAACAGAGCTGGAGACCAAGTGAATGGGTGGAACAACCCGGGTGAGGCGTATCGTGATCATGTGTGCAGACCTGTCATCGTTGATGTGGATGGTCGCTTGTTGCCGGTTGTCCTAAACTGCCCTCGTAACAAAGATGGCACCACTGGAACAATCGAAACTGTACTTGAGCAAAAGCCTGTCAGAGCGTATAGAGAGGAGACGACCACAATCACTGAATTCAACAATGGTGTGCAGACAGCAAAGAGCATAGAAAGCAAGACGGGTTTTCCTGGGGGCATGTTCCAGCGCCAGGATAAAAGCCCGAATGGCTACCCCGGGTATGATGGTTCCTTTGGACGAAAAGAATCTGATTTTGAGCAGAAGGAAATGGGTTCTGGAGATTGGAGCGGGTATGGTCATTCCAGGTGGGGAGCCCCACAAGGCTATGAAGGTTCACTCAGCAGGCCAATGAGAGGTGTGGGGGACGCTGTTGATTATGTGAGGGAATCAGCAAGGCCATTCTCTGGCACTACAACTTCAGCTCCTCGCCAATACTTTGCATCTCGTCCTGCATTCCCTGCTAGTGAAATGGACTCAGGCACAGGGAACATTGATAGCAAGGAGGCTGCAAGAAAGTACAACGGCAGGTTCTTCTGAAAAAACAGAATACTGGTTATATGCTTGTGCAGGATGGCATGTGCTGCACTTAGTGATGTTCTGCAGTAGTATTTGAATTTTTCTTTTGTAAAAGCATTGTCAATCTATCATATATGCTATATGACATGCACTTCTATGTCAATCTATCCAGGTGCTAATAAAATCAGCCAATATGCCTAAATGTCTGTCAAGCAGTAAGTCTCATATGACATTATTAGTTTAAACACACACAAACAAGGGAGACCTCAAACTTCTCCATGTTTAGCAGTTACATGGAATTTGGACAGGGTCTGTCTTACAAGGATGAGCTGCTATCATATATATTAAATTTAGATGCACATAAAATAATCATATGGACTATATCTTAATTTTCACATTGAATAATTAATTCTGCAAATAAACCCAAAGTTGAAATGGAAGGACAACCCATGATCTTATGCAGTGGAAATCTTGAAGATATTTGCCTCAAACATGTACTGGTAGTCTTCTGTGAGAGCAGTTTATCTTTCTTTCTGTATCTTCTTCTGTTCATATCAAAATTGTGAACAGTTCACACAAAAAGGTATGAATCTATAAATAACTAGCCATGATCAATATTTTCGTAAGATTTATATGTACACAATGTTTTAATTTCTTCTGAAAATTAAGGTTTAGGAGACAATCTATCTATATTACTAACCAAAAGTGTTTTCAACTTCGTAATACTTTCATTTCCAAATTTACCCTTAAAATTTTTATGATCCTATCTATCTATATTACTAATCAAAAGTGTTTTCAACTTCATAATACTTTCATTTATGAATTTATCATTAATTTTTTATGATCATTATTTATTTATTAAGGGTAAGAATGAAAAAAGAAGGATAAAGATAAATTTTTATCAAATCTAATGAATAGTGGTGATCATGCCATATCATCATTTTTTATTAGTATTATTTTTTTAGATTTGATTGAGATAACTATAGAATATACATAAATTTTAAATAGCATAACATCATATCCACCAAATCTCATTCAATTATGATAATAATGGATTATTTTTTAATTGTAACTTACTTATTATAATTTTATAATATATTTTTATATATTTTCAGAATATTTTTTTAATGATTTTACATTATATCTTAAAATATATTTTTATTTATAATTAATTATAGAATACTAAAAATATTAAGAATATATGATATATCAATTTTTTTATAGCACACAACAAAAATAAATATATATGTAATCCTTGATTATAGAGATAATAATTGATCTTTATCTATCTATTTATATTATTAACCAAAAATGTTTTGAATTGTATTATATAATTTTACAAATTTACCCCTAATAAATTTTTTAATTTTTACGAATGATTTATTTAACCATTATTAAAAAATTTATTACATCATTTATTATATATAACATGATATATTATATCATATATAAATGGATTAAAAAATTTAAAGGTGTTGATTGTGGGCATTTATTTTTCAAAATATTTTTTTATTTACACGCACATCGTGCGTGGGAAAAACTAGTAAAAGACTATACTACTTTTGGGAAAATTCAGTCACAAGCAACATGGAGAGAATATATGCATCCTTAAGACAACTTTGGCCTTATCTAAAAAACCATTACCATTTTTTTTCTTGGGGATATTATGTTCGCAGTCAATTGAGTTTGCATGAGTGAGGAAAATTATAACATGTTATGTTTATGGGTTAAAGACATTTACATCCTTACAAACATAGGTAATCCCATATAAGTCCTTGTTAAAGTTGGAGCACACGGACAAGTCCCTAAAAACTCACAAAAACTTAATTATCATCCCTAGATGAAATTTTCAATGAAATTTAATGAAATATTATCAGAATAGTCCATCACTGTGTATTTGTATAGACATCACAGTTCCTATAAACAATCATAAATACAATTTAATCCATGCGAAAGACTAAATTACTTTTATAGAACTTTTACATTTCTTCATCTTTTATCTCGACATTATTTGGAGGGATTAGAAAATTAGGGACAATTTAATTGTTTCATGGCATAAGTTAGAGTTAACTAAAGTAAATTGAATCATGGTTAAATTCTTTTGACGCTAGGGATGTGTACGGATTTTTGTGAGGTTTCAAGTACTTGTACGTCTACCCCAACTTTGACAAAGATTTATATGGGATTACTCATGTTTACAAAGGCATATATATCTTTAACCATATGTTTATATGAATTAGAACAGTCAAAAAAAAAAAAAAACTAGGGAAAGGATAAGAGAAGACCTGTGTTTCCTCATCCATGATTCTACATGTCTTGCAAGTTTTCCTGCAAAACATAGAATACACATACTGGAAGATGTATCCCTGCACCTGTAATGTCAATTATTTTTTGTAGGAAGTTTAGAGAAAATGCAAGAGAATTAATGTTTTCCAATCTTGAAAGAAGTAGATTTGTTGTAGAGTCTAAAGAATGAGTTTTCGAGTGATAAATTTCAAGAATTAAGAATGAATCCCAAAGTCGGTGTCCATCTCCTTGAAAGTAAATAGACATGTAACGCTACTGCTAACCTTTCACAAGATGAGGCTTTCTTGGGGTGCCATGTTTAAACCTCCAAGTCTGTGTCAGTGTCACTTAGCTCTTGGGCAATGCGGCTTGTGGATTAGCTCAAACACTATCAATTCTTCATTTGAAGTACGTGAATTGCCCACCCCAAAGTATCATGTTTGGGCTAAATATAGCTTTCCTAAAAAATAAAAATAAAAAGACTAAAAAGTTCCACCAGAAAAATATAATCCTATTAACATGCTCACTCCGGTCAGATGACTCCCACTGGGTTTGCAATTTCCAAAATCAGAATTTGATCTCAACGGGGTTGTTTAAGTTGACATACTAGTACAATGTCGATTCAGCACTTGTGAAGAAAACTAGACCAACTTGGGTATATGTTATACAAGTCTATGGAGAAGCTAATAACATCCACTGTATGGTAATGCTACTGTGGATATGAGATTGCCCATTCTTCATACCAGTCATATACATGAGTTGTTATATCTCTTTCTAAATGATACAACTATCCTGTGATGCTTGATTTCTCAGTTTCAAATTTTTAACTGTCACTGCCAACATCAAATGACTTGTAATTCTGCTTGAAAAGTCATAATGTTAAAGATCAAAACAAGGAACACTATAAAGTACCACTTCCATAAAACAATTATATCAAATCAACAACAGAAAAGGATTCATTATCAGATGGAAACCACTCAATTAAATAAATCAATCATAATTCATTAACAGACCCTTGTAAAATTTGTTAAAAAAAAAGACGTCATTACAGAGATTCACACGATACAACAATTTCTCAGATATACAAACACCCAAATTGAATAAAAGTGATACAGAATTGCATACCACATTACTTGTTCTGATCAAACCTCCCAAAATAAATCAAAAGATGGTCTGCTCGCCAAGCTCCTGTCCCGCCATTCCCTCCCTAATCACCCTCTCAAAGAACTCCTCCAACGTATCGCTCCCATAACTCGGCGTCTTCTCCTCACTATACTCCCCCTTCTCAGCATCCCAAACCAGCATGCTCTCCGCCGCGTAATACCTCCCAATCCTCCCAAACTCCACGGCATCCTCCATCGCCGGAAACACTTTCGACAACAACCCAAGACCCCCAATCACAAAGTCCATAACCTCAATCGGAACCTTCAAGAACTTGGGCTCCTTCCCCAACAGTCTGAACAGCATCTCCCCCTGCTCCAGCGGCGTCAGCGCCTTCCCGGGCCCTCCAATCGGCAAGATCCTATTGACCTTATCAGAATCCACAACGCAATTCGCGATGAACGACGCGAGGTCACGCTCGCTGATCGGCTTGCAAGCGCAGAGCCGCCCGTCCCCGAACATCACGTACGGCTTCCCGTCCTTCACGATCTCGACCTGCCCGCCGAGGCTCTTGAAGAAGGCCGTCGGACGGACGATGCTGTACGTGAATGCCGGGTCCGCCATGGCTTCCGTTTCGAGCTCCGCCTCGAACTTGAGCTTGGCACGCTGGAACTCCAATTGGGGCTTCTGGACGCATATCGCAGAGAGGAGGACGAAGTGGGAGGCGCCGCGAGCGCGGGCCGCGGCGAGGCTGTTGCGGGTGGCGGAGTAGTCGACGGTCCAGGAGTCCTTGATGCCGCCGCCGCGGCTGGCGAGGCAGCTGACGACGGCGTCGAGGGAGGTGACGCCGAGGCGGGAGAGGGACGCGTCGAGGGCGGAGGGGTCCGTGACGTCGGAGAAGCAGACGGTGGAGCCGCGGAGGGAGGAGAGGGTTTGGTCGCGATTGCGGTCGCGGGCGACGGAGATGACGTTGAACCCGCGGCGGACGAGCTCGCGCACGACGAATTTGCCGATGTAGCCGGTGGAGCCGACGACGAGTATGTTGACGGAGGGGGGGTCGCGGTCACGGAAGGATGGGAGGGGAGATGGGGAAGTAGTCGGGGAGGGGAGTAGTGGGGATGGGTTGGTGGTGGTGGTGGAGGAAGATCGGACGGTGGAGATTGAGCGGGGATGGCGGAGAGGGGGAGGGGAGAGGAGGAGGTGGAAGGGGGGGTGGAGGTGGCGGAGGGTGGTTGGGAAGTAGAAGGTGGTGGATGGTGGTGGTGGAGTGAGAGAGAGAGCCATGGGGTGTTGTGGTTTGGGATGTGGATGCTGGTGGACTTTGGATATGAAAAAATATTATAAAGCGCACAAATCAATGTTTAAAAAATATTTTAAAAGGGGGAAAAATTCCAACAATCCTTGAAAATCCATATAACACATTGAGTTCTTAAAAATATCCATATAAATTCAAATAGTTCTTTAAATAAAATTTTCGTTGACAGATAAGTAATACTAATAGTCACTAACGACGTGTTAAAAATGTAAAAAATTTCTGTAAATAATGATTTTATCCCTTGAAAAAATCTTATCTAAAGAGATAAAATTATCATTTACAGATGATTTTTCATATTTTTAACACATTGTAGGGGTTTTTTGTATGCTGTGTTTTAACCAAACGGAATATTCACAAAATATATATAATCTGTCAACAAAAGTTTAACTCTGGGGGATATTTTGATTTACATGTATTTTCAAAGGGTTATGTGAACTTAAAAATATTGGGGGATTATATAGATTTCAAGCAGTTAAAGGGGGGTTATTTTTGGATTTTTCCTTTCAAAAAAACTGTCATAAGCAAAACACCTTTACTTTTTTAAAAACATATTTATATGCTATCTAATTTATTTTTCATGTTATATATATAAATAATGTTTTTTGAAAAAATTTAGAAATTTTTACATAATTATCAAATTTTATTTTTAATGCTTTTAAATATTTCACTTAAACATCGTAACATGGTTTTATTAATCACGTTGGTGGATCTCGTCGAGGCGGGGGCGGGGGCGGCGTCGGAGGATCTTGAGGGGTGTTTAAATAAGAGGGTAAAATAGAAAATTTTAACATATGTTAGTGGGTCTGTTAGTGAGAGGGACCCAAAGATAATATGTTTACGTACTGAAGGACTTATTGGTAAGGTAATAAGTTCAAGGGACTAATAGTTAATAAATAGGTATCCCTAGGGACCCCTACTTAATTTTTCCTAAAAAAATGATAAATAAAGAAAGGATGTTTTGCGTGTATACCATCCAAAAATATGCTATTTAATATTATAATACTCCAAATAACATGTTTACTTTTATACTATTGAAATATATATAATTTATGCATATTTACCATGCTAGTTAACTTTCATCCAAATTTCCATTAAAATCGTTAAAATCTTGGAGAAAATACCAAATTACCTTTATTAATTTTTTTCATATTTTATCTTATCAAATACAATATTTATAAAAATAAAAAATATTAATTTGAACATGAAAATGATAAATTTCATCTAAAATTCAAAAACTTAAAAATTAATCATATAAATTATTTATTAGCAAAGACATAACAATTATTAATACCTGCATTAGTAAATATGAAATATAATTACTTTGAGAATAATTAATCATATATGTTATAAAATGATAAATTTATTAAAAAGTTTCATCTTGATTGTAAGGTTGTTTGGAAAGAACATGAAATTAATTAAGTTATTATGTTTAATTATTTACATTATTACAAATATTTTATGTTAACGATATTTTGTCATTTTTACTTTTTGGTTAAGAAAATATCTATAGTTAAGATTCATTTTGGTTAAAAATGATAAAATAGGGGCACGATTTTACATTAAGAAAAATTATAATGGTATAAAAATTTATGGTATACATGTAAAAAAACCCATAAAGAAATTATAAAAAAACTATGAATAAAATATAAAATGCATTAAATCCAATTAAACATATGCGTCGTTAGACAACATATATACTTCGTTAAACATTTATTAAAAATGAATTCATTCAACTCGAAATAGAGCAATATATATTTTTAGTCATGATACTCAGACCCCAAAATATAAGCCTCACTCATAAGCTCTATGAAGTGACATCATCTCATTGGTTGACTTATTGACTTTTCAAAAAGGATAAAATAGCAAAATATAAATTTGCCATTCATTAAAAGTCTGTCCCATTAATCCAAATCGTCCCATTTTCTCTATTCAATTTTGACTCTTCCATATGAATCTTGAAATCCATTTACCCATTTAGATAAAAAAAAATTTCCCATTCACTTATTCGAAAATTCACTTTCGTTCTGTTTCGTCAATCCCTCGCAGCCGACTCGATGTTCTTCCACCATGAACAGATCGATCGAGCACTGAACAACAATCTTGGAATGACTGCTCCCCTTCGGATCGCTATCATGGAAGCCATGAAAGCTTTGCTTCGATTTCGATTATGGTTTTTCTCTGTATTAAAAAATGTTATTTATGAAAATAATGAGAGAGAGAAAGGTAAAATGATTATATAACATTTATATGATTATAGCTGTAACAGAATGTAACAATATTGCTTAAATGTAACAATGTTGCATAAATGTAATACAAATATGTGAATGTAACAGTCTTATGACATTCATGTTAAAAAATGTTGTAGAAACAAAAAAAGTAGAGAAGAAATATAGCAGACTTCTCTGCAAAAGTGATTCAAACATTTGCTCTTAATGACTAATTACCTTTTTTATATCTATTTCGCAACAATAAACACATGTAATTAACTGTTACTTTTATTAATGTAACAAATATAAATCAATATACGCATGTGATTGACTGTTACATTTACGAATGTAAAAAATAAATAACACAAATATGAAAAATGAATATTAACATTATCAATAATGTAACAGTAACATCATACAACCTATTCATATACAAAATGTAATAATATCGAGTGTTACATTTAAGATATATGAGCAAAAATAAATCAAACTGTGAAAAATGACATTCAATATATAAAAAAAAATTCGTGTTTAAAACAAATAAGTGGTTGAAAATCCTCCAAAACAAACTTCCAATCTGCTTCTATTTATTCTTCAGAAAAATAATAATGTTGAAAAAAAATTATCTCCAATCCCCTCTCTAGTCGTATGAATATTTTTAGAAGCAAAAACAAACAAAATAAGATTCATCAATTCAAAACATTGTTAGTCTTTTTAGAGAAGGTTTTTAAGAGATTCAAACATAAAAAAATAAAAAACCAAGATGTCGATCTCCCTTCATCTTCACTTATGGATGATCCATCGATAATCATAATTGAATATCAAACATAAAAAAAAATTCAATTGTGATAATTAAAAAAAAAAACTGTATTTGAAAATCCAAAAATTGCACCGTTCCATATGAGAAAATCATAATTATCCCATAATTATGGTGAGTAGAGTAGTTACGCTTGAAAGATATATTAAGTATTACATCATTACATCAGCTTATAAAATGGAGCTTATGAATAATTATTGATATATTTTTTACGAACATGTAATTATATTTATTATATTTTAAAAATAAAAAAATATAAAGCTGAGTTTTGAATACTAGAAATGATGAGTCATGATTGTGATTTTTTTAAAATAAAGTCATATATTCAGTCTCACCTTAAGCGCAGACTGAATTAGGGTTTCTCGCAGTGGAGTTTATCACCGTGAGATTTTGATTTTTGTTCGACGACGAGCAATGAAACGCGGGCATTTCAAGATGAAAGTGGGGGATGAAGCCTCCGCCTCCGCCTCCGGAGGATCGAAGCCGTTCAAGAAGAAGATGACGATGATGATGAAGAAGAACAAGAGTCGGATGGGAGGCGGGAAGGGGCTCTCGCTGGAGGCCTTCGCCAACGCTAAGACCGGGTCCACCGACTACAATCCTTCCCTCATCAGTGAGTCCGATATGCTTCTCCCCAATCTCTTCAACACTTTCGTTTGCTGATCTTCGCTTCTCGATCCAATTCAAAATAACAGATATTCCATCTTCAACGTCAAAAAGATAACGCCTTTTAGTAGGTCGAGCACCCATCGATAGGCTTCTCAATGTAACCAATCAACCAATCGTGTGATAATGGACCCAAAATCAATTGGATCCCAAAGCAATGTGAACGAATTGCTTGACTCAAGCTTGTTTTCATTTCCCCTCTAAGGAGGTCAGGGTATCAAATCCAGGAGAGCACTCATTTTTCAAAAAAAGCAAACCCAACTTTGATTAGTTGGCTATCCCCCCCCCCCCCTCATGAAGGAGGTAAGGGTATCAAATCCAGGAGAACAACAATCTTCAAAAAAAAAAAATGTTTTCTTCATATCTTGCCCGCATATCATTTTATTATGTTATAATTACAATTTTAGTGTTTTTGTCCAGTACATAGTCGGTTAGACTAGACTATTCTCGATTAGGGAAAATAAAAAAAACATATATATCAATTCTTTTGAGAATGTATTTCATTTTCATTGTGAAGGTATGAACTTCATTGGACAACCTTCAAAAAGAATTTAAATTGAGTTAGGACTGTTGTGATCTTAGCCTATACACCGTCAAATTAAACTTCTCATTGCCATGTTGTCCTATCAATGGATTGGAAACATAAGGAACCTATCTGTTTAATCTTGTTGGCGACTTGGATGTTGTTTGATGTTTTATGAAATTGTATATTCTCTATGTTGTAATTCCTAAGATTTAGTGAAACTATTAACTCAAGCTCCTTCCTTTGGAAGGCAAACAAAGAGGTTTAGTGAACATAGAAGTAGAAATGAACTAACAAGTTATGTGTTTCTGATGTTTAGTGTTTCATTGGTCTCTTGGTGTACATAGATTTGCTAACGATACTTCTGCAGTATTTTCATCAACAATGTTCTTGACATTGCTATTTCCTTTCAAATTAATAATTAAGATTGTTAGAGATTTTGTGCATCATTGACTTAAGCATCTTTCCCATAATGTATTTCATTATCAGTTGATTGTGTTCCCTCTGCAAATCTTATACTCATTATAGGAGGTCAATCAAAGACTGTTGTTGCAGATTTTTATGAAATGTGTGTCTGCAAGTGCAGATAAATATGCACGAGAAACTTTGTTGCACTGATTCTTCGTCCATATTGTGAACCAATTATCATGTTGAAGATCATTGAATTACACATATCAGACATGTCCATAATGCAGTATGGTTGAAAATGTCTTGTGTTTTGCTGTAATTTTTCATGTGACAAAGAATTGTCAGATAATATTAGCATCCTGTCATTTCTCTTATAAAAGCATCTTAAGGTAATTTAATGAGTGTAAAATGAAGCCTGCATTTTCTATGGCTATCTATATTTCATACTTAAATATTCATGTTTTATGGACAAGAACTTTTGTTATATATGAGTGACTTTTTCACATTTCAATTAGTAAATTGAATTACTTATTTTTCTTGATTTTGAGCAGTGTTTTGGGAAACATGTTGCAAATTAACTAGACATTTCCCCTGAATAGGTGACCAGTTTATAATAATTTTCTTTTTCTTTTGTTTTGAAATGCTATAGTTTTTTTCCTTTACGCATTGATATGTACACATGGAGAAATCATTTTTATTATTTGTGGTTATTGCTTTCTCATTTATGATGATGTATTGATTGCACTGTTAGTTTGAGGAATCAGATTTTGTATTTCTGTGGTGATTATCTAGGAAATGAGTATCATCCTCCATCCAAGTGATGTATTGAATCCTCTTTCACTTCCCCAGCCCATTTATATCAGGGAATTTTGATGTCAGGGAAAGACCTTGGTCAACTCTTTATGTGCTCCTGGAAAGAATTCTGCATTGTATGGTAAATTGAAAATTTACGATATGATTCTACCATTTTTTTTTTTTTTTTGAGGAGGCTTAGGATCGTGGGCAGTGTTTTATATTGGCTCTGCCTATTTTCCATAGATACGAATGCACATGTTTCATGAAATGTGCATTGGCACTTTTTTTTAAGGAAATGCTTGACATCCTGCATTAATATGCCCAAACCAAAGTATAGAGCAAATAAAAGCAAAAAGAAAATGACCTAGCCGGGTCACCTGTAGAAGAAGGATCTACTGTAGACCAAGCAAAGGGAATATCAAACCCCCATTCCTCAATGATGAAATGGCCCCCTGAATACAACACAACACACACACTTGCACAAAATCGTCGCCAATCTTTAACAAAACGAATAGCCATCTCTTATGTAGGAAGTTCCCCCTTAAATAGTACTTGGTTACATGAAAGCCAAATAGTTCACCACCGCCAGAACAAAGGATTGGGAAATTTTCACCTTCGCACTTCAATGGTCTTTTTCTGCATCTTTTTGCCTGCCTCCCACATACATTTAAGATCTGAAAATTTCACATCCATCCCTGTTGCTGAGCCTATCCAAGCCCATATGCATCTCACCTCCAGGCATAAGACCAATAGGTGCTTAGCAATCTCATTCTCCTCATTGCACATTTCAGAATCCATGTTTTCAAGAGGAGTCCACTTGTTCCTGCACATCTGCATCAATAGCTTCTTTTGATACACAATCCACATAAAAGTTTTGACATTCAAAGGGATCTTGGTGCCCTACACCTTGGAAGCTTCTCTAGCCAACTCTAACCTTCTTGGCCTCTCCTTCCTCCTCTAGTCATAGCAGCAGCGTGCCAGCGTGTCTCCTTCTGCCTCATCAAACACCACCTCCTGGAGAGCCTGAAGCAGCGTCACAAAGCACTTAACCTCTTTATCATATAGATTTTGCGCAACTGAATATCCCATCACCCTCTTGCCCCTCCCCCCCAAGAACTTTCTAACCACTCTTTGTTTGTTGATCATGAGCTCAAAACTAGTGTGAAATTTTGATTTAAGGTTACAGTCGCCAACCCAAACATCATGCCAAACAAAGATGAATGTCCCCATACCAATGCGCCAACACGGAACCTCTCCACTAGACTGGAAATCATTTTCCAAATTTGAAATGATGGTTTGACTGTCTCAAGAATCTTCAATCTGAGAAATATCGCGCCGGCATCAAGCCTCCACAACATGCCCCAAATGGAGTCCTTATCTTCCAACTGCCTCCACAACCATCTACTGAGAAAGTGTCTTGTTCGTGTCCTTCAAATATGCATCAATACATCTGGATATTTTCGCAAGTTGGTGAGTAAGGGTGGACAGTCACACATAAATTCAGTCTTGTCATGAAGAGCTTTTGGTTAATCTTTAAGCTGTCCACTGTAAACAGCCCCATTTATATGAGATAAGTTGATCTTTACGAGGAACTTTTATTGAATATGGAGGTAACCTGCTACCTTTCAGAAATTTTTACCATTAAATGTAGCTGTTGGACTAGCTGCATGCAATTAGGATATGTGTTTAGCATTGGACACAGCCATGCTCTTTCTCCATTGTTTGGAACTTCTCCCTTGTCTGCCAAAAATAAATTGTTCTCGATAGCTTCTTAGACCCTGTTATACAGTCTTGGAACAATTCTGATAAAGAAGTATAAGGGGGTAATCTAGGGCCATGGACTTCAAAAATTCTCTTCTCTCCATGTTCTCTTTCTTAGACTTGTAATTGTCAATCGATATTTTGTTAGTTGACTATTTAAGAATTATCCATCTTTTGTTTTTGCAATTTGTGTACACATTCTATGAAACGAAGAAAAATTTCCTAGTCAAAGTGGATTGGCTGGACCAGTAAATCCTAACTCTAGGTAGATTTAGATTTCAGGAAAGTATTCAAAATTTATGTCTAGAATCTCATGCAAGCTACTCCATCGGGGAGTGCCTGCAAAAGCTGTGTTTATTACCATCAATGATAGGGTAGCCTATACATAAATCAGTCAGCTGATTTGGACATGAATATGATATATGCTAAATATGCTTTCCTAATTTGCAACTTGGTTTTTTTTGTCTATTTAAATAAATTGATTGCCCTGAATATGTATATTTTTCATTGGGGTGCATCATAAAGGGTTCTAGGAGTTTATGTGGAGGTATTTGCTGATTAGATTTTGCATGTTTCTGTTAATCCCAGAGAAAGAACGAGAATTCTACAAGAACGCTAAGCTCGTACACAAGTACAAGAAGTCACTGAAGCAGCAACATCCATTGGAGGATCATCCTCCTCTTCCTGCAACGTTCGAGGTTGTCTGACATCTATACCTAATTAACAATCCTTTTGTTCTGTGGGCACAATATTTTTCTTAATTCACTCTGGTTACTGTTGTCTCCTGCAGGACATTAATGAGTGTGAGCTCGACATAAAGAAAAAGAAGAAAAACAAAAGCCTACAGAGCCTGAGGCAAGAATATGAGAAGAGGTGTGAAGAGGAAGAGAAGGCGAGGATAGAAAGGGAGGCGATGTTAAAGGCGAAGAAGGAAGAGCAAGTGAAGGCTGAAGCGAGGAGGAAGGAGCTTAGGCAGAAGATGTTCAAAAGGACGCGGAGTGGTCAACCTGTGATGAAGTACAGAATCGAGCATGCTCTGCAGGGTATCTTGAAGAGCTCAGAGTAATTAGGACTCTGAAATACAATTCTGTAAAAACAATTCCTGAATTATTTTTTTCAACATGTGATGTTTGTGCCCGATTCTTCCTTCAGGCCCCATTTGGTTCATGTAATTTGAGGATGGATTTTGATTTCAAATGAGATTACCAGGAAAGTGGTAATCTTAAATTCCACCATGAATCTTAAATTAGATTATTATTCTACCATTTACATTTTATATGTTCATTTTGATTTTATAAAGAAAGTTTGTTTCCCCTCACCCTTATCACTTCACCTTTCACTATCTGCTCTATTTTATTTCCCTCCAAAACTTTTGGAATTTCCTCCCAAAACCCTCTTTCCCCCAAATCTCTCTCTCTCCCCCAGAATCCTCCCTCTTCCCAAATCACTATCAACCTCACCTGATACTCCGTCGAGCGTCTTGTCACTGCCATCGTCACCTCTGTTAAGGGCCCGTCAGAAGCAATAAGAGCCATTCATGTAGTGGGAGAGGCCGAGCAAGATCTTGCCTTTTATGGTGAATGTCTTTAGATGGTTAGATTCGATCTTCAAAGCTTGATTTAAGTTGTTTTAGATCTCAGTTGTTGCATCTTAAGGTCTTTCGCATCTTCTTCTTCTTCTTCTCTTCTTTTCTTCCTTCTACAACTGTTGTTGATTCTCTCTCACCTCCCATAATTTCAGATGAATTTCACTTTTTGGTTCTTCTTGATCAAGTTAATTTGAATATTGGGTTTTGATGTTTGTTTGATTTATCTTTTGACTTAAAATTATTGATTTTACTTGTTAATTATGTAATTATTTATAAACATTATGTAATTGGTCATTTACATATCTGTAAATTGATAATACATTTATGTAATTCATTATTACATTTCTATAACGTTGTATGTACTTAATTTAAATATATGAATGATATTACATTTTTTATATGTACATGTTAGTTTTTGAAATTTCTGTTATAGTTGTTATGCGAATGATGTATGATATTACATTTTTGTTATGTAAATGGTAATTTGTGTCATTGTGCATTACATTATTAGTTTTTGTTGTTATGTGAATGATAATTTATGTTATAATTGGGCATCACATTGGTGGTTATTTTGTTGTAGTTGTTATATTGGTATACATTCTGTAATTGTTTATAAATTTTATGTAATTAGGAGTTTACATATCTGTAAATTGTAATACATTGTTGTTATTGGTCATTATATTTATGTAAAGTTGTATGTCTTTAGTTTAATTCCATCAATAGTTTTTGCAATTATTTATATGATGTTATAGTTTCTTTAATTTTGTTTAGGTGTTTGACCGATCGTTGTATCTTTATGTAGCTTGAGGAGCGCGTTCTTCCTTATGGAGTACAATGAATGCCTAGTTTGAAGGCCTTTAGTGAGTTCCAACCCAAGAGGACATGAAGAGGATCAAATGATAGACAACATCTGATTTCATTAGGATAGAAGACATCGTTATAATTCAAACAATTGATGTATCTATTTTAATGACATTTTGAGAAAGTATCTATAACTATATCCTATAAATTCATTTTGTGGACGTTGAATACACTTACACATGATAATGATATGACTTATAGTTTATGAATTTATTGTAATAACACTAGGAATATATCTGTAAACATTTATGTTTAAACATCTTTGTGTATGTTAAATCCTCTCTGTAGGTAACTGTGAAATATCTGTAACTATGCGTATAATTTCTGTAATTGGTTATGGTAAGACATCTTCTGTCCCTCCTTGCAAAGATTCTATCATCGTTGGATATGCCAGACATCCACTGTGAGGGGCATCTCGTAGAAGTATTAAGGATTATGTAACTATGTGTATACTCTCTATATGTGTCATTGTGTGTTTCTATGAGCACACCAGACTACGAAAGCTCTCAACCTATGGTAAAATTCCAATGATTTTTCGGTGGGGGAGGATGGAAGACAAAAGCCTCCTCATCTGTTACTCTAAACAATTACATTTCCTCATAGCGGAGCATGCAACTCATAATGTTTAGTGATCATGAACTCATTCATGTAAGAGATATAAGAATAATTCTAACATATCTTTAATTGTTTGACAGCTCCTTCGGTAGATCATTTAACTCTTCAGTGGTGATTTTCTCCTCACTAGATAGTTATTATAATTTCATATTCTATAGACATGCACTATAACTAAAATGTTAATTAATTAAAACCACTAGATACATGATTATTCTAGTATTGTTAGAGCTCAAATTAATCATCATTAAATAGTCCTAGTCAGTTATGTTAAATATATTGTAATTATGTTGTAGTTGTTACATTAGATATGTAATATTAGTTTCTTAGTGGTCTTTGTAATTGGGTTGTTTTTGTTTTGTAAATGGTAGTATCAATTATGTAAATGATATTTTATATTCTGTATATGGTAGCTTATGTTTTGTAAATAGTATTTCTGTAATTCCGTAGTAAAATATTGTAAGTATAATTATATTTTTGTGATTGAGCATTATATTTTTGTACTAATGTGATTTGTATATATTTTACACAGAGAAGGTCAACCATAGGTGTTACACGTTGACTATGATCAGACCTAATGCAGACTATCTATTTCTCCTTGGAAAAAGTACCAAATTCTATAATCTATTAGACGTGTCAAACATCCACTGCGAGGGGCACCCTGTAGAAAATATTTGTCGTTGCTTTGAGTTCGAAGACAAATTCAACTTCGGTGGTGTTACGTGCAAGTTCTCTAAGGAGGAGATTGCACTAGATGTTAAGTACTGTTTTTATCTCTTTTTTTCATACATGACTTGTACAATTTTAAATTGTCTATGTACACTGTAAACTGTCTGTAAATTTTGTTAATAAATTTTGTTCATTGTTAATTTTTTTTATTATGAATTCATTCTATTGTGATCATATGATGAGAATTTATTGTATTTGTTAAAAAGTTTTGTTATTTGTGTGGATGGGAGATAGAGAGGAGCACAAAAATTGTGAAGGCAATGATAAAATTGGAAAAAAATGGTAAACGATAAACCTCATTGGATAGAATGACCTGGAAATAATACTTCAACTAATCCAAGGACTTAAAAATAAATTTAGATGTTTCAGGGACTAAAAATAGTTTAGAGATTCATATGAAGACCCAAAATTACTTTTCCCAAAAATATTTTATCAATTCTATTTTTTATTCAGCTTTTGCTATTAATTGTTAATGTAATACTTAAAAATATATAAATAATCATTTAAATATCGTTTTCAATTTTTTTTTGTTATTGGAGTGGGAGTGTCATAAATTTTAAAATAGTGAAAGAAAAACTAAATATTATATAAAATAAAAAACAATTTAGTCATCTTAAGTTACAAAATCACTATAATTTTTTTTTGGATAGAATTGTAAAAACTTAAAAAGAATGTTTTGGGTCTTTTCCTTATAATAAATAACACAACGGGTTAATCATTAAAAATTAAAATAAAAAAACAACCACAGTAATCCTAATTGGTAAGTGGACCTTTGACTTGAAAAAATAAAAACAAATAGGGCGCTGTTATGCTCATTTTTTAAAGCATAGTTAAAATTGAAAAAACATAATAACATATGTAGCATGCGTTTTATAACGTAAAAGAATTTTTTTTAAAGAAAAATGATAATCATAAAAAAGAGAATGTTCAAAATATACAAAAGTAGGCTATCGGGAAGGTAAAAGTAGGCCATCGCATGCGTCTAACCTCGCTTCAAAGCTCCTCGAGTGATGCTTTCCCATCTTCAAAATTTGAACACCCTGCTAGGCGTTGCCATACTAGCAAGGCCATCGAGCACTCGAAGAAGATATGTGTCATAGTTTTCACCCCTGCACAACAGGTAAGACATGTCGGGTCTTTTCTTGGAGTCTATTTCGTTCGATACGCCTTTGTAAGTAATTTCTCTTGGTACATAAGCCACATGAAGTATTTTACTTTTAGAGGAATTTTTGTTATCCATATTTCTGTGTATTTCCTCGCTGAGCTCTCCATGATTGGATGCTCGCGTTGCCACCATCATAGCAAAGATGAACTGAGAATGTCTTCTTTAGATTAGGATACTAGCTAATTTTATCCTATCCCTAGTCAAAAGGACCAAATCTTAACATTTTCTAAACAAAAAGGGAAAGAAGTGGATAACCTCGTATCCTTCTTTTTAAACCCACAATCCAATTTTTTTGGATTGTGAGTTTTGTAAATATGAGAAAGGGAGAACAAAGAGGAAGAGAAGAAGAGGGAGAGTGAGAAGCAAATAGGAGGATGGAGGAGGATGCGGCTGGAGGGGGGTGGTGGGGTGGAGGTGGCGAATGCGGCAACTAGAAGACGTAGGAGTGGTTTAGAGAGAGAAAGGGAGAGGGCTTAAACCCCTCCCCTCCTTCTCTCTCTCTCTCTACACCGCCCCTCTCCAACGTCGTCCTCTAGCTATCGTTCTCATCGCCTCCGCTCTACCACCCTTTTTTGCCGTACTCTCTTCTCTTTTCTCTCTCTCTCTTTTTCTCTCTCCCTCTTGTTCTTCCCACTACCTTTCTCATATTTATATAACCCACAACCCAAACTATTTTTTTTTTTTTAAGTTGTGGCTTTACAAATATGGTAGGGGGATTATCCCCTCCCAAAAGAGAACCCAATAATGATATTGTCCTCCTTTTTCACTTCCATCTCCAACCAAAATATTTCGATCTCCAACTAAGCTACAATAAATAAATAAATAAATATCAAATTCAATAATCTCTTCCTTTTTTCAACACCTTCTTCGATTACGCGGGCGAAAGCCGAAACAAGGAAATGAAGAGATTCTTTCACTCTTTTGTCCGCAGAGACTCTAAAAACGGAAGCTGAGACCCCACCAAGATCTGAACCAGATCAAAACCCTAATCAAGAGGGGATGATCGGTCCACAGGGACTCTGATGGGGTGCGTCCTCGGCAGAGACCATCCCGCGCCGCCGCCGTCTTCCGACGGCGGGGAGAAGAAGACGAAGAAGAAGAAGAAGGGAAGGACCAGCTCCGCCTCGTCGGCCGCGGCCGCAGCCACCGTCGCTTCCAGTAGAAAGTCGTCCCACGCTTCGGTCGCCGCACCGCCGGCTTTGTCGGCTTCGGTCGTCGAGGATGGGACGGTGAATCATGAGAAGCAGAAGGACCACCGGAGCAACCACGTCCAACACCACCACCGCCAGCAGAAGAGACGGCCGAGATCCGCGGGTCATGCGAGGCCGAGCAACCTCCCGCGGCATGTGTACGGAGAGCAGGTGGCGGCGGGTTGGCCTTCTTGGTTGTCGGAGGTCGCTGGGGAGGCCATCAACGGGTGGACACCACGGCGGGCTGACACTTTCGAGAAGCTCGATAAGGTCACTCTCTAACACCCCTCCATCCCAAAAGACTCCTGCTTTGGAACTTGTTCTGCTTTGCTTGAAGTGTCTAAGTTTTGGGTCTTTGTAGATTGGGCAAGGGACCTATAGCAATGTTTACAAGGCAAAGGACATGATCAGTGGGAAGATAGTGGCGCTGAAGAAGGTCAGATTTGATAATCTCGAGCCTGAGAGCGTCAAATTCATGGCCAGGGAGATTCTGATTCTACGGCGGCTTGATCACTCCAACGTGGTGAAGTTGGAGGGTCTGGTGACGTCTCGGATGTCGTGCAGCCTCTACTTGGTTTTCGAGTACATGGAGCATGATCTCGCTGGGCTTGCTGCCAGCCCTGGAATCAAGTTCACTGAGCCTCAGGTTGATCCTGATATTTTTTTTTTCTGTTTGGGTTTTGATTGGGTCCTGAAAAAGCCACGATCTTTATTGTGCAGGTGAAGTGTTACATGAAACAGTTATTGTCAGGGCTTGAGCACTGCCATGATCGCGGTGTCTTGCACCGAGATATCAAGGGCTCGAACCTGCTACTCGACAATACTGGGATTCTCAAGATCGCTGACTTTGGGCTGGCTGCTTCTTTTGATCCAAACCGCAAGCAGCCTATGACGAGTCGGGTGGTCACACTGTGGTATCGGCCTCCTGAGCTCTTATTGGGGGCAACAGACTATGGTGTGGGCGTGGATCTTTGGAGTGCAGGTTGCATTTTGGCTGAGTTGTTGGCTGGCAAGCCTATAATGCCTGGTCGGACAGAGGTGATTGAATTCAGTCTTTGTTCATCAGATTAATTTAATTACAACAATGCAGTTACTCATGTGCAAACAATTTTCCATCTACGCTCTACAAATTCCTAGAATTGAACTAGCTGCTGTTTTTTATATTGACTAGTATTGTGCACCACCCTCTAGTTTTTTTTTTTTATGTTTGTAGTTTTTCATGTTTAAATGTAAAGAAGTCAAAGTTTTACCTCTTAAAAAAAAGAGTTTTTTTTTTATTTTTTATTAATCTTTCACTACCAACAATATCAATGTTTAATCCTTTTTTGCTCATCAATTTTTCTTGATACAAAACTTGTTGGAACTTATGATATCTGTTCGGTGAGGATTTCACATGTCTCGCACTTGCCCAGATTTTCCTCGATAAATTAGATATGATATTTAATCCATCCTGCACAATCAAATTGAGTATGTGTGCATTACATTGCACATGGAAGCATCTACCATTATATAAAAAAATATTCATACTCCACAAAATTCAAAGGCAACTCATGCTTGATTATCTTATTTGCAAGATCACGACGACTACAATTTGATCAAACTTGAAGCTTATAACTCACGAAGTTCTTTCACTTGCATTCTTTGCAATTGACAAAAGTTGTTGTCCAACATCTTCATTGTGATTGCTTACTATTGCCCTCCTTGGACATCTCTCATAATAGTTTTTAAGATGAGAGGTTCCCATTTTACTAGAACCATAAAAAACTTTCTTGCAATGTTTGCATGTTGCAATCTCTTTTCCTTCCTTTTTAGACTTAACAAAATCAATCCCAAACACGAGAATGAGTTTTTACATTTTTTTTTCTTAGGCGAATTAGGTCTTGATGTAGTATTTGTCACCTCAACTTCTATTGCACCAACAAGAGCATTTGAAGAACTGGGAACACTATTTATGGATTGGGTGATGGCATTACTATTCATCAAAGGTGTTAGTTCTATCATAGCTGTAAACATGTTCAGATCATGTTCAAATTGAAGGTGATGGCATTACAAAAAAACATTAAAATATATTAAGATCACATTCACATAAAAATAAATAAAAAATCATCAAAAAGTGTATGCTTCCACATCATAATCACACAATCATCAATCTCAATAAAAAACCAACATGAAAAGCTTCAATAATCCATCAAAAAAAAAAAAAATATAATGAGAACTAAAGTTTGAAGATTGTCATCTCAATCGAAAGTAAATCAATCATCATTTATTCATTTAATCCATATCTCACCGTGGGCAGAGGAGCCGCAGAAAGAGTTGGTACTCGGTGAGTGTGGTGAGCGTGTGTGTTGGGACTTGCTGGCCGCAGAGAAGAAGAATGTCATTGTCTTAGCTAGCGTGTATTGGGACTTGCCGGGCAGAGAGAAGAAGAAAAGAGACTGAGACGAGCAGATTCTAGGGTAGTCGGTGATGTGTGTGTGTGTGTGTTTTTTTTGGTGGGTAAGAGACGGTGACGATGAGGTTTCCCAAGAATACGAGCCCTTAGATTTTGATCCAATGGTTGAAACTAATCCTGATATATCTTAATAAATAACACATCGGATACATATATTTTTCGGATCGGATACAAGCATATTATCGTATTCGGATACGGATAATTTTTTCAGATATGGATATGGATTTTTCGGATATTGGATATTTTTTGCATTTTTGGATACGGATTGGGATCGGATACAAATATTTTTTCGGATAATTGACATGCTTTGATGTAATATTGCATTGATTGTTAGGTTCTCGTGACTCTACTAGTCTGTCCAGGGTTTGTAGGGAATCTTGAGCTTGACGAACTATGAGGTAGAAGGTGGGGAATGGAAGGTCCGTATTTTTTTGGCATGACATGTGACATGGTGAGAACGCCCTGAAGGAGAGATTCTTGGCCATCTTTCATCTCTCTCCGGATAAAGATGCTCGTGTGAATCAGTTTTGGATGCAAAGCATGGCAGGTGGCCACTGGGATTCAAGGGTGAGTAGAAATTTACGAAATGAGGAAGGGGTGCTTTTCATAGCTATCTTGCTAGAGCTTCATGAGGTGATTCTGGTCAGGCTGTGGAGGACTCCGTTATGTGGAGGCCACAGTTGCACAGGCCTTCTCAGTGCAGAGGCCTCTACGACTGGTGGAGGAGAGGCCTAGATAGATAGTGACAACATCCAAAGCGAAGTAGCCCACTGCTCTCCCATTGAAGAGCACTGATTATCCAACACTGTGATAATCAGTTAAACTATGCACTGGATTGCTCACATCATTATCAGAAGCACCAATTATCAGTGGCCTCAGTAGAGGGAGTTGGAGAGGAAGGGAAATAGGACAAAAGGAAGGGGGGGTGGGGGGGTTGTTTGATTAGTAAAATAATTACAAAAATTATTGCTTAGCAGTTGTTTTTGCAAAATGTATTGCCGAACATAATCATAAATCATGCCTTACTGATCATGTATTTTATTCAATTCACATTCAATATGGGCTACTTACCAACAACGTCTGTTCCTCAGCAGTTAGGGGCGGCTTATTGACTACTACTATGCCATGTAAACCTGCGGGAGTTATTTTCCATGACTTTTTTTTGTGCATTGTCTACATCAGTGTAAAATAACCCTGATGAAGAATGCTGTGATGTAATTTGATATTAAGAAATGCTGATAACTTCATTTTCCTTCTTTTTTTTAAATTAGGTTGAGCAACTACATAAGATTTTCAAGCTTTGCGGTTCACCTTCTGAGGAATACTGGAAAAAGTCAAAATTGCCTCATGCAACAATATTTAAGCCACAACAGCCATATAAACGAAACATAGCAGATGCTTTTAAAGATTTTCCGGCATCATCCTTGCCGCTAATTGAAACTCTTCTTGCCATTGATCCTGCTGAACGTAAAAATGCTACGGCTGCACTGAACAGTGAGGTGAGTTTGTCCATATATTATATTTACAGTAATGTTCTTTCTGGCATTCCATTGCTATATTTAATTGCCTAATCTCATTTGAATAAATTATGTTTTGAATAAGCTAGAGTGCTAGATACGTATGTTTGGCTGCGATGATGATGTTAGATGATTAACTTAAGACTATTTCTGACCAAGCGTGTTTCCCAATTCTGTGCATCAACTCTTGTTTGCATTGCAATCATGAGGTATGCTTTCTTCAAGAAAAAAAAACCTCTTGTTTGCATGTTTATCAACTAGGACAAACATGTGCTCTTGGCTGCCATTTATCTTTGAAGTGGAATAATTCAAAGGAGTTTTGGGCATTCTCTTAACTTAAAGAAAATCGAGGCTGAATGTCTACCATTTCATTTTAAAAAAAACTCACAGATATGCACTCACATCATTTATTTGATTATTTCTTTTTGTTTTTCCTGCTTTTTCCTTTTAGGTTGGTGGATTTCTACGTCACTGCATGCATGTGACACGTATAAAATTCAATCTTAAAAGTTAGTCTAGCTCACATAAAAATGAACTCATGAATGTAAAGCCATCCATTACCTCCTATCCGATTTAGGTCTTCTGGGCTAGTTTATGTAGTCTGGTGAACTTCCACCACCAGCCAGCTGCAGCATGAGGTCGGGCAATGGTCGTGTATGTAGGATCACAGTTTTAGACATCTAACAATGGGGGAAGAGAAACCCACATGAACGATGGATTTTATGTTTAAAAAATCAGTGTAGCCAGGATTGCAATCGTTGTGCATGGCTACAGTTACTTTTTGTTATATTTCTTCAAATGTCTCCCAATAATCTTGCTATTTGATCTTATTTGAAATGACTTACCTCTCAAAGGGACTAGTTGAAGTTTTTCCTTTTGTTGCAGGCTTATAGCAACAGTTTAAGACAGCATTCTTGAGGGCCTTTACATGAATTTTCTCTAGGTGAAGTTGATTCTGTGCATCTAATTTTTTGGAAGGAAGAGGGTGTACCCCAATCATGCATCCAAAACCATGAACTTGCAATGACCTGAAAGAAATTATTTGGTCAATTATAGAACTTTGCTGGTTCTATTATTTCAAAACATTCTGCCTTACAATTCTGTGCACATTTAATCACCTTGAGCTCCTGACCGGTGCATTTTTTTGGTCCAAGTCTGGGACTTATGCACCATGGGAAAAAAATTCAGCTGACAGAAAAAATCTTTGTATTTTGTAGGGGATATTTTCTTTTTTTTTTTATAAAGAAAGGTGGGAAATCACCATTTGAATTTCATTAAAATCAGAGGTATGGCTCCAAAACAAGTGAGGGGATAAATATTTTAACATGATGAATTATTTAGTTAGTATCCTTTTTGGTTATAACTAGAGGATGGGTGGGGGTGGTTGTAACTTGTTAAGGGTTGTTTAGTGTCCCTTTTTAAAAGTTTCTTGTTTATTTCCTTCTGTGTTTAGGAGATCTCTTATCTCCAATTTTGTTTGATGGGTGTCATTTCACCTACCTTTTATGGTTTTAGGAAGTAATTCTAACAATAAAAATAATACTTGCTCCATTAGACTAAAAATAAAAAAATCACTTCTTGTTAACAGGATTAAAAGAATTGGTAAGAGTTATAGATTTATTGTATTGTATAGACAATGGATAATATTAGGAACCAATTTAACATGTAGAACTAAAATAGGAAGCACAAACATTTCAATGACAATTTTATGTTTTTATCCGATATGTGGATACATGTCGGACCGTTGCATATGTGTCCTAATTTCAAAGATAATTTTCTGAATTTCAATCAATATTAGATTCCTGATGGATATGGCATGGACACATGACACGTATTTCAGTGTTTTTTGTTTTTTAAAAATTGTTCCCATTTTCTATAATAAAGTTTCCAACTTATTTGCTCTTTATGCATACTACCTATGTCAATATTCTCCTATTTCCACCCTTCAATGGAATGAACACACCATCGTACAAACTCCAATCAGTTTATCAGGAACATGGATGCACTTACAGCTGTTTAACATCAATGCAAGGTGACAGACAGGCTGGCTCCGACAATTTTCGACATCGATATCAGTACATAATAATGAATGTAGTTATACGAAACTACCAACCTCTCTCTTAAGTATATGCATGTGGAGCAGGACATTGTCTGATGTGAAAATAGAGATACAGAGTATCCTTGTTTTAGGAGGTGTAGTACCCCAACCACACGCTAACCGCATGCCGCATATCCGAACACTGTAGCCTCCTATAAAATGTGATTAAATCTAATGTTAACTAAACCAACAACTATTCTCTTAAGATTTGGGATAACACTAAGGATGTGCTTGTGCACAAACACGAAGAGAAATTGAAGAAAAACGAAGGAATTTGAGTTAAAGGGAAACTGACGCAAAAGAAAGCATTTTCCTTTTGACCAGTTTATATGTTGTTTGTGCCTGTTATGGAAGTGATGGAAAATAAAATTTGTTGTTTATGCTTGTGATGGAAAATAACGGAAAATAAAAATTATTTTTGGTGCTTGAGATGAAAAATGATAGAAAATAAAATACAATATTTGTGTTATCATATAGTGATGAAAAATGACAATTTTTTTTTTTTTTTGTTTGTTTGCTAACTTAAATATAATATAAAAACAACCTAACTTGTCAAATATTTTTGTATAAATAAAGTTTGAAAGACGATCAACAATGGCATGTCACATAATAAATAAACATTTTAAATAAATTTTTTTTCTTACTTTATTATAAAATAAAAAATAAGAACAAACAAAAATACTCAATATTATCAAACATGTAATATTCAAACACAAAAAAGAAAACTCACTTTCTCTCACTTTCCCTCTATGGTGAGGGGAAAAAAATCTCCCCTCCTAATAAGACAAAAAAACAAAGGGAAGGTCATGGAAAAAAAATTTCCATTGTTTTTTTTGGCACGAACAACAGGTTTTTAGGTTGTCAAAATGAAAGTTTTTACTTTTACTCACTTTCCATGTGGCACAAACACACCCTAAATCCAAACAAACTAAAAACTCTAAAAAATTTCTGTATCTTATTTCTTGTAAAGAAAAACAAAGTGTTGTCACACGTATCATTTATGTGGACGCATGCACTTTTTGGGGATAGATCATACATTTGGTTCACACGGTACTTAACATACTATGATCACTGCATTGCAGCCTGTTTGATCATGTCCTATGTTACCTATTGGTAAAAAGTACAATTAAAAACTGGAAAATTTTGAAATCAATAAATATTGTTTCCAATTTTCTGCAAAAAAAGGTCCCTATTGAGTTTAAAATTCATTAGATTAGATGTGCGTCTGAGATTTTTTTTAAAAAAATTTTGAATTTTAAGGATTCGTTCAGTTTTTTTTTTTTGCAACAAAATGATGAGTTTAATCAACTGTTTGATATTCTTCGATATTGGTCACTTTACCAAAAGGACTGCTGACCAATACATCGGTTTTATTGATATTCAAAAACCAGTACTCAAATTTCAAACTTTGCACATATTAGTCACTAGCTTCTACCTTCTTTGATCAAAACATGAGACACTCCAAAGTGAAACAACATTTATAACTTATTAAAAAGAAGAAAGAAAACAACAGTATTAATATGTTACTAATCAGTGTCACTGCCAATGTAATTCTATGTAAACTTTGGTTTACTCTTGTTTCTATTCAAGTGTCATTCATGTACTTGGGTGCTAATATTCATGAAGTGACTATTCAATATTTTTGCCTTTGCATGTTAACATGTCGTGTTTTCAGTCTTGTGGTGTCTTTAGCACATATGGGGGCTCATGGATAACCATATACTGTATGCATACAATTGAGTATTGGACATCACTTTTGGCATCATATGCAATTAATTTTGACTTGTGTCTCACCTAATTATTTTAATATGCAGTGCATAGACTAAGTTTCTTGTATTTATGCATACTACATTGGCCTTTGGCAATGCATTATGTACAAGGTTGTTTCAATGACCTGATTGGAATTTTTTTGCAGTTCTTCACGACCAAGCCTTATGCATGTGAGCCATCAAGCCTTCCACAGTATCCTCCAAGCAAAGAAATGGATGCTAAACTGAGGGATGAAGAAGCTAGAAGGTTATGATCATTTACTTGATTATTATATTGACACCTTTTATTTGTGTTTGGTGGTGCTGATGAATCTATTTTGGTGTCTGCATCCCAGAAGATACTGTTGATTATAGTCTTATATGTTTCCAGTAAATGTCAATACCTGCCAATTATTAGCATATCTGTATATGTTGCAAAAAGAACTGTATTCCCTTGGTGATGCAACTGCAATTGAAAAGATTTTGATTAATCTACAGTGCATTCATGTGTACATTAATGAAAATATTTTGAATGATAATCAACAAATTTCGTTGGTCAGATGCAGATTTTCTCAAGAGTATTCCTTTCCCAGCCTGTTGAACTGATTGATTCAAAATTAATGATCTCTATTAGGTATTGACTGAGATGCTAGCCTTGTGTTGAAGCTTTTTCTGGGTCTATGAATCATAATTCTTGTAGAGGTTGAGGAAAGGAGTTATCTGAAGTCCAATGTTTGGGTGTAAGACAGCTCATGCTAGCCTTGTGTTGAAGCTTTTTCTGGGTCTATGAATCATAATTCTTGTAGAGGTTGAGGAAAGGAGTTATCTGAAATCCAATGTTTGGGTGTAAGACAGCTCTAAGTCATCCACTTCTCACTCAACTTGTTGTGAATGGCATCATGGATCAGGATACTCAGCCCACTGTTTCATTGTAGATAAAATAAATATCTTGTTGACCGGATTCTCTGTGTTTGGTCTTTTACACTGTGATCAATATGCTCTGAACTGTTTGTTATCTGTAAGTCATCATTGTTTTACCTTGATTTACCTTCAGCTTCTGATTGCACTTCAAGTTTGTTGAATATAAGTATCTTTTTGTGGCTAGCTTCTCTGCAAATCATTACGCCATTGAACAGATCTCTGACTTGTAACCTAACTCATACTATGGGCGCGTGCGCGTGCGCACACACACAATTTTAATGAATCGACTCTGACATTTATGAAGAAAAAAAGACTTTGAATCTGTAAGCATTGGGATTAAAAAATTCCTGCAAATGGATGTAGTAGCTTGTGATTGATTGTTGGCTAGTACATTTAAGATGGTATACACGACTCATGTAGGGATATTTATGGCTATACAGATTGAGAGCTGCTGGTGGAAGGGCCAATGGCGAAGGAGCAAAGAAGACGCGCACACGTGAACGTCCAGTTAAAGCAGTTCCTGCACCCGAGGCCAATGCTGAGCTTCAGGCAAATCTTGATGTACGTTCATTTTCATCCATTCTGTTGTTTTAGTTTGGTTCAATCCAGCATCCTATTTGATAAAGTAATTTGGTATGTTTCAACTATCCCAGTGTCAACACTAATACTTAGGCTTTATCTTTTCTAAAACTAATAAACAAATGGTATTTAGCGAGAATGAAAAAAGTGGACCTAAAAACCAGTGACACTCTGTGTAGAGCATATCTACATAGAATTCCCCTAGTGAGGACAAAACCCACCACGGGCCCCTACCCCAAAATTACGAAGTGCCCGCCCCAGAACATAATGGAACTTGCCCTTGCACTAAATCTCCCCCAATCCAAAACACAATGAATCGCCGATTCCCAAATGTTCTCTGCTTAAGGGATGCCTCCCCTGAAAACCATCTGGTTCCTGGTCATCCAGGTGGACCAGCCAACTGCCGGGATAAAAAATTGGGAAATCTTGGCCTTTATGCTTTTATCCCCTGGCTGAGTCTTCTACCTGCCTCCCATAGCTCCTCCAAAGAAGAAAATGAACTCCCCAGCCCCGAAGCCCTACACGTCCACCCCCAACCCTCCCGAGTCATCGGACAGTGTATGAAAAGATGATCCACAGTCTCCTCCTCCCTACCGCATAGCACACAGGTCCTAACCAGCCCGTGCACCCAACGGCAATGTAAGCTTTGGTAAGGATCTTGAGTTGATACATCAACCACAAAAATCCTTTATTATGAGGGGAATTTTGCAACCCCATGTCTCTTTATACATTCGGGCCATGGTCAAATCAGACTGCCATGAATGCCTCAACCAAACATAACAGCCTTTCACCGAAAACCCCTCTGACGGCTTTGGAGACCAAATCACCCTGTCCCTTCTCCCCTACACCGGCACAGCGTCCTGCAGCACCTCCAACAACAACAAATAACTGTCCACCTCCCCATCATTGAGGTTTCTTCTGACCTGAACCTCCCAAAACCCCGACTCCCCTCACCGACCAAAACTGACATGCATGCCCATCGGCGATCTGGAAGATCCTCGGGAATCTATCTCGCAGAGGATTCTCCAAGCCATGAATCGTGCCAGAAGTGGGTCCTCTCCCCCCACCCCAACTCCCACCAGATAGCAGAATTGAAATCTTCTAGCCCTGCCAGAATACCGCAACCCAAGATGATTACAATTGTGGTGACAAAGTTTGTTGAGAATGGATAATATCTAATCTAAATGTCCAAACTCTCAACAACCAAATATATTCTAACTACCTAATAACTCATAATCCTAACAACCTAACTACTTCTAAGACTAACAAATCCTAACAAACTTATTTTCAAAATCCATAGATAAAATTTATGGTTATAAGAAAAAGTGGATGCAAGTACGAAAGCTAAATTGTCTCTACTGATTTGAGATGGCTAGCAAGGAATCAAGTGGTCTATCAAGGGGGCATTGTTTTTTAAATTTTGAGAAGGTGTTGGACTCATTGGAGAGATTCATCATTGATTGGGGGCGGCACTGTGTTGGGGCCTCCTCTGTTCATTTCGAGTGGGGAAAATTCATCATTGAGGAGAAATTTGGGTTGGGAAAGTTTTTGAAGACAGACTTGTTCACATTGTTTTCCCTTCCCTTTTTCCTTTAAAGCTTCATTGCTCTTCGCCTTTTGGCTATGTATTTCTTGTTATTCAACTACTGAATGGTCGACCTTTTTTTTTATTAAAAAACTATGGTTACAAAAAAAATCATCAACTAGTTATCTATGTATAAGAATAATAAAAAATCATAACAACCCTCTATTCAATTTTGCATCTATAAGCCATCTTTAATGTGACTTCATGGAGAACACAATTTTTGAATCTGGAGTCCAACAGGTACCATCATCGTTTCCAATTCCTACTGTTCCGTCTTTGAGCTTGAAAGTTTGAGAATCCCAGGTTATTTCAATTCCTCCCAAAAATAGGGGACAAGTCCCTCTTCCATCTTCAACTGTCATGAAGTTGTTCACCATCCCTTCTTTGTCATTAAAATTCTCATTAAAACTCTGTGAAGCCTTTAGAAAATTCTCATTAAAACTAGAGTTAATTATCCTGCCATAATTGATCTCAGGATTCCACACCCACCTGGCATTTAGTTTCCTTTGAGAATGATATGTGGATACCAGAATTTCTTTCTGTATGCTGGAACTGCTGTAGGAATATCTTGGTTCAGAATCAAATCTGGAAGATCATCTAAAATACATGCTGTTAATAATCTGGCACCATATGTAACCCTTCCACTGACCCTTTTCCATAACACTTACATAGGAGGGCCTCATTTTGATGTTAACCCCCACGCCCCAATTTTGTATCATCTGCAAACCCCCGCCCACTTGACCAGAAAGCCTTCCTAACCCCTTCAAACCATCTCCATGCGTTCTCAATTTTGCAAATCATTTTCTTTTGGGATCAAGGTGGTGGAAAGGTAGAATATTGGTAAGCTTGACAGGATGGCCTTAAGAAGAGCAACTCTTCCACCCAAGTTCAGACATCTGCCTTTACAGCCACTGAGATGACATTCAAACCTCTTGACTAAGGGGCTCCAATCCTAGTTTCTCAGAGCACCTATAGGCCTCAGATGTTATGATGGAAAAATTTGGACTAGCCACACAAATTTGCTCCGTATATGTACTTAACTCTTATGATATTTAATGTGGAGACTGGAGACCAATCCACACCATCTTAAGATGAACTGCTTGATTGAATTATTTCTCACAAATGATGGTGGTTTAACTATAATATGTTAGTTTCCTGATATATTATTAGAATTTTGTATCTCTGCCTTCAGTTCGAATTATGTGCTAGATGAATCTACTACTATAACAAAGAAAAAAGGCTATAATTACTCTTTCCTCTTTACAGAGGTGGCGGCTAATTACGCATGCAAATGCAAAGAGCAAGAGTGAGAAGTTCCCTCCTCCCCATCAGGATGGAGCGCTTGGTTTCCCCTTGGGTTCCTCGCATCACATAGATCCACCATTTGAGCCACCGGATGCCTCATTCACCACCGTTTTTCCATACCAAAAGGGGCAAGTTTCAACATGGTCAGGTCCATTGGTGGACACTGCTACCACTATTGCCCCAAGGAGAAAGAAACAGTCGGGGAAAGATGCTCGATCATCAAAACCTCCACCTCAGGCTGGTGCAAATTCAACAAGAGAGATTTGCAAAGACAAGGCTGGTATTTGAGTCAGATAAAACAGGAGATACTCAACATGTAATCTTTGTCTACATGTGCCGCCACACGGATATTAAGAGGTTTTTAGAAAATCCGTTCATGATCCCCCTGGAAGCCTGCTTTGTGCATGGAGAGGTGAAAGTTGTTGATTATAATTTTCATTTGTTCCCCTTTCCTTTCTATTATTTTTCTAGGCATGGTCTTGACCACCTTTTCTATTGTATATGTCGATTTTTCCAAACCTAGGAGGGAAATTGTATGTTCTGTATTAGGTCAAAGTCGAATAATTTTTGCTTCAAGACCACTCTCTTTGAAGTAGAGTATCCTCTGGATTAGATACATTGCTAATTCATTACCTTTTTTTCACTCATTCTTTGGCAGTTCATGTTTAATTGGCCAAATGCTGAAGTTTTTTTATTGGGTGATCTGTATATGCTATTGGTGCAGATTTATTCATTTGGGTTGCAGATTTCTACCAAGGCTCTTGTATGGTTCTAATTTTTTCAATGCCCCAAAGGACTACCAAGATTCATGTAACAGAGAATTCCAATTTTATCAATGCCCCAAAGGACTACCAAGGTTCGTGTAATAGAGAATTCCAATATCAATGCCCCAAAGGACTACCGACTACTAATGTTCATGTAATAGAGAATTCTTTACAAAACCAACCTTAACCTCTCACCCCCACCCCAAAATTAAAAGAAAAAAAAGTGTGAAATGAGAGTTTAAATTAAGTGTTCTGATTTATTATATTTTTTTCAAAGTCGTCTAATGCATTGGCAATATGAATCAGATCGGGGCTAATCTTCTGTAGGTGATGGACTAATCAAGCTGCATTAACAAGATCATTGAGTTTTAAACAAAAGGATTCCCAAGAAAAAAAAAGGTTTAAACAAAAGCCTTTTCATTAGGAACACTGATACAAAAGTCCATCTTACAGCTCGTTTTGCAACCCCATACGCTATGATAACGTGGTATATACAAGGCCGGCCTTTAATAGAGGCCACCAAGGCAAACTACCTAGGGCCCCCCTCCTCAAAAAGGTGGAGTGTGAGCGATAGGATAGAAGATAAAAAAATAAATAAAAAATTATATTATTTGTCTTTATGATTATTTATAAGGACTGCAATGTCTACACTATTAAATGTCAAAATCCTTCAGGGTTTGTCTTTTACATTGACCAATTTATCTTTACGATTGTTTATAAGAATCGTAATGTCTATCCAATTAAATATAAAAGTCATTTAGGGGCAATTTTATCTTTTGCGGGGACTAATTTGTCTTTATGCTTGTTTATAGGGACAATAATGTGTACACAATTTAATGTAAAAGTCATTCAAGGGCAATTTTATCTTTTACATTGACCAATTTATCTTTATGAATGTTTACAAGAACTTCAATGTCTACACAATTATATGTGATAGAATGTTATGAAAATATTATGTTAAGTTTGGATGAAAATTTAATTCAGAGATGATAACTCGTACCTCTGTCACAATTTCAGAAGAGATTTATATGAGTTTTTTCATATTTGTAGGGACTTAAATATCTTTTAACTCAAAAATAAAATAAGACGCCATACTCCAATGTTAATAAAAAAAAAACCAGATGCTGAATGTTATCTGGATCCAGCATTATTTTTTGTTAATATTCACATGGAGGTGTTAGTTTTGTAAATATTCAATGCACACCTAAAGCGAGATCTTTTTATCATCAGGTAAATGTACGAAATTTCTTTACAAGTATGGTTCCATGAACTCCAAAACATCATTTTCGTACTCCACCCAATATTCAAGATAAGCTCAGTTATGCGCAACCGCATCGACGACGAGCGCGCGAAAGCACGAGAACCAACAAGATGCAAACACGTGCTAAATATCGACATTTCTCTCTCTGATAGCAACGGCACGCGTACGGTGAGATAGCCCACACAGAGAATGGTATCCGAGTCACCCCTGAAAGAGTTCTCAGAGTATACTTTTTTTTTTATGTGCATTAGATGCCTTTGCATAGCTCGTGTGATTATAAAGGGAATACTTGGAATTTTCAGTCTGCTTCAAAGGTCTTTGTTCTTGTACTGAATGGTATCTAGAAAAGCAAGAAAATAAAAAAAAAGAAGGGAAAGAGAGAGGAAATCAACTTGAGCTTTTGAAAGAGTGTGTGGAAAGGAATAAGAACCCATTTGTTGTAGATATGTTCACCTCATCAGTTACCCTCTGTGCACCCCTCACAATCTATATATGTATCTCAATCTGTGAAGCCACGATCCGTCCTCGCAGTCCTCTTTTCTTTTTTTTTAATCTCTAACTTCCCAATTAAAGTTGACATTCCTTCCAACTAAAACTTTATCCCTCAGCACACACTAGATATGACAATCTAACAGGTTTATGAGATCATGACGATATACATAAATGTCATTCATTGTATATCCGTGCAACAAGACATGATTATTAAAATATGATGTGCTTGCATCCCATGCATTAAAACATGAATAATTTTCTCTTGATCCTTATGTGATGTTTCAATTTCTTCAGAGGGGTTATTGTCATATGGTTATTACATCAATAGAAATGGTGTGCAAAGATAATTTTTCCTTCTTCACCGTTATGCGTCGTTACCACTACCACGTTACATGACATGGTGGAGGACATCACAGTCACAGCATATCCATGTCATTTTCATATCTATTATTATAACTCAATTGTGTTAGTTGGACATACATGGCATGCATGCAGATCTATGTCTATGTGTACACACATGAACCGGATACACCATTCACGGATATGTGAAAGGAAATTTTTATGTTCATTCATTTTGTATATATGTTTTGATTTTCTTGATTAATGAAAAATATTCTTTAATTAAGAAAAATATTATATATACTTGTATGAATTGAATAGATTTGTTTATAATTTTTTTCGTATATATATATATATATATATATATATATATATATATATATATATATATATATATATATATATATATAATAGAGTATATAATGCATTAGGTGATGCTACAAACTAGGCTACAAAATGGAGTAAGAGTATCAATACCCAGTATTATTGCAACCACAAACTAGGCTACAAAATGAAGGAGAGTATCAGTGCCCAATATTAAATGGCCCTTAGAAAGATTCGCAAAGAATTTTATAGGAAAATAAAGATATTCAAAATATGGATGTAACCTTTGACGTTTGAAGAGATTTCTGGAGAGAGGATGATAGAAAGATCTACACTTTAAGTGAAAATTCAAATCAAACAGAACTTTCTTGAATTCTCTAGATATCAAGAGCAGATCAAGATTTGCAACATAAGATGTATTTTAATAGTTTGTTTTTTCAGTTTTCTATGGAAATGAAGCACTAGATATACATACCAAGCACTAGATATACATACCAGTTCATTGATTCGATGCACGGTAGGGGACAATTGTTGTGATACATTTTTCCACGCTTTTTATAACTTTTGCAAATAATCAGTTTAAACTTATTTTAGCACCTCTCAAATCTCAATATTCAAACTTTGGAGGAAGATAATCAATCTAAATTTTGGCATTCCCCCCTCTGGCTAATTAAATTTAATCTAGAATTCACTTAGCCCTTGTTTGGATAGATGCATATGTATGGAATAGGGTGGAATATAATGAATAAGTCTAAAAAACATATTTGTTTGTAAGGAATAGATATGTATAGCTATGTAAAATAAGTAAGAATTGAACAAGCTGATATTGATACTGATATTCTCTATACTGGAATTGTGTTATTCCACTTGTTCTATCACATTGCTATAAGGGGGATTATATGTCAAATCACATATTATTAGCTCTTATATATCAGGAGCCACGTGCCAATTTTTTCTTTTTACTTTTTATACACCAATATCCATATATTATTTATCTTTTATTAACAAATTATTCATGGTCAACCAAACAATAAATTCTTTTATTATTATGTTATCCAACCAGAATTATGAAAAGCATGACCAACCAGTAAATGAATTATTTTATTGATATATTTATCTATCTTGGAATAACGTACATCGTTACCCAAACGACTGAAAGAGAGCTACAAGGGGCTTGTGCATTTTCTTTTGACTACTAAATTAAACAGATGGTGTTTGTGTCATGCAATAGAAGTCTTACTTTTATTGTCTTATATCAGAAGAGGCATCAATCTTTCCAACTCTGTGTGAGTGAATACTGGAGTCTGGAGAAAGTTACAAAATTGCTTTACAGTTTTCATCAAATGAATGAGCAACAGAAAAATCTGAGTAAATTAAAATTATTTCTTTCTATGCCAAATTGCTTTACAGTTTTCATCAAATGGATGAGTAGGTTGAGGATTTTTTTCTAATGGGGCCATCACTATTAGATAAACATAAAGGATAATGTTATGTATAGACCGCGTTTGGATGTGAGGTTGAAATGCTAAGATTATTAGATAAACTCAACTTTTGAAAAGTATGGTTTAACCGCAAGATTTTTTAGCCTAAAAAGAGAAGATGATGGTTTAAAAAGCTAAACTCTAAAAATGTGTTTGGATCAGTTTGAGAATGTTTAGCTTTTCAAATGTTGAATCTACCTAAACTCAGATCTAAACGGGACTATAGTCTTTTTTTCAGTTCCCAATTTTAGTCTACACGTGTTTTGAATTTTTTAAAAATAGTATATATCATCAATGAGGTATACGATTTTATAAAAAATTAAATATATACTCTATTGAATTGTATGGATCCATTTATACAAATATAATTTTTTTTTATCGAAATATTTATCTCGCTAATGCACAAAGAAATATTTCATAACAAATTATGTGCATACTTTTTAATTTGATCATGCGTAGAGAAAAATAAACCAGTTGCTCAAGTATATATCACTCGCTTTTATGTCAAAAAATCTTTAAGAGATAGCTCGTCATTCGATCATCGATTGGGACAAATACATCAGGGGAGCGGCCTGGAACCTGCTCGAGGAAGATTCTCACAATTCGCTAAAAAAACAGTATATATCACTTGAACAAAATGCAATTTGGAGCTTGTACTTGAATTTCGTAAATATATGGATTCAAATTAGGATTACTTTCTTCCATTCATTTGTACGGCTAGCACCGGAGGTGTACATCAGATGTTTGAGCGCGTCCGTAGTGGATTGGTTAAGGAAGTCCTTTTCGAATACTCCTTCCACTAGCCATGAAAGTTCTCTTCATGCTTTAATTTTGCTTTCCCTTCTTTTCTTTTCCTTTCGGTGCATTTATTTCCCCTTCTCTAACCCCATAGAAAAAAGGTTACTAAGTTTACGGTGGAGGAAGGCAATAGATGGTAGAGAAGTTTGGCGGGCAGAGGTCACGAAAGATTGATGGAGGGCGACATGTAGAGAGAGAGAGAGAGAGAGAGAGAGAGAGAGAAAGAGCTTGGGGGAGGGGGGCAGAGAGGGTGTGGGTGGAGGGGGCAAATTGGCGGCAGTCTAAGGAGCCCATCGGTCATCCAGTCTCGCTCTCTCCCTCTTCTCACCGCCCATCGCCCCCTCTGTCCTCATGTGACCTTCGTCTGTCACCCCCTATCCACCACTTTCCACTTCTTTCTGTACTCACTCCCTCTCCCTCCTCGGCCTGCCCTCCCTCTCCCCCGGGAAGTAGTTGGGGGGAAAAGATGCACCTCTGTGCAATAATTTTATATATTGTAAAGTTTTCTAGTTTTTTTTTCTAATTCAAAAATTTTAATGGCTCTAAAAATTAAAACATTATCTATCAAATTTTGATAAATATTGTAAATGTTGATTCTAATAATAAGATCAAGTCATCTAAAATATCATTTAAAATAATTATACAAGCCATGAATAACGCTACAAAATCCTTCACAGTGTCATATATGCTGGTAACTGAACCATAAAAAATTTCTACAAGTGACTCTGATCACCGTATTCTTCACATAATTATAGAATAGAATGTATCTCGTTAAAATTTATAATAAAAAAACTTGCGAGTTTGGAAGTGTAAGAATACCCTACAATATTGATGACGAATAAAAAATGAAGGATAAACAAATGTTTCGAAAAAAAAAACTAATGATTAATTTAAATATTTTTTTTACACACTTCTATTATCTTTGGCTTGGATCATTCCCTTTTCAGTCACGAGGAAGAACAAAGAATCCTGCATGAATTACCCAATTGCCCTTGAACCAATGACTTTATTTATTTTATTTTGTTGAGTCGATTTTTTATAATATCTGAATTATCCTTTACAGACAAAATTATAGAAATACATAAATATAATATGATACATATATAAATTATACTCATAATTATAGATATTTAATAGTTACACATGGTTAAATATAAAATAATTAAATATACATTCTCAGTGTTATTATAATATATAAGTTCGTGAATTGTAAGTTTTGTCATTATTATACATAAGTGCATTCAAGGTATACAAAATGATTAAATAGATATATTCTCAATGTGTCGTTATTGATTTAATCTTTCAATCTTTGCACTCACGTATGTAGCGGGTCATGAGAATCGTCAATCATGCTCCCTGGTTTGCATGGATAAAAGTTAAAAAGACAAGTTCACACATACAATGAATGATATATCTATAAAATATAAAAAAAATTGTAACTAGTTGAATTTATTATGTAACTGCACATAATGTTTCTATAGACCAAAAAAATAAGGTGAGGGTAATTTAGGTATCAAAGTATGACGTGACACTGATCAAATGTTAAAAAAAAAAGAACCAGACTAAAAGAAAAATCAAGGGACAAAAAAAGAGTGGGTTTGTTGGTTCAAGAGTATTTGAACAATTCACCCAAGAATCTTAATGCTCAATAGAGTCAAGCATATTATGAGATAAACTCCATCCCAACTTGTCCCCCTCAGCAGATGCTTTCTAGATGATGATGTTTTTATTTTACTTTTTAGAAACAAACCCCAATCCTCACATCTACTATCATATCCCACCTATAGTCCGCAAATTTTTTATTATAAAAAAATACATATATAATGAGATATAATGATATATATATATAGGGATCACTGCTGCACCCGCCGTTCGCCGCACCTAATCGGTTCCCTATATATATATATATATATATATATGAGTGATTAGGTGCGGCGTCGATCACGGGTCCATCGCATCGGACGGTTGAGTGCCATTCACATCGACCGTCGGATGCGATGGACCCGTGATCGCTGCCGCACCCGCCGTTCGCCGCACCTAATCGATTCCCATATATATACATATATGCTTTTATGATAGATAGTGTATGATTTTTTTAAAAATAGAATGTATGCATATCTATTTCACGAAATAGATCATGTTTGAAAATGAGGTTACAAGGAGAAGATGGGAATGAAAGATATAACAAAATATAGAGGTTGAGCTAAATGACCCTTATCAACACCTCAAAGAAAAAAAAACATATGCGAAGTTAGGTAAATAAGGAATCTACCCAACTTTGCAATTGTTCCTCTTAATCTGTGCTACTCAAAATAGTTTTGCTCACTTGAATACGAGCAACCCCTGCTATCCCGTCCCCGTTCCTTGATGCATGCGATCATTCTTTCCCATATATTTTTAAAATAAAAGGTGGTCCATCGAACACGATTTCATTTCTTGCTCGCCAAGTCGTCCAAGTGCACACAGGATAGATAACATATATATATATATATATATATGGTCGCGATTACGTGCGGTATGCGGTCGGTGCGGTTTACGACGTGGGCCGTCCGATCGCGGGTCCATCGCATCCAACGGTCGACGTGAATCGCACCCGACCGTCCGATGCGATGGACCCGTGATCGACGGCCCGTGATCGCGCACCGCACCGACCGTAAACCGCACCTAATCGGCTCCCTATATATATATATATATATATATATATATATATATATATATATATATATATATATATGACAATAAATTTTGTGGATCAATTTCAAAAGTATGAAAAATTTTGAATGATGTATCTGGTTGAACAATTATTGATAGTTATTGAGGTAAGTTGAACTGCATGTGAGATCGGACACTTTGTATAACAATTCTCTTACTTTTTATATGTATTATCTTTTCTACATAAATCCCAATTTAAATCATCTTTTCTTTTGTTCTTCCAAATTTCAGATAATATATATATCAATACTTATTTCCAGTGCGTCAGTGCTGCTGACTCTTTGATGGTAAGTCACATGTGATAGGTGAAAGAATAATGTTAGATACAACTTTAAATGTAGCCCCAAATACAGATGATATATGTTTTAGTATTTTTAAAAATAATAATAAATATTGTATGATGAGATATAATTTGATGAAAAGTATATATTGTTCTATTTTAAATTGGATAGATCTATTTTTAACAAATGTGTATAACAGTGTTCTTGGTGAATGCTTGCTGGATCACCGTTGGCGCCCATCGTCCGTTGAAATTTGGCACGATCAGATAATGCACCATGTGTCTGAATTTTGGGGTTTGTTACTAATGAGAGAGAATCTGAAAGGAAAAAGTAGAGAAAATCTATATATGGCATCCCATGCTTGATTGCATGGGGCCATTATCTACTTTAATAAAGTATTCAAATATTGATCCTTATCAACCTCCCCCCAAATTAATTAAAATTATAAGTAGGGGCAAATCATCCTTCAAAATATATATTTTTATTATTCTAATATATCTTAGTATAAAACTAACAGTATGTATTAAAATGGTCATTTATAAGTGGATAGAAACTTTCGATTGATGTTCTTATCAAACATGCGAGGCTAACATAAAAGATCGATATTTGTGTGCGTATTTATATATATATTTTTAAAAAGATAGATATTGTTAATATTATTTTATGAGATAGAATTAGAATTGTAGTACCAGATGAAAAAAAATATAGGAAAATAAAAATACAAGATAAATGAAAAAGGAGCCAAAAAAGGATATGCCCACATTCCAGACGAGGCCCGATTGTATTTATATCATGCATGCCATCTTACTATAAAAAAAAAATCTATCATTTCAGCCCTAATTCAAGAGGAGACGCAGGTCAATTGTCATACCAATGATCAAAAGTGAATTTTGGGCATAAGTCAAGACATTTGATTTAATTTTCTAATGTTAATTAAGTTCCATCCCTACCCCCTCCCTCGTCCCTATATAAGGAGGTCCTCCATATCTCAAACTATCCACTGCACACAAAGTTGTTCAAATTGAACTTCCAAGCCCCAACCCTCCATTCATCATCATCACTCAACATTCCAAAACAACCCACATTTGAGAGTTGTAGAAAATGGAGAGAGTGTTGCACCTGGCATCCCAACGAGCGGTGGTGATCTTCACCGTGAGCACCTGCTCCATGTGCCACGCCATCAAGACCTTCTTCTCCGACATGGGGGTCAACCCTACGATCCACGAGCTTGATCAAGACCCGAGGGGGAGGGACATGGAGAGGGCTCTCGTAAGGCTTTTGGGCCGCAACCCCGCCGTCCCCGCCGTCTTCATTGGGGGGCAGCTCATTGGCCGCACCGACAGGGTCATGTCCCTCCACCTCAGTGGCAAACTCGTCCCCCTCCTCCGCGAAGCTGGGGCTATTTGGCTTTGAGAATCAATGTCTTTGACAATAATAATCTACCGAACTTCTTCTTGGTCGGATGGTAGAGGTACCTATAATAGTACTAGTAGAATAACAAGCTGGGCTAACTATGGGGTTGGATTTTGGCTTTTGGAAGTTGACTGGGAAGGTTCTGTTAAAATAGACTATAGAGTTTAATCAAGCTTCCATTTTGTATTACTGCATGATCCCCATCTGCTACTTTTTGTTTTTGTTAATAATGGTTTCTATAGACGTATAGATAATGCTTCTGGAGCCAGTAATGTATGATGATTTTGATAATAATGGAGTTGATTTGCAATATTACAGTGAATATCCAAGCTGGGTCTCATTGATGTCTCTTCTATCAGCACCAATCACCAAGAATACCAATATTGATAATGATACATAAAAAAACATCTTAAACTAATCGAACGTTTTTATACAATTCTTTTGAGTATCTTGTAAGATGTCTTGTAATCTAGTAGGTGAAGGTAAGTCATAGGGAGTTGATAGAAGTCCCCCAAATTTTTTTTTAAAAGTATATATAATTTAGTTTTTATACTTTTGTCTTTTAAATTTCTTCTTTATTGGGGTTAAAAGATCGGTTTTTTTTTTATATAACTTATAGAAGTACATGGTTGTTTGTGAGAGAGGAACATTGTTGAGGAAAGTGGTTGAATATTTTTGTGTATTTTGATTACTCAATATAGTTAATAATTATTCTCTCCCTGGATGTAGATAGATTTGTTAGATCATGTAAAGTTAGCTTTTATTTTCTTATATTTTTGTTTGGATTTGCTTTCTGTTATTGGTCTACAATTGCTAAGGTTAAATCTTAGGAAGTGTCAACAAAGTTTTAATCCATTTGGAAACCAAGTGAGATATCAAAGGACATCCCAAACCTTAATGCCAAAAGTGGAAAGGGACTATTTGTTCCCCCATATCCAAAGAACACCCAAAAGAGGAAAGAAAAAGTCAGCACTATCAAATACAAAGAATATCACCCACATATCTGTACATATTTGAACCTCTCCCCTATGTCCTTTGAATCTCACTTTCTTAATTATCATCCTATTGGCTCATACACAATTCTTCTTATCTACGCTTCCATGTAAATGGTCAGTCGTTTGACCAATATCTGACGACTTTATGTTATCAGGACCATATATTTTCATGGATCCTCTGACTGTGTACATCTTCTGTGGACTCAGACTTTTCAGATTTTTAATTAAAGGCTTGGAATTCGTTATGTTATACCATGGTTTCTATAGACGTATAATGCTTCTGGAGCTAGTAATGTAGGATGATTTTGATAATAATGAGTTTGATTTGCAATGTTGAATATCTGACCGGGTCATCGATGTCTCTCTTCTTTTGTAATATTTTTAAGATTCATGTTTATCAATACAAACCACCAAGAACACCAACATTGATAATAAACTGTTATAATGATACATAAAACATATATTCATATACAACTCTTTTGATTATCTTGTAAGATGTCTTGTAATCTTGTAGGTGAAAGTAAGTTGTAGGGAGATAATCGAAGTGCAAAATTTTGTAATAGTATAGTTTAGTCTTTTATGCCTATCTTTTTATTTTCTTCCTTGTTGGGGTTAAAAGAGTATTTTTTAAAATCATAGAAGTGCATGATTATTAGAAGTCCATTTTGTACTACTGATCCCCTCGTACTATTTTTTTGTCAATATGGGTATGTTTTATCATGGTTTCTATAGACATATAATGCGTAGGATGATTTTCATAATAATGGATTTGATTTGCAAAGTTATGTGGATTATCCAATACAGGTCGTCGATGTCTCTCTTCTTCTTTGTAATCTTTTTATGGATTTTGTCTATCAGCACCAATCACCAAGAACACCAACATTGATAATGAACTGTTTTAGAGATAATGATACATAAAAAAAATCTTAAGATAATCAAACATTTATACACAACTCTTTTGAGTATCTTGTAAGATGTCTTGTAATCTAGTAGGTGAATGCAAGTTGTAAGGAGAGAATAGAAGCCCCCAAATTTTTGTTGAAGTATAGTTTAGTCTTTTATGTTTTTGTCTTTTTAATTTCTTCTTTACACTACAAGAAAAGAAAAGTGGTTTACAATAACAACTTTAAACAGTTGTTATAAGTGTATAACCGTTATTAAAACTATGGTAACGGTTTAATATCAGTTAACATAGATGGGTGATATTATCTACATAGTAACGGTTTGCGCTATTTTTTGTTACGGTTTTTTGGAATCAAATCTTGACGGTTATTTAACCATTACTGTAAAATAAATATTAACGGTTTATTAAACGTTACTATATTATATCCAAATTTGTGAAAGCATATAATAACGGATATAAAACCGTTACTACAGCAATGCAAAAGTGATAATAAATAGTTCTAGTGACACTTGTAAATTGTCGCTAGAAATAACAAAATTGTTACTTTTCATATTTAATATGTTTTAATTTGCTGTATATTTCCATAAGCATGAAATAAATCTACATATCATTTAGAAACAAACTTACAACAATATCCTACATTACCAACGTTATAAAATATTAAAAATAAAATATACATCATCTAATGCTCACCAGATAAATATGTTATGCCCGGGATTGACTACGAAAACTGTGAAATATATTGTTGCTCCTATTTTCTGTACTGTTGCTCCAATTGTTGGACTTTCTCCTGCATCTGTTGCTCCATCTACTGTTGCATTTATCTCATTTGTTCCTGTAATTTACTTGATGTGTCACCAAAATCACGTGAGTGTCCTCATTCTTGTCCTTGCCCCCCTCCAAAGTATTGCGATGGGGTTACCCCACTACCCATCCCATGAACCCTACCACAATGCTCGTTTCTGAGTACTGCACCAAGTATATCAGTGCCATGGTCAACATCTCCCTCTTCCATCTCTTCAATTCAGACAACATAATCATCAATAGCATCATGTAACAATAATTAGTTAACAATATTATTTTTATAATTGAACTTCCACAAAATTGATAAATGTGACCCTGATCACAAATATAACTATAAACAAAATTAAAATGTAGTGCAAATGATTAGCTTAGAAAATGACATTTTAAAGGTACATATCCTAAAATTAAAATGGCAGGCAAGCTTGGCGTGTCAACGGGTTTGGGGCAGGTTTAGGTTTTATGGGCCTGAGTCGAGCGTAGGGAATTTGAACCAAGGTGCTTCTATTTGCACCCTCAGATTGGGGTGCATACCCCTATCTTTACATACTCGTTAAAAAATTCATCTCATTCTTTAAACACCCCTTTATTTAAATTGGGCAGTGGATTTTCAAAACACTGTACACCGACCAACCCTTTCAAATTCAAGCAAGTTGAAATAGCAAAAAAACAACCTCTTAAACAATAAAACTCTAACCTCTCACCCCTCTCCGTGGACAATCCTCTCACCAGCTGTCGTTAGCTAGTCGGTGATCCAGCCTAGCCATCAATTTGTGCTCTCGCTCTCTATCATCATCTCTTTTGCACCTCTCTTAACCTTTCTTATCTTCCTATTGGGATATTGATAGGTAAGGATTTTTTTTTAGGATAATGTTACATCCAGCCCCATTTTCAACCTCAATTCCAATATACATGTGTTTTGAATTTTTAAAAATAGTATATATCATTTAATGAGATACATGCTTTTATAAAAAATGAAGCATATACTCCAATGAATTGTATAGATGCATTTATAGAAAATATAAAAAAATTATTTCAAAGCATATGCCTTGTTAATATGAGCATATGCGTCGATAGAAATCTATCAACGTATACAGAGCTAAAATTGGAGGTGAAAATGGATCTGGGTGTAATAACGCCCTTTTATTTATAGTGATTGAACGGTTGAATATAATAGGTTTGATGATATTTGTTTAATATACATGTGATTGTGCCCATTTTCATAGATTGGATACCATTTTTTTTTCATGATAAGCTTACAAATTCTATTTGCATTTGAAGTCCTATGTATATTGTGAGCTGTGTGTTTAGGGTTTCAATATTTGAATGAATTATTTTTTGAATGTTAAAATATTTGAACCATTTAGAAAATTTGAAAATGGATTTCTACTGCTAGTAACAACACTGACAATGTCGATACATATCACATATATATGTCGACACTCCTATTGTCAGCGGTCTCAAAAAATTGAATGAACGTTTAGACAAATTCGATGACACTGAAACTGTCGAGATAATTTTATTATATTGACAATTATTATGTTGTTACGCCCAGAAAAAAAAATTTGAATATGCTGATTGATGCATTGACTAATTTTGTGTTGAGATATTCTATGTCACCCGATTTCGTGGTGACGGCGAGGGTACCCAACCTTCAATTTCACTAACTATCTACCTCGACGCTATATCTGTTAATAGGGGTGTGCACAAGAAAATAAGGGGTGCAAATTGAGGCACCCTTTGAACCAAACGGTGACCCTTTAATCGGATGGGACCCGGGCTCAATGATCATTTAGCGGGAAAGTGAGAGCGGGAAACCATGACCCGAGTCCAAATAATTGGCGGGAACTCACACCCCTCCACCCCCCACACGTAACAACTTCGCACGTGCGATTACCTCGCAATTACATAAACACCCCCCGCCGTTCGCCCTCGAAGACTCGCGTTTCCGGTTCCCATCGACAGGAGTACAAAAGAAAAAACATTCTTTACAGCTCCCTCTTTTGAAACCCTCGCTGCTTCCATGGCGAAGATCGCGAATTCCGAGGCGTCCTCGGACGAGACCGGCTCGATCTCCTCCTCGGAGGCGGAGGACGAGAGGATGGAAGGTGCTGCCGGCGAGGAAAACCTCGACGAGGAGGACGTGGAGGAGCTCGAGGCGGTAGCCAGGGCCTCCGCGCCTGGGGAAGAGGAAGATGACGGAGGCGATCAGTCGACCGAGGATGACCAGGCTCCCGGGGACGAGGAGGAGGAAGAGGGGGAGGTGAGTGTTGCACTGATCGGGCTCCAAGGGCCGCGGATTCTGTGTGTCTAGGGTTTTTTTTTTTGGAGCCAGATCTACTAATTTGCTTGATTGTTTTGTGTAACTTTTTAGCGGTTTAGGGTTTATGTATTTTTACTGATTATTAGTTATGACCTGAAATTTATTAGAGAATCTTATCATTTTAACGGTATCTACATGGAGTAGTTGTTCATTTTGGAGAGTTTGGTGAAATTTTAATCAACAAGGGTTTCTCATAATTGGATGCTATGCGTGTTTAGGATGAGAACACATCTGGAAATGCCGACATTGGGAAGCGTGAGAGGGCGAGGCTCAGGGAAATGCAGAGGCTGAAGAAGCAGAAGATTCAAGAAATCTTGGACACGCAAAATGCTGCTATCGATGCTGACATGGTGAGAAAGCATGTGTGATCAACTGAACTGCAAAGATCTTTTGTGCCTCTTTTTTTGCGTTTGCATTGATTATTGAAGATTTTGACTAGTAAGTATTTTGTGATTGCAGAACAATAGGGGAAAGGGCCGGCTGAAATATCTGTTGCAACAAACAGAGATCTTTGCCCATTTTGCTAAAGGTGATCAATCTGCACGGGAGAAGAAACCAAGGCCAAGGTAATACTGTTGGTGAACGTGTTTACATTTTACCACAGTTAAATATGTATGTCATTGAAAAAAATCAGAACCTTGGCTTTTGGTATCACTTACCAGTCCTAAAGTTGGGATATTATATGTGAGAGAAATTGTTGGGTTGTCTAATTTGATAGATGGAGCTCTTGTTTATGTTAATCTCATTTGTTTGTGATAATAATACTAATTGTGAGCCTATATGGGATGAATTTGTGACATGCAACTGTCTCATTGTTATAATTGGCATTACAATGTGAGAAGTGGTTCTAGTTCTTGGACAAACCATCAAACATGTTGGTGCACTGCCATAGTTGAAAGTTTCTTATGGTGAAGCAATGAATTTGTTGAACTGGTCAACATATCCTAAATAATGCGTGAGAATTCATATCTTATTTTCATTTCTTGCATGAGTTGTAACTGATATCATATGTTTTCATTTATTTACACCTATTTTGCAAATATTTATTTATTTGTGGTTAACACTGATTCCACAGGGGTAAGTAGAATGGTACACCTAAAGACAAAGTAGAATTGTAGATCAAGTTTGTGGGACAAGGCAAGAGGCACCAAATTTTTTTAGGTTTTATAGTGATTTCCACTCATAAATTTCTCAACCCTGCTAGACCTGAATTATTCCAGCCAGGATCAAATACTCACAAATGACATGTGACATTAATCATTGAAATTTGTTTCTCAAAACTTTCTCCATGTGCTTTTAAACCAAATGCCTCCTCTCTCCAAGCAAGGGAGCATGATTGTGCTTTACTTGCTTCAACCCAAAGCTGGTTTAGGAGTTGAATAATTGACATCAGAAGTAGCTATATGCTGCATAGAGAACCAATGATCCTAGAAGGGCGGACAAGTGCCCCAAATCCTGAAGGATGTCCCACGTATGACCATAAATTTCTTGCTTTTGGAAGTTTGTAAAAATATATTGATGTACTGAAAGCATGTTATAATTCTATTTCATACCAAAATTTTCATGAATATCTCACTGTTAAGTTCTGTTATTGGTTTCTATGATGCTACTTGTCAGAAATGCCGCATGCTAAATTTTTTGGTTGACAGAGTTGTTACTATATAAAGTTTGTGAAGTGTTTTTTTTTTTTTTTGAAAGAGAAGGTTGGCTTTCGCCTTTGTATTCAAAGTGAAAGCCCCAAAAACAAGAGAATTACAAGTCCATCCACCTCATGTGAACATAAACCCCAACAGGACACAAAAGCAAAGGAGTGCTCTACTTAATGCATCGCACCATAGTCATATCTAATCCCTGAATCTCACATCCCCTAGATAGATATTCTCCTTCCCATCATAGAAAGCTTACGCGCCCCTGCACAGCAGTTCCCCCACATGACGATAAACCTCTTAGCCCCCTCACAAATATTCTCCACATATGGAGTAGCTCCCTTAAACACCGCCTGGTTTCTCGTCAACCATATGGACTAGAGCATCGCTGGGATGAAGGATTGCGAGATCTTGACAAACACAAATAAAAATAGACTCTTTTGACGCAGGGTTGAAAAGGTCGGGGATTGGAGCAGTTTATAGTTAAGCACATGATAATATCCTTTGTTATTGCTGCTAGAAATTACAATTCTTTCCAGTGATGTTTATGTTTCCTGAGTTTTGGTTTTGTTTTTTCCAGTGTAAATATTCTAGTATTTCAATCTTGAAACATATTGTTTTTATCCTGGTTATTCAGACTTGTTTAAATGCATGACATTTAGTTATTTCTTATTTCTACCTCTAGGGGTCGTCATGTATCCAAATTAACTGAAGAGGAAGAAGACGAAGAATACCTTAAGGAAGAAGAAGATGCCTTAACTGGTGCTGGAGGCACACGTTTGGTGACACAACCATCTTGTGAGTTTTTTTTTGTTTTTTTGTTGAGAACCTATCTTCCCTGTAGCAGTTATTGATTTTTGCCCCAGAGTGTTAGTGGCATGATTGCTTTATAATTGTGCATGGAGGGAGATTTCATTTGTTTCTGGAGTGTTTGAATGTTCTTTTGTATGAAGTGCAATTTAAAAAAGTTTTGGCAAATATACTATGAAATAATTTTTTTTTTAAAATTCTTGCTGGGACTTCAACTAAATGGACACTTCTTATTTGGGTGAATTTATAAAAGGAAATTTTAGTTATCGACGTGTGTTGTATTTTAGCTGGCCTGTGTTGGTGAGCAGATTGGTATTGTTAGCCTCCTTTTCCACTGATGAACAATAGTACATCTTTCTTTTAAAAGTTTGTTGCTTCTTTATCACTGGGTTCACATTAAGTGTCTAGTATCCAAATTTACAAGGCGGGCCTAACATTCTGACTATATGTATGGTTTGTGAAGAATTGGTGTAAATCTTACTATCTGGTAATATGCAATTAACCTCATTCACTACATAGTATGTAACTTTAAAAATGTAATTGTGACCATGCAACTTCTGTTAATGATAAAGATGCACTGATCTGAGATGTAACTTAATACAATCTGTTGTCAGTAAAACAAATATTTTTTAATAAATGTATTAGGTTTGCTTGTTCACTTTCCATTTGCGGAACTATGTAGTTTGATGTAGTTGTTTGGGCTTAAATTGCTCATGATTGTTTGCCATCTGCTCTTCTTTGTTAGCTTTGTTCTGTATGTATCTTGGTCAAATTTCATGGTTCACCTGCTTAACTATATGTGTTGATATTTTTTTTAACAATCATTCCGAGATCTGAAACATTTATCTCCTGAAAGAAAATGTCATCCTCTTGAAAGTAGGTAGGTATTATACATGTTACTTCAAATCACATCTTTACCCTGCCGAGGCCATGCCACTTTTATATGTATGATAATGTATAACTGATGATGGTTTTCTATAAAAATTGATCGCGAATGTTGAGGTTGTTTCAGTGAGTGCATATGTTGTCAGGATAAGGAGATGAATATGCATGTGCAGATATGACTATCTTGTGATAGGGCTCTCTCTGATGTATTTAAATTTATGTGTTCTCTATATCGATGATTGAGGTGGAGATTGTGAGTTTCAGAAGTTTAGGGAAACCATTTAAATTTTCACTGGAAAAGTTTACTGATTCGTATATTAAGTTGGTGTCTGGGATTTGTGTTGTAATTATTATTTTTATTTTCATAACAGAAGCTTTTTAGCTTTCCAAATATTTAAAGCATACACAGACATTTGAAAGAAGAGGTGACATTTCTACCTGAAATCTATATATAACTGGATTAAAGCTCTAAAATAGAAACACGGTTGCTTATGGTTCTTATATGAAGTTAACTAGAACTCAAGATTCTCTTCGTTGTGTATTTATGTGTGTTGTCCTGATCATTATTTATCACAGAATGACATTGATAGCTGGATCTCAGTCCTTGTCAGTTATTGATTTTGAGTTGCGTTATGTAATAGATATGCTTTGCCTTGTTTATTCCATTTCTTCCACTCATTTAAAGACTTTTTCTTTGTGCTTTCTTCTGCAGGTATACAGGGTAAGATGAGGGATTACCAACTAGCTGGATTGAATTGGCTTATTCGATTGTATGAAAATGGCATCAATGGAATTCTTGCAGATGAGATGGTATGCTTAAAAATACATTTCTTGCATTTACTCCTTGCTATGCTTTGATGGCTTTGATGGGTTTGTAGCTTTATCCATGCTAATCTTCAAACTTAATTTTCTCTGTTTTATATGGTTTCATTTTCTATCATTGAATTGATTCATTCATGCTTGAATGAGTGATGATGATATTGAACTAAATTTCGTTTTTACCCAGGGTCTTGGGAAAACACTGCAAACCATTTCTCTTTTGGGTTATTTGCATGAATTTCGTGGAATCACTGGCCCTCACATGGTGGTGGCTCCAAAGTCCACTCTTGGCAACTGGATGAAAGAAATTCGTCGCTTTTGTCCCATTATACGAGCTGTAAAATTCTTAGGAAATCCCGATGAAAGGGTAAGTTAGATGAAATAATTGTTTCCTTGAAATCTGTTTTCGTGCAAATGAACCAAATGCTTTTTTTAGCGAGTCTTGCTTTTCTTTCTTTCTATGGAGTCTTATTTTGTGCTATTGGTATACATATATTATTTGGTTGGCTTGTTTCCATTTTGCAGAGGCATATTCGAGAAGACTTATTAGTTGCTGGGAAGTTTGATGTATGTGTAACCAGTTTTGAAATGGCAATCAAAGAAAAGACTTGTTTGCGTCGATTTAGTTGGCGCTATGTAATCATTGATGAGGCCCACCGGATCAAAAATGAGAATTCTCTTCTTTCAAAAACCATGAGGCTCTACAATACTAATTATCGACTTCTTATTACGGGCACACCTCTTCAGGTCCTTCTAATCAATATTTGGACCTTTTCTTCTATGTTGTTTGCTTGTGGGTCTTTTCATTTATACTGTAAACTTGGGTAATTAAGGTGCAGTTAATATGATCTGCAGTGTCTTATACACTGAGAAGCAGGTTTTATTGTGGATTTGGGTTTCTTAGTGGGGACTCAATGGGCAGGTGAATTATGTTGTGTTTATGGTCACTTACTAACATTTGCACCTATCAAGGAAAATATGCAGTGAAATTTTGTGAAGGCGTATAATCCACTTAGAGGGGGATCTGCTTCACCTGATTTTGCAAACATTCAACAAACATTTTCTTTTCATGTTGAGTTGCAATTGCAAGAGTTACGTGACAACCCCTTCAACACAAAATAAAATAAAATAATAAATAAATTAAATAAATACAAATGTGTCATTTCAATTTGCTAATATGAAAGACTGTTGTATATCACTCTTTTCAAGATTATTGTCGTAGTTCTGAAGGTATTTTGATGATTTCGTACATGTGAACCCAAATTGAGGACTTTAGAATTGAAATCTTGGTTGAGTTGGTCTACAAATTGACATAGTTCTTTTATTTTTTATGTACAGAACAATCTTCACGAGCTGTGGTCTCTTCTTAACTTTTTACTCCCCGAGATATTCAGTTCTGCTGAAACTTTTGATGAATGGTTCCAAATATCTGGGGAAAATGATCAGCAGGAGGTTGTGCAACAGCTCCATAAGGTATATCTGATGGGTTACATTGTCTTTTTTATCTATTTGCTCACATTCGACTGGTTGGTTATTTCATGTTCTTTGCATCTTGCAGGTTCTTCGTCCATTTCTTCTTCGAAGATTGAAGTCTGATGTTGAGAAAGGATTGCCCCCAAAAAAGGAAACTATACTTAAGGTTGGAATGTCTCAGATGCAGAAGCATTATTATCGTGCTTTACTTCAGAAAGATTTGGAAGTTGTGAATGCCGGGGGAGAACGCAAGCGTCTTTTAAATATCGCTATGCAGCTGCGTAAATGTTGTAATCATCCATATCTTTTCCAAGGTGCAGAACCTGGGCCTCCTTATACCACAGGAGATCATTTAGTCACAAATGCAGGTAGGCTCAACAGTTGGACAGTTTTACTCGATTGACATTTTATCATGTTAAATTAAGAATATTAAAAGTTTTCTGTCTCTCTGCAGGAAAAATGGTTCTCCTTGATAAGCTGCTTCCAAAGTTGAAGGAACGTGACTCTAGAGTTCTTATATTTTCACAAGTACGTGATGCTTATTATGTTCAATGTTAATGATTTATTAGTGCATTACTTCCTCTTTGCATCTGACAGTGGCACACACTTGTTGACTATTTAGCATTTACCAGGTTTACATGTTACACTAATTTATCTACCCTATATATTGATTGTTTGATATTTTTATGGTTCAGATGACTAGACTGTTGGACATCTTGGAAGACTATTTAATGTTTCGGGGTTATAAATACTGTCGGATTGATGGGAATACCGGTGGAGAAGATCGTGATGCTTCCATTGATGTCTTCAATAAGCCAGGAAGTGAAAAATTTATTTTTTTACTTTCAACCCGAGCTGGTGGTCTGGGTATTAATCTTGCTACTGCAGATGTTGTCATTCTCTATGACAGTGACTGGTGAGCTATGTAACGATGCTAAGGTAGCTTCTGAATTGGTTTTTGGAGTTGATTTGATATTCCATTTATCTGCTTTTTCAGGAACCCTCAGGTGGATTTGCAAGCACAGGACCGTGCTCATAGGATTGGCCAGAAAAAGGAAGTTCAAGTGTTCCGTTTTTGCACAGAGGTTTGCATTTATTGCATGTCTTCTTCAAAGTAATGCTGTAACTACAATTCTTATTGAAAAAGTTGTTTTGATACCATAATTGCAGTACACGATAGAGGAAAAAGTGATTGAAAGGGCCTATAAGAAGCTGGCACTTGATGCATTAGTAATTCAACAAGGACGATTGGCTGAGCAGAAAAGTAGGAATTAATGTTAGAAGCTTCTAGGTTTTGTTTTATATTAAAAATGTTTAAAAATTAATATTTGACACCTATATGTTGGGATATTTTGTATTTATTGACGCAGCTGTTAATAAAGATGAGCTGTTGCAAATGGTGAGGTTCGGTGCTGAAATGGTTTTCAGCTCTAAGGACAGCACTATCACAGATGAAGATATTGATCGTATCATTGCCAAGGGAGAAGAGGCCACCGCCGAGCTTGATGCTAAAATGAAGAAGTTTACGGAAGACGCCATCAAATTTAAAATGGACGACAGTATGTTAATTTATGTGTCGCCCAATCTTATTTTTTATCTCATTCTTTTGTTTATTTACATTGTATATTTTTTATTTTACAGATGCCGAGTTGTATGATTTTGATGATGAGAAGGTAGGTATACTTTGTTATTTTTGGTAATTATATAAAGGTGTCTATAGTATGGTATGCTCTACTATTTAGTTTCTTATGTTCCAGATGGGATTATCGGTTATTAACTTATTTTTATGATTTTTATTGTGTTTATGAAGGATGAGAACAAGCTTGACTTTAAGAAACTTGTAAGTGATAATTGGATAGAACCACCCAAAAGGGAGCGGAAACGCAAGTAAGAAAATATACTTGCCCATGCTTTCGTGGATGCTTTATGTGATTTTTTCCCTCTTCGGATCCTGTTAACTCTTTTCTTTTCAGTTATTCGGAGTCCGAGTACTTTAAGCAAACAATGCGTCAAGGGGGTCCTGCAAAACCAAGGGAGCCACGAATTCCTCGCATGCCTCAGCTGTAGGGATCTTTGATATTATCTTATTGTTTGTTAAGCCTGTGATCGTATTTCCAGAGAGCCTGATGATTGTTCTATGTTATAGGCATGATTTCCAATTTTTCAATACACAAAGGCTTAGTGAACTATATGAAAAGGAAGTGCGGTATCTCATGGTTAGTTCCAACTCTCTCCTGCCATAGTTATATTCAGTGACTCAATTCCGATTAGCTATGCCTGACCAAGCCCATTGGACTGGTCTTATTTTTCTTGAACGGGTTTCTTCAAAATCTTATTTAAAGTGAGTTTCTAGGTTTCATAATCCTGTTGCATGGTTCTGGTAAGAAGATTATTGGACATGTCCTGTGAACGCAGTGTATCAATAGGCTATATTTTCATTGGTTTAATTTCTTTTCTTGTCTATTTTTATAGCAAACACATCAACGGAATCAGTTGAGGGATACCATTGGAGATGGTGATGAGCCTGAAGGTGTGTTTACATGGAGGTGCCCATGCTGGTCATTTTGCTCCCTTTATCTCAATTGAAACTAATTAGTAATCTTAAACTTTCAGAAGTAGGTGATCCCTTAACTCCAGAAGAACGAGAGGAGAAGGAGCAATTGCTAGAGGAAGTGAGTGAATCATTCAGTTATTGTAGTTTGATTTTAATCCCTATTTGTTAAATTTGACCCAGCATTATGTGTAGGGGTTTTCAACATGGACGAGAAGAGATTTCAATACATTTATTCGAGCATGTGAAAAGTACGGCCGGAGTGACATTAAAAGCATTGCTTCTGAAATGGAAGGCAAAACGGAAGAGGAGGTAGAAAGATATGCCAAAGTCTTTAAAGAAAGATACAGAGAGTTAAATGGTACCCTTTTCTTTTCCCAGAAATGAGTATTTGATTTCTTTCCATGAGATGTTGAGTAACTGTCCTGACTTTAGACTACTACTATTCTCTTAGTGACTTGTGTTTATTATAGTAATCTCTATTATCCTGCACCAACATGGATTTATATGATTTTAATTGATTTGTTCATAAAGTGGGATTTTTGCCAGATTATGCTCTTATCTCTACTCGTATCTTTTAGATTATGATAGGATAGTTAAGAATATTGAAAGAGGAGAAGCGAGAATATCAAGGAAGGATGAAATCATGAAAGCAATTGGTAAAAAGTTGGATCGCTACAAGAATCCATGGTTAGAGTTGAAAATTCAGTACGGCCAGAACAAAGGGAAGCTGTATAATGAAGAATGCGACCGTTTCATGGTTTGATTGTGACTCAGTCTTGTTATTTAAGGTTATCTGTTAAAGTTTCAAATTATTCCTAATCATTTTACGTCAATCGCCTAATTGCAGTTGTGCATGGTCCACAAGCTTGGTTATGGGAACTGGGATGAGCTCAAGGCTGCTTTCCGCACATCACCATTGTTTCGTTTTGATTGGTTTGTGAAGTCCCGAACGACTCAAGAACTTGCAAGGCGTTGTGATACTCTTATTCGGTTGGTGGAGAAAGAGAATCAAGAATATGAAGAGAGGGAGCGACAAGCTCGGAAAGATAAAAAGCTTGCGAAGGTGGGATTCTTTGTCTTGTCTACATTATATAACATTCCACATTATCATGTTCCCATTAAAAAAATGCATGCTTCCAGATGCATTGCAGTTCTGTACACTTAACAATTAATCCACAATTTTTACTGTCCTGGTAGTGCGCATGACAGATACTTTAGAACACACCATATCAGTGTCTGACATATCTAACATAGGACATGACAACGCACATTAGGTGTCTGAAACATTCCATGTCTCCAAAATTCAGTAATAATTTTTGAAATATGGATCCGTTTTGAAGAGAGAAATTGCTTGGATACAAGATTCTAAATTTTTTTTACACTGATATCTATGCTCACATGAAGTAAAAGTGAGATTACACTTTTAATGGAGTTGATGGTTGACACTTGACACACCATTGTAGTTATGCCAACTTTTTATGGTTTATGGATGTATACATTTTTTTTTTGAATAATGATAATATAACAATCATTTATTTATTTATTTATCTCTTGTTGCATCAATTCATGTATGTCCATGCTTCTTCTCTAAAATTTGCTTGTTTATTTCCAATCAGTCATTTAGCATTACCATCCTTTCCTGTTGCTGTGCATGTTTCTCACCCCTCACGTAATTATATCAGAGTTCAACGCCATCAAAGTGGTCCATGACAAGATCACCAGCAGCTGAGACCTCTCCTCTTGCTTCATTTAAGAAACGTAAACAGTCATCTATTGATGACTATGTTAGCTCGGTAATTTCTCACTTCTTCCATTAGGCAGCATTCGTTCAGTGTCTTATTATATTATTGCTTTTCCGGAAATGTGGATGTGCCCCTCTGGCAAAGCAACCATTTTATTTTTTTGGAGGTGAAGTATAAGGTTAATGAATTGTTTCTATATTTGCAGGGGAGGCGGCGAAAATGATTTCCTGAATTGATAGGTTGTAGCATTAGTAATACCATGAATTCTTTTTGCTGGAGAAGCTCCTGTACTTTTGAACTGTGATGGCCGTTCTCCGGGTGCATCCATCCTGCCAATATTTGAATTTGTTTGCAGGATTTATTATAGTCTGATGCTGGTGGCAGCTTTCCTCTTTTTCCCATATTGATGCTTAGCAGGGATATTCACTATGTAATACACTTTTGTTGATTATTATGTTACACAAATCAATTTTATTTATTGCTAGTTTGAAGCTAAGAGCATTTCCATCCATGCTCCAGTTCTATAAACTCTTTATATATAGAGCATGTTGGATGCTCTACTGATAATTTAAATGAGCTATTTAAGAAACAAAAGGTACTTAAAATGGGATATCTATTTGAGCTTTCATATTTGGTTTGGAATCTATTTGTTTAAAAACTATTTTTCATGCGTCTCTTTCAATCAAATTTTTTCTTCTTGTTACTAACTAACTAGGTTTTTTTTTTCCATTAAAGCTGTTTTCTTGATTTTCTTTATAAAAAAAATCTGAAATTAAAAGCCAAAGTTTTAAATTTTTTGTTCCTAATAGGTTATTTTAAAACTGATTTGGTAAAATCAGAATAATTTTGACAAATTGTTTGCAAAGGGAAACTTGAAAAACGGATTGCTTACCAATTTATTTTATTTTTTTAATTTTAAAAACTAGTATAACTTGTTTATATGCATATTGTTTTGAATATATGCATTTGAAGGTATATGTTGGTGTGTATTTGGTATATATTTTGAGTTTTCTATCATTATGGCTGTCTTATAAATAGAGGGCTTGTGTAACAAATAAAATCAATGAGAAGAGATGGAAAAAAATGAGAAGTTTTTAAAGAACAATACTTTCTTTTGTGCTCAAATATCTCATGTGTTTGTTTTATGTATCTCATTTTCTCTTTTATTTTATAACACGTTATCAACAAGATGAGTTCATATCTATTTCTTACGCATATATTTCAAATGCTAAAAAAAGTTTGTATATGTCTTTCATTGGTTGGGGTGTGATTTATTCAACAATTCCCTTGTTGGGTTTTTATTTTACCAAGCTCCAATATTTCTTCTCCTCTCCTTCCAAGAAGTGTTGTCCGTAAGCATATATGGTTCCCATATAAAAAAGGTGGTTTGTATTTTTGATAATTCTTCACGTGCTATTCACAATTTTGTATCATGACATTGTTGGTATTGATATTGTTGATTTTTTTTTCATAAAAAAAAAGCGTGGCTGAATTTTATCAAAGTGATTTTATTTGCAACCGGATTGATATATACATGCATCATGATTAATTTATGTGCAGCCTCACTGTAATTTAGTTTCATCTTTCCAATAAATTCTTTGGTTATTCCTAGGGTATGTATATCATGCATGGGGTTTGGACAAATATTGAATTTTGTCTTAATTAGGCATTCTATATGTAATTATATCCATAAATTGAATTGTTTTTGGAAGAACCACTGTACGTTTTATATGTGAAGATTACAAAGTAAGTGTTGGCTTCTATTGCAATCATGCAATTGGTTTACATCTATAATATAATATTAGAGATTTGTTACGATAATGCAATTATTTTTAACAACGGTCCAACAAATTTTTTTTTTTTTCAAAAACTGTCCAACTTTTACAGGAGTTTTGTCATCATTTTTATTAGGTGTTATGATATATTTACTCTCCTCATCTGTAAAATTAAATCATTGAAGGAAGTGCTTCATCGTTTAAAATGTTATCAGATTAAAGGAGTAATGTTGTTTTAGTGGTGTTCTATTAAGAACTCTTCCTCGCTTAAATTTGCTTATTGACGAATGAGAAAGATTTAACTGTATTTTGTTTTGCTATTTTTTAGTTAACAATACTTGTGCTCATATCGTTTTTAGTTATTTATCATGTCAATTTTGCTATTTAAGAATTATTCATCATAAATAATTGATGTGAGATCCATTTTGATGTTACAAAATTGACATGATTAAAAATCACATGCTATGATTGAAAGCCACACCCAAGCATTCAAAGTGAAATGCCTCTATAACAATAAATGCAATGCCTGCTATGATTGAAAGCCACACCCAAGCATTCAAAGTGAAATGCCTCAATAACAATAAATGCAATGCCCGCTTTCCCCGAATTCATGCTAATGCTCCCATCCAGTAAGACAAACACGTCTTAATAATATGAGATAACACATATCATTATGCTATCTATCAATCTAAACATGTACGAGAATAATACAAGTATGGATAAGAGGTTTGAGTCATCACAATGCCTCTATGTGCTTATCTCACATCTATTAGCACGCCCCTCTTGTTCACACCCCTTATGTTTTGAACATCTGATTTAGAAGCCCCAAATACTAATCCTATAAATGAATTCATTAGCGCGTCACTTTTTTATTTTCTCTTACCAAAAAACTTAACATAGATAGAATCCCTCACACTTTAGCTCACGAAGAACCGCACGGCCTCCACCGTCTCCCAGGTCTGCACGAGCCACCTCGATCTCCTCTGGATTTGCGTGCAATGGTGTTTCCCGGAGGCTAGACCTCTGGGAGGATCTCCATCACTGACCCCAACTGGATGGATGCAAACTTGGCGCAGGTGTTGACAAGGATGTTGAAGCTTGAAGAGGTCCCCCTCTCGAAAGAGCGTGCAAATCAGAAAAAAATTAAATGGATTTCAAATCACATATCCATTAAAGCTTATAAACATGTCTGAGGGGCACAAATAGTGACACCCATAACACTTCATTTTTCAATTTTTTTTATATACAATTTGCATATTTAGAAGAATTGGATTTTATTATATAATAAGTTTTGTGAAGTAAATATGGGATTTGAGCCTTCTAATATATATTTCTTTAAACGACTTTTTGGTTATAATGAAACATACATTACAATGCACGAATGTTTTTGTAGAAAACAAATAAAACGCATACATTCATCATCATTTAATAACCAATCAGTGACCCTCGAATCACCCTTTTAAATTTTGTCTTCACCAATGTTTCTCTTGTCAATGATGGCTACAGTTGACGTCACTTTGATGACAATGGGCTCCTCCAAATCCGCCGACTCTTCCTTGTCGCTTGGTTTTACTGTAAAAAGTTTTTTAAAAATATTATATTGTTTTTTTTTTTTTTTGAAAAATGATACCGGTGGATCTGTCACTTATTTAATTAGTAAAAATAGCATAGATCCTTAACAAACGATAAAGGAATAAACGACCTACACAAGAAAAAAAAGGAGAAAAAAATATTATATTGTTGAGCATTTGATAATACAATAACATTTCGTCGCACAATTGAATAATTTTTGTATTTATATTAAATTGTTTTTACAATCGTACAATTAAACAGTTTTTTCGTAACAGCTTTTTACAGACAGATTTAAAATAAATAGTGTTCAAAAATTACTATTTTCAAAAGTTGAGAGTGATGAGTTTCATGTGAATCAATTTTAAAACTCAGATTCTTGTAAAATTAGTTTTACAATCATGCAATTAAATGCACCCTTAAAGTGTGAAATCAAACCATAACAATATATATGTATATATAGAAGCTGCAACTTGATTAATTTAGAAAGACCGTTGTTACAAGTATTCTGTCCAACGAGATATATGAGGTAAATACTTTATTTTTTATATTTGTTAAAAATAAATATATTTAATTAGTAATGAGGCAATATATACTATTGGTATATATTTTATTAGATGAAATTTAAAATTTTAAAAAAATTAATTAAAACATGTGTCCTGCATGTGAGATTGTCCTAACTTTATTCATTTAGAAATGAACTGATGAACAAAATGCAAGAGTTGGGTAATCAAATATGATAAAGAGCCGGTCAAAGAAGAATAGGAGCCTTTCTAATTATCCACAAACTCAAGTCAAATTGGGATTCAAAAAGAAAACTGAAGTGAACTTAACTGAGGCAAGTTACTGATGTTATTTTGAAACATCAATCATGCTATATGTGTGTCAATTATATTTTCATTTCAATGTGCGTTTATTCTAGTTTCTTTCTGGATTAATAATGCAATAAAGAGTAGTGATAGGGATAATTTCAGTGTTTATTCCATTGGTTCACCATAATGAGTCATTCTAGGACTTGTTCATATTCTACCCTAACATGAACCCAAGAGAACTTGTTGAATAGGAAAATTTAAACTTTATCCAAATTTATGGTTTAGAATCTACATCCGTATTCAAATTTATTCAATGACCTACTCAAAAAAAAAAAAATCTTATACTATTCCTATTCTAATAGAATTGTACTCCTGTTATGTTATTCCCATTCCCAAAACGGAAGAATATTCCTTATCCATAATAAGAACGACTCTGGATTCAATCAGACTTGGGTTTGATTAATACCATAAGTATTGAATTGCATATCATATGAATCGAACTACACAGCCTATAAATCAAACTGCTAGACAATTGTTAGGTACATATGTTACTATCTATGTAATTCATCATAGGCTGTGCAGTTCAATACTGATAATAATAATCAAAACCAAGTCTAACTCGATCCAAACAGTATAAGAATGGTCCATGATAAATAAATAAAAAACTAAAACAATATTAAAGCAATATTTTTAATATATATATATATATATATATATATATATATATATATATATATATATATATATATATACACGGGGGCGATTAGATGCGGCGAACGGCAGGTGCGGCCGCGACGTGGGCCGTTCGATCGCGGGTCCATCAAATCCAACGGTCGACGTGAATCGCACCCGACCGTCCGATGCGATGGACCCGTGATCGACGGCCCACGATCGACGCCGCACCTGCCGTTCGCCACACCTAATCGGCCCTCTATATATATATAATCACCCCTCAATATTATATATATATATATATATATATATATATATATAGGAGATGATTACATGCGGTCGTGCGGTCGGTGCGTCCGCGATCACGGGCCGTCGATCACGGGTCCATCGCATCGGATGGTCGGGTGCGAATCACGTCGACCGTTGAATGCGATGGACCCGCGATCGGACGGCCCGCGATCGCCACCGCACGACCGTACCTCATCGGTCGCGTATATATATATATATATATATATATATATATATATATATATATATATATATATAGTCGAGTGATTAGGTGCGGCGGCCGCACGATGCGGCAGCCGTTCGATCGAGGGTCCATCGCATCCAACGGTCGACGTGAATCGCACCCGACCGTCCGATGCGATGGACCCGTGATCGACGGCCCGTGATCGCTGCCGCACCGTGCGTCCGCCGCATCTAATCATCCATATATATGGGAGCCGATTAGGTGCGGTTTACGGTCGGTGCGGTGCGCGACGTGGATCGTCCGATCGCGGGTTCATCGCATCCAACGGTCGACGTGAATCGCACCCGACCGTCCGATGCGATGGACCCGTGATCGACGGCCCGTGATCGCGCACCGCACCGACCGTAAACCGCACCTAATCGGCTCCCTATATATATATATATATATATATATATATCTAATATCTTAAAATTCCAACACATACATACATACCTTCTTCAACTCTTCCTTCATCAACCAACACCTTCTCCTCCAAAGGCTCCTCTTTCTTGCAATCCTCTACATTTTCCGTTGCGCTTGCGCCATCCTTGGCGTTCCCCTCCAACACCTTCTCCTCCACCTCCGCCTCAGCCTTCCCTCCCTCCTCCTCCCTCGCCACCACCGCCACGCGATCTGGCGAGAGGTATTCCCCCTCCAAGTTCCCTCCCACAACGCTCTCCTCGTCGTCCTTCCTCGACGAGAAGTACCTGTCCGGAGACTCCCTCGACACCGTCTTCTCCCCCCCTATGACGACGCCTCCTCCTCCCTGATCAGCTACTCCTTTGCAGCTATCAACGCCATTGTCGTCGTATTTCCCTTCCGTGTTCACCCTTATGTCCTTCATATCAGACAACGGGGGCTTCGTGTTCTCCGAGGCCGGCTTTTCGAGTGTCCCCTTCTTCGCCCCGTCCCCGTTGGCCGCCGCCACCAATTCTGGGATCGCGTCCAGCTTCTTGTTCTTGGCGCCCGGCGTTCTCCGGGAGGGGCGCTGGGTCGCGGTGGTGTTGCCGGTCGCGACGTCCTGTTTGGAGCCTCCGCAACCCATTGTGTGTGTGTGTGAGAGAGAGAGAGAGAGAGAGAGAGAGAGAGAGAGAGGTGTTTGTTTGGAGGGTCCGGAAACGGAGGAGGAGACTTTTGGGGGTCTGTGAATTAGAAAGCAACGGTTATAACTAACTTTGACGAATTCTTTCTGCTTTTAGACCGCACATTCCAACTGGACCGTGTATATTTCTGAATTGAATGTCTTTAGAGCATTTCAGTTAATTAAATAAGATATTAAAGTGTTTTATACTTCAATTATACACTCATTTATTGCATCCCAATTTAATTGATTGTTGTTGCTCCACTAAATAAACTAGACAAAATAATAGTGGCCCCCACCTCTTCACATCATCAACCTTCCAAATGTAATTTTTTAAGAGTGTTGTTACACAGTTTGAAACACCATTAATTTCTCAGACCCCACATCAGCTTGTCACATGAAATTTTTTTTAATGTCACGTTAGCTTTAAAAATTGTTCATGAAAAATTTTCCTCCAAAAGTTCCCACCCATTTTTTTTATTACCATCTTGTTTTATATCCCTTTCTCTTCCATCCTTTTTTGTTTTAATTTACTGTTTCACTTTCTCTCTCTTTTCCTCAACAGCAACCATCACAAATCAGCCACAACAGATCCAGGACAAGGTAGTAAATATTCCTCGTTTGCAATCAGGGGACAAAACGTTAGTATGTGCATAGTTTTCATAAGATTTATTCATCCCCTCTTTGAAATACTTTTTAATTGTTTGTGGTAACCTTTTTATCGAAGGTAGCTGTAAAGTTGATGATACTAAATATCATTTGTTCACCACTATTTATCAATGGAAAAAAAATTTCTTTCGTTTTTTGGAATGCGTATGTATAGAGTTTTATAATGTATATACTTACTCAAATATTGCAGGTAAATCTCTGATGGTTGTTATGGTTCAAATGGAGATGACAACCTATATAATTGACTTTACATACTGTCCAAGAGACCGTGGAGACAGGGAGTTAAGTTTTTGATGCCTCTATGTTTGTTGTGACTCTATTTGAGAAACTAAAGAAGAAAACGGCGAACCACATCTCTACACTTGTTAATGTACGCCTCCCTTATCAGCCTAATTCAACAGGTCAATCGACCAACCGTGTAAGTAATAATATGAATATTGTAGGCGCTCGATCCTGTAGTATTAAATTATTCTCAAAATTCTTTAAAAAATCATAATTTTTTAAGTATAACTCTGATTAGGGTGATCAATGTCTCGTTTGAAAGAGTTTTTCGATATATACTTATGACGGTGAAATAGATTTTTCCCAAAAATGACTTTCACGATGCAAAATGAGATTAAATGTTGAAATTCATATTTAACTTAAATTAGCTATTTATTAAATATATTTTATAATTATCTCAATCTAAATCTAATAAAAAATAATAATGATGTGGCACGATCACCATCATTCATTCTTATTAAAAAGATAGATTTAATGAATATCTCATATTCTCATTTATTTTATTTTTTTCATTTTTACCATAATGATCATAAAAAACTACAGGTAAATTTGGAAATTGAAATGTTACAAAGAAACAAAGTTAAAAAATTTAAACACTTTCAATTAGGGTAAAAAATCTAAATCTATTAAAAAATAATAACGAAAAAAATGACGTGACACAAACATCACCATTCATTCATATTAAAAAGATGGGTTTTTTTATTTTTAAGTCCCCATAAACCATAGTATTTAGTAATCGATCCATCATTTATTCGTATTTTGGTTTTAATCCCCAGATTTAAAGGATATGTTCCTTTTTAGTTCTTCCCAGGGACTAAAAAAAACCAAATAATTTAAGGATATATTTCTCCGAGGGACTAAAAAAGAACATATTCTTTAAATCTAGAGACTAAAACCAAAATATGAAAAAGTGAGAAATCGATCACTAAATTCTAAAAAGATAGATTCGATGAATATTTCACATTATCCTTTATTTTATTTTTTTCATTCTTACCTTTAATCCATAAAAAATGACAATAGAAAATTAAGGGTAAATTTGGAAATTGAAGTATATATGCCTCATTAAAAATCCAGTGAAACATATGCACATTTAGATGTGTGTATTCATTGTTAAATTTTTTTTTACATTTACTAAAAATGAATTCATTCAACTCGAAATTCAGCGATATATACTTTTTATCAAATCATATTTTGATATATCTCATTTTATGATAGTTACTATTAAAAAAATGAAAATATGTGCGATTTAACTATAAAAATGATTGAGACTTAACATTTTCCTTCATAATCTTGAAAACAAAGTTATAAAGAAGGATAATATCTGGCTTGTTTAGCTTCATATATGCAAATTAATGGAGATAACTTTTTCATGGACGGTAAGCATAATAAAAAATAACCAAACAAAGTAAAAACCAGAGTACCAGACACCTCCACATCATATAAATGCTGAAGCAGCAACCACAAGAAAGATATAGTGAGCTCCGATGCTCAACTGATCTATCTACAAAAGAGTCAATAAAAGTATAAAAAACAAACAAGCATTAGTTTTTCAAAAGCTATATGTTAATAAAAACGAGTTTAAGCGCTAAAGCAAAAAATAAAACAGTTGAAAAATTATCATCCTCCAAAAAAATGTAGTAATAGATCAACAGCACAAGAGAAGAATTTCGCCTCACCCATCAATCATGCCTTCCAGTACTAAATACTGAAGCGCTATGGAATACTTCGCCACTTTTGTGCCTTTTGATGTGTTGGCTGATGAACTACTGTCTTGAAGAGTAAATGAACCCATACCGTCACCTAAAATTATAAAAATAAAATTACAAAAATAAAATGATAATGAAGAAAACTAGAAACAAAAAGAGCAATGATTTAATTAAGCTCTAGCAAGGGTGGGCATGTGTGCTTCATTTGACAGGTGGAGTGAGCATGGTTTCAAATAAAATTCCTAACAATGTGAACACAGAAAGACAAATAAGCAATCCAACGGATTTGGAATATACACTAATGAGAGATGTAGCATTCTTATGAGAGGTTACTCAGAACCGCCAAAAAAAAAAAAAAACTCATGATGCATCTATTGAAGGAAAACTGTGAATTTTTTTTTATGATAGCAAGATAGATAGACAATACTACCCAGAATCATTGATGTAACTAACAAGTAGTTTTGACATCTCAACTAGAGATGTTTGTGGTTATCAATTTAGTGATTGAAAAATGGAATACCTAAAAATGATATCCAATGGTAGCGGATGCATGAACACTAAGTTGAGGGCAACGACAGATGGGAAATGTTACATATTAAGTTATTAACATGGTTTTGAGAAAAGCAACAATGCTTAGAAAAATTTTGAACCCAGTAAATGAATCCTATGCTACAATAAATATATTTAAAGTTTATTTTTGTTGAAGTTTATTGGCAACTTAAGGAAACTTTTTTATGGTGGTTCATGACAACCTAAGACAACTTGAGGTTCTCAATTTCGAATAGAATAAATAAAATTTGTTGGAGATGACAATACTAATAATAAAAGTTTCTGGTTAACATTCGAAATGCTTGCCTTTAACTATAAAAATGCGGGGCACCCATCTCTTGTAAATATACAACAATCTTGGGCTGTCCCCATGGTGTGTATCACACAGCAGAAGTTTGCAAGGCCCACCCGGTTTCAATATTTCACTAACAAGCAGATAAAAGGTTGATGGAAGCTTAGTGAGACACTAGTACAGAAATCATGCAGTATCTACAGTGCATAACTTACTTTGCATGATTTAGAGCATCTCGACATAATGCCAGGGTTCGAACCATGGCAAGGTCTCTACCTCTTGAATTACCATATTTGCCCTGACAACTCCTGCAAAATAGTTCTTCCAACGTTCATGGTACAGATGAACAAAGGTATTCAATAGAAAGATATAAATACTGGACTTGAAATCTTCTGTTGCTAATATGTATATAGTTAAGAAATTTGCAAATTAAAGCCTTGGTTAAATATAGTCATATGAGACTGTGGAAGTGTCTAAAATTAATAGCATATCTATACAATACTTTTTTTTTGTGGGTCTAAACCTGTAACCAGACAAAATATGTCAGCCCTTACATTAGCACATTTTTATGATTTTAACAATGTGATAAATTCCTAGAATTGAAACTTCATAAAACCAGATCTATTTCAATATGCTTGCTGATCTAGCATCCCAAGAAATTGCATTTGTCATGAACACCATTTTATCTTGGAAGATCTGTTGGAGGGTCGTGGAAGATCTACCGGTCACTGAAAAATCACCAAAATCATCAATGATAACTGATTTGGGAAAGGTTTCATGGAGATGAAATGCTGAAAAGTATTTCCTGATTCCATCATCATCTTCAATATACCTGTATGACAAAAAAAAAAAAAAAAAACAACACACAATAAACAATTGCCACATTACATAGACCAACCATACCATTGTTAACACTCAGAAGTAACAGAAAAAACCTTGGTTAGTCAGTGGCAACAGTGCTTTCTATGGAGATTATATTAATATTTAACTGACAAGAGGATATGCAATTACATGTTTGTCTGCTTGTTTGGAACCTATCAGGCTCAAAATGTCATTCTGGTGTTGCACACATTTGGAGGCTTCCCATGTTCAATGAGAGTTGAGACACTCCTAAGGGTTCTTCATTTTAATTTAGTATTCACTGAGATTCGGAAGTTCTTCATACCTAATCCTTCCCATACTCAATCCATTATCCATGGACCTGGTATTAGGTAACAAAAAAATTATTCCAAATCCTCATCGGCCAAGCTCTTATTTCCAAAGGCATGGTCTCAAATGTAATGAGCTGTCTAATTACATCAAGTTTCCTTGCTTAATAAGTCATTAGGATTTTTTCCCGAGAAATTGGTGTCCCATGTGCAAATTTGGTACAATGGGGTTTGATTCAATACCTACTTTGACTCTGGTCCAGGTTCACCATCTTCTGGAAATCTGGTGAGAGGTCCTGGATAGAGTAGAAAACTGAGCATCCGCGTTCCTTCCTGTAACTAGCAAGGAAATCAGCTAGGCAGTTGATCTCCCGGACAATGTGATGAACTTGGCAACTCTGAAATCTCGCCTAAATTTGGTCGATTTGGTTAATTTAGGTCTGCACTCTGTTTTAACCCATCTACTGGCCAGCATTGAGTCAGTCTCAATATTCCTCTGGCTTCAAGTATGTGAATTGAAGTGTCAGTAGTGTTTCAAAGAGCCCAACCTTGAAAGATCCCATGTGGTCATGGATTAGGCCTCGAACCCACATCTGGCTCCAGACTTTGCTCCATCAGAGCTAAGCTTGAACCATCCCATTTGTGGTTCCTTCCACATGTGACTTGTCTGTTTAATGACCTGGGGATTTAAAGTTATGTTGAATCCTTGAAGGACATCCACCAGCCTCTCTCCAACAACCTCTCTGGCTTTGGTAGATTAGAGTGTATATTCACTTGTTGGGAAAGCTAATCTACGCTATTTGGGGGTGTATATTGACCATCCAAACAAAGATCAAGCTGATAACCTAACTGAGCTCTATCACTTTCCTATTCTATGGCTAGGATAAAATGTCATAACTGTGCCATAGGACAAGAAATACTCTCAAGATCACGACGGCTGCGTTTGGATGTGCAATTGAAACTATGAGATTCTTAGAATCTTGCATTTCAAATTTACCTTTTGAAAAACGTTGTTTTATTATCTTTTCAATGGCAATGTTTTTTTGCCTATAAAAGGAAAATAGTGATTTAAAAAGCTAAAACTGCCGAAAATAAGTTTGATCTCCATTTGAAAAAAAAATTCAAACATAGAATCTACTCAAACACAGATCCAAACGGAGCCTACAATTAACACACACACACATAAAAAGAAGATAAAGATAGAGTTCAATGGAGAGCTCTCTAAATGAACTGATAAAATTCCGCATTGAAATTTAGATAAAAGATTGGCTCCTGTTTGAATCCATTAAAATAGATAGCAATTATTAAACAGAGATGATCAAAATCAGAAAAAAAAAAAAAACAAAAAGTGACCTCAAAGAAGTAAAGGAGATGACTTACTTCATCCGAATCCGACAAAACTCATCCGAAGATGGATCAATACCCTAAAAAAAACAATAACAACGCAAACAGTTAAACCATCACAAACAGTCCAGAAACGAATCCTATTAAGAACAGAAAATCAAAAAAATAAAAATAAAATAAACCTGAGAGAGAAAAGGGGGTTTGGATTCCAGTTTCCGTTTATTGCATATAAAAACCACATCGCCGGATGGATCTTCCGATGCGGAATTGAATGCGAATTGGAAAAGAAGAGAAGTTTTGCCACTGGAAAGGCAAGAAACACAGAAGAACAGAAACCTAAGAAGATACAGTGATTGGAAGCCCAGAAAATGAAAAAAACAAAAATAATAATAATGTACCCACCAATTCAGAGGACCTGAAAGGAGGACCATCGAAGAATCGGAACATTTATTTGGATCGTCCCCATGTTTCCTCGCCGATGATGAGAAGAAAAATCTCTCCACCATTTCTGCACGATTTTTTTTTAGATTCTGCTTTTATAAAACATTATTTATTACTTTTTCAACCGTAATTTTTCTCGGTCTAAAAAAAAAATAATGATTTGAAAACTCAAATGTTAAAATAACGTGTTTGAATTCGGTGTTTATCAATTTTTAATTTTTAAAAAACAGAATTTACCAAAACACGTTAAATATGCCTCTCAATTGATTAATATTTGATATGTTCAACAATCACTCTATCGACTTGGGATTTTAAAAATGCAACGGAATTTACTATACTTAAATATATGTTAATATGCGGTTTCACTGAGACATTCATATTTATGCATACATTTATAATTACTCAAATAAAAGATATGATTCAAAACATTCAAGATATTATAAAACATTAAGTAAAATCAAAAGCATTGTTGAAGACACATTTTACTTGAATTATATTTTTCAAACAATGTGTCTGTGTAAATTTCAGAAGAGATAGAATATGTAGACAAAATTGCATTAAACATCGGGCAAGATGCTCCATGTCAAGCTGCTGGATGTTGGGGCACATGATCGGGTCCTTTGGCGACCTAGCCCACACAAAGGTTTCTCCACCAAGCTTGCATATAAGTGGTGGCGTAGATTAGTTGAGCCAGTCCTCGCTACCTCGTTGAAATTCAACAAAATATGAGCTCCCAAGATCCCGCTCAAGAAATGTTTCCTTATGACTGCTGTTTCAAAAGCGATTGGTGACCGATGCGAGGCGCGTAGTGGGTATCGAACGTGGACAGGCTGCCAGTTTGGGTGCCCTGAGGCCAAAACAATTGATCACCTATTTGGTTCGTGTCCCATTGCTTCCCTTCTCTGATAACGGATTTCTGCGCTTTTACACGATTTTACAGAAGTGCACGCAACCAAAAGTGGGCCAATGGCGACAGACTAAAGTTGTTGGTGTGTGGCGATGGACTAAAGCCATCACACATTTTGTCAAATAACATGATGACAGATTACCTCAGTTCACTCATACATGTAACCCATTAATTCCTCTCCCCTTTTCTTTTCGCCTTCCCCATGAGTGTCATGCCTCAGGAGCGGCCGTCCCCAAGGGGTGACACGTGGACGATATCAAATATTTCATAATCAGAATAAATCACATAGTATAAATGATGAAAGCATAATAGACGACATTCGAAAGAGTATATGAATAAATAAATGAATATTTCAAGAGCCATATACTAGATAATGGTTGGCCCTAAAAAATATACACAATCATCGTCACGTGTGAACATAAGTTATAATTATAAATACAGCCAAATACATACCAATAATAATAAAACACCTGATACGAAAAACAATAGAAAGTGGACATGCTCACTAAATCACTAAGAGGCCCACAACACCTTCAACAACACCCAACTTACCTATCCTGCACAATACCTGAATGAAACCCATAAATAAAGGGTGTAAGCCGGTGAAGGCCTAGTGAATGAACTTAACCACAAAGCACCTCACAATACAATTCCCAACACATCCATAAAATATACATAAATAACTATCAAGTATAAGTCACAAGCCTGCGTCCCATACCACATGAGATCAACTCACACTTACCTCATTATGTCCCTAATATAAAGACAGATCCGTCTGCGTCCCATACCACAGGGGATTCATTCCATGTTAGCAATGCTATATATATCCTAATGACTGAAATGCCACTACACATAAATGCATCACAGTTCCGTCGCGCAATGACTTCTTTTAGGCAATGCATTTTATGCAAATGCATATTTGATTAATATATATCAAAGATACCATAAACATGATTTTACATATAATTATACTATCAGAATGTCAAGTTAGATCCACTCACTTATACGAGTACCACGTTACGCGATGAATCACACGCCTCGGATAATCCTCGGTAGCGTGATCGCTACTGGACTCGTGAGAGTATAATCATTCCCACCACAAGCTTAAACACATGATCACCACATTTTCTCACATTGAGGAGACCCCTCTGATAGACAAACATTATCAACTCAGCCAAGAAATAAAACATCCATGCATAGAAAAAAAAATCAAGAACATATCCTAAGATCCTAGCCAACAAATGCAAAACACACCCTATACTTCCAATCTATTAAACCAATTATTTTATACCCATCAAAAACCATTCATCTAAGGGTTATCATTCAATTAAATTCCCCATAAATTCAGCAAAAAAACATCACACCATTCACAAAAAAAAAAAAACCTGGGAAGCAACTATATAAATTTGGACAGCAATTATATGAACCCAAAATCACTCAATTTCAACCAATTACATACCAAACTTCAAAATCAAAGTCTATATTTCAACCCAATCACATAGAACATGAGTTAACAATTAAAATATTACAAAAATAACTCATTTTCATACCAAAAAATTCATAAACTTCAAAGATATGATGATGAACATACAATTCTAATTATATGAGACCAAAGAATGAGGCTTGTGTCCTACAAATCCTCCAACTCATTCATAAATATTCAACACTCACTAATAATTCCACATTTTAACCCTAAAAGCACATCCTAACAAATAACCACAACCATAAAAAAAAAGAGAAAAAAGACACTCACCATGCATCCATATTAGCTCCAACTTCAACTTATTATTCTTTTTCTTCCCCAAATCAACTAAAACCTTAGAACAAAATGAATGTAACCTCCCCCAAATAAGAATCTAAGCCAACAAACTAAAACAAGTCACAAAAGGAAATCCAAAGATTAAATGATCTCACCAACATTCTATTCAATCTCTTCTGCTCCTCTCCTTCTCCTCTTCTCTCATTCTCTTCTCTGTTCAGATTTGCTGCTGGAGATCCAGCAAAACCCCCTTATAAGTCCATTGAAATGTGTTGAGTGGAAGGTGCAATGACAATTCTGCCCCTGACTTAAAATTTTGGACAACATTTACTAGAACAGGCATAACTTCCACAATCTAACCCTGAATTATGCAATTCAACATCCATTGGAAAGCAAAGAAAATACTCTATATATTTTCTGTTTATGCCAAGATCCAATAACCCCTCCAACTATTATAAAATGTGAACTAAACATTAAACATGGCTGCTGCCAGACTTTTTTTCATCTCCAGGGTATAATTGATAAAATACTCGTAACTTTTGTTACATGAATATAGATGATCTAATTCTACTTTTGAATGAAAACTAACTCAAAACTGAATGTTCAATGATAAAATTAGATTTAAATTACGTCATCTTAAACATTAACAAAATTAAATTTAAATCATACCAAACATACAACTTAAAATGTAACATAAGCATACATGATCATAAATCATTCTAAATGAATAATAATATAAAATAACACATATAATTATTTTATTCATTAATCCAAACATATAAAAGTATAACAGAGCTACGAGTTCTTCCAACAATAACCTCTTCTCTCGCAGTCACAAGGTCTTCAGACAACATAGTCGCTGTGGTTGTCGAGACCTCCATCGAAGGGGAGGCTCTACCCACTCCATTTCCGGCTGCAAATGCAAGATGCGGAGGAGTCTTGGGGGCCTGAATGCCGGTGTCGCCGGTGGCAGCGAAGACGGTGGCTCTGCTGCCCAAATCCGAAGGACCCGGGGTGGGTCACCGAATCCATTTATTCCCTCTCCTCAATTCTCATGCTATCTTCACTGTTAAAAACCCTAGGTTTGTGTTACATTTTGTTTGTATTTTCTTTATCTTAAAAACCCTAATTTATTGTCTTTATCATACATAACCCTAGGTTTAGGTTTGTTTGGGAAATGATTAATTAGAAATGGTTTTATGAATGAAGTAAAATGTTTAACTCAACGATGTCGATTGAATGATTGTCATTCGTTGTTTGATTGATACGTTTGGGTTATTTGAGAATGGTTTAGAGCATTGATTGTCTTGAATTATTAGTTGATTAACAAATGTTCAGATTTTTTTGTGCTCCTTTGTGCGTCATTTTGAATGGAATTTGTATCATACTTGCCATTAAAGATAGCAAAATGAAAGATTGATTGATGCTGATAATTTCAGGTTATGAGGATTTCTTTGATCTACAAATGATGCATGAATAAGACTATATTCTAAATACAACATAATAAATATTAAGAGTCTTTCATTTGTTTAATATATCCACAAAAGATAACAAAACTTTCCCTTTTTCTATACTATATAAAGTGACGAAGTGGATAAAATTTTGGTTTAACGACCAATCCGAACCCTTCATATGGGGAAAACAATGTCTTCCCATCGGAAACATTGAGTGCACCGTAGTTGGAAAGAAAAGAAAAAAGATGTTTCTTTTATAGTCCCAAATGCAATCTTATTACACCTCTTTAATAATTCAATAGTCATCCAATGAAGTATATATCTCTTTAGATGAAATACATACCTCTTAAATTTTTATTTTTTTACATTTGTCAAAAACGACTCCATTCAATTCGTATATGTTGTGAGAGATGACATCTTAATTTGTATACTCTTCAAATGTATGTTATGAAATGAACTAAATTTTTATTTATTACATTAATTATTAAATGAGGTAGATTTTGTACATAAAACATAACTTTTTAAGATAATTTAATTGATCTATATCTCTATACTTTATATAAAGCGCAACCAATGCCACAAAATTTATCTTACAGGATAGTTTTAGTTGAGTACATTACGAGTTCCATTTTATATTATCAAACATAGTTTTGTTTTAGAAGAATTGTTCATATCTAATAATATTGATTTTTGTTTATTGCACTTGTGCCATTTACAGTTTCCATTACAATTTGTTACTTTTTAGTATAAATAGTATTTACAATTTCATGTATTTTATTCAGTTACGCGCAATTGCGCATACGTCTCACTAGTATTATATAAGAAGCTTGAACTCTTAGCCAATTTCAATCGAATAAAAGGTAGATTCAATATTTGCATTAAATCTTTGAATTAGGAGTCACTTAAAAACATTCAAACATTACCCAAAAATTCTCAGGTTCATTTGTTTATGTAACTTCATATCAACTATTGAATAAATTTTCATTTTGTCTTCATACATGGTCCTTTGACGTACGATCGACAGCATCATTGTCGAATTCATAGTCATCGGGTCGACAAGGCCATAGCCGACCTGTATATGTTGCATCACCGATCCATTAGTCGATTGGCTCACAGAGAGTCGTGTACCTCTAAATACCCCTATCGACGCCAGTATTATCGAAACCTACATGTATAGTTCGACTGTGAAAGTGCCGATCTGGGTATGTTAGCTCGGCAATAACAAAGTCGATTACCTCTCAAATATTCATTTTTCACAGACTTATCATTGACAGGGTATATGTCGAGCCTTATGAATCTGGGTCAACAGTGTGCTCGTTGACTAGCATGTGGTTACCTTGCCTAAATATCAGTCGGCTGTTCATGGGGTGGGTTCAGTTATCATGGGTCGGGATGGTGGGGGTGGGTTTCTTTGATCTCAAGAAGTCATTAAAACTGAATTTCATTTTTCATGACGGGATTGGTTTCTCTTTACAATGGGTGGGTATATAGCTCCCCTTGGTGAATTATTGAGTGTGATTTGCTTGAAAGAGAAGGTCCTTTTTTTTTCAAGATTTGATTTGACTTCTAATCCCAGCATTTCAGATTTTTGATTCATGAAAAAAAATTCTAGTGAAAATCAATTGGTTATGGTTTTATGTTTGGAAAGATTCAAACCCTAAATCACTTATATGCCCACCAAATCCGATTCTGACCACATCACGGCAAGGCAATGACATCTGATCCCGTCCCTGTTATAGATTGGAACTCAGGAATTCTTTGGTTTGGAGTGTGTAAGCATGTTTGATATCTTCCTCTTTCTTTTAACAAAAATTGCAAGAATTTTTTTTTTAAAAAATATGTTAGTTCTAAGACTTTAAACCTAATTGAATACTTTGTTCTCTCATATGTTTTTTTTTTGTCAAATACTGTTTCTTTTTTATTGATTTCTCACGTTATGTACTGGTAGATTACAGTTGTACAGAGTTTGTTATTTGTGCTAGACGCCTGACTTGGTATTATTTGAATGTTAGGCTTTAACAGGTTCATTAAGTGATTGTGCTTAGTTATTTAACATTTACTCTTGGTGGAGTGTGTCATGTTATTGTAGTTTTGTTATATCTCAATGGAGCTAATAGCATATTCAGACATTGGTGGACCTCCTTGTATGCTAACTCTAAAGGTAGTTTCTACTCTTCCTTTTCTAACTCAAATGCATAAGAATATGCACGAGTTCTCATGGGCTGGACAATTGACTTGGTTTTACAAGAATGTGCAATCTTTTTGTAGATTGTGATGAATTGATGAAATTGACTTTTAATAGGTATTTTATGTGATTTTGCTTAAACTTAATCTCTTGGTTGAATGTGCAGGTTGTTGTAGTTTTATCATATCTCAGTGGAGCTGTCAGGAATCGCTTCCGAATTGGTGGACTTTCTTCGATATGAGGGTATATTGTACTTTATATTAGGTGTTTTGTTATAACTTATGTTTAAGTTTGAGTAAACTTTCATTCTTTATTTTATTTTATTTTATTTTATCTGAAATGACAATTGATATCTCTATAGTGATATGAAAATAAATATCAATTTTCAATTGTTCTGGGTTGATGGTAGATGTATCATTTCAGTGGTAGAATTTGACTTCTCAGTTGCAAGTTCAATTGATGGATACGATGTTAGATCTTAAGTTATAACACATTGTCAATTTTGTATGGCATTTTAATTAAATTAATAGAATGCAAGTATTCTCTTGTTCAAAGCCGGATTTGATGTACTGGAAAATTCAGTATTGAGATTCGTATAATTGCATTCACTGTTTGAAGCCCATTTGTTTGTTCTTCCTGCCTTCAAAGTACAAAAATTCAATTGACACATAGGAAGGAGTTCAGAATAGTAGGCATGAGTGATTTTAATTTATTTTGCCTCAGCAAGTTTTTTTCAGTTACATGAATATGCTGGAGATATGGATGAGTCAATTAAAGATAAGGATTGTATCCACTATTTTGAAAAGTAGTTATTGTGATTGAGGTTACTTTGACTATTTGTTATGGAGTGAGACACGTTTTCTTTCATCCTAATCTCTCACTTAAAGTGACCCACACATCACACGGATGTGATTGTGATTCCATTTCTATTACAGTAATTACTCACATCCGGGGATTAAAGTGGGAGGAATCTGTAATGGGAGTGATTCCATTAAGATCTCATTACTGAGATTTGGCCCCCCCTCTTAGCATATAAATGGGATTAGATCCCATTAGATATCCCAAGTCCAGAAAAGCTAAAGAGAGGAAGTCAAATTTTTTTTTATCCCTTTTTATTTTTTGTTGCAGAGAACAAACAAAAGGCAGAAGAAAGAAGAGTTAGAGACATACCATGATCGACTTCCAATCATTCAGATTTAATTATGTCGATATGTAAGTCTTCGATCCTGTGAATTTAGTTTAACAATTGATATCAGAGCATAGTTATAGAATTATTTAATAATATATTTCAATGATGTTTCTAGTTTTATTCATCATATATATGTTAAATAATTCATTTGCTTTGAAGTATGGGTGATATAACATGCATATCGTATACGAGTTGTTATTATGATTTGCTGATATGTTAGTTTAATATGTTAGCATATGGTTTTATTGGATAACATGACATGTGCATGAAAATATTCTTATTCACATGTGCATGTACACGGATTACATCAAATCATTGCCCATATATTTGTTTTGTGATTTGATATGTGGTGTGCATATAAGATAATCATGTTTATTTAATGAAATGAACCTTGTTCATATATTCTGTATATGATCTACAGTAGAGGCCGATTGGTTATGATCATGTCATCTATTTGGATTTGATGATTTTATTTTATTTATTTTAATCGGCATATCAATCTGGACTCTTAACCTGTATGACATTCATGTCATGTTTATAGTTTAATGAAGGTTTAAATGAATGCCAAATAAATAAATAAATAAAATCGGGGAAAAATGTGATTTTTTTTTACATATATATCTCATATCAATTATTAGAATATATCTACGAAACAGTTTAATTACTTCCATCCCGATTATGAAGTACATTTATCAAAATTCATTACTGTATATTTATCATTATCATTCAAAAACTTTGTGACAACAATTATTTACAACTACCCATTTCTCTAGCTCCTAAAGCATTCAAGGATGTCCTCAAGTCCATCATGAAGTTGAGAGCAGAACATGAAATTTGGTGGCTTAATTTCAGAGAGATCACCAAGAAGACTAGTCAATATCAGGCCCAGGAGAGCGCAGGATTTGATAGACTGCCTGGTGTGAAAAAGAGCAACCACTACATATATATATTCATGAGTTGTACATTATACATGGTTACAGTTTTCCTTGACCATGGTGACACGATCCAAGTAGGGTTGGATTCTGTCCACAAACATGCGATCGTCTGAGTAGGATCTAAGTGAGACCAATGTGTTATCCAAATCTAGAAAAGGAAAGGCAAAAGAAGGCCAATTATGGTTGTCTCTATTTGGAACCTTTTATGTCAGTGTCCATGGTTTTGGTGGACATACAGGCATGGTGTGGGGTCCTTAATTGATCTCTTGGTGGACAAGGACGTATCACTTGTAACAACAAATGCCAACTTTTGGTTTCATGGTTTCAACACAGTTTTCTTTTTCATGGACTGTAAAATTAGCTTTAATTTGTTGTTGTGGAGTTGTGAATCAGATGCCATTTGTTTGTATGGACTAGATTAACAAGGTCTACTTGGGGATTTATTGTCTTTCCATATTTTATGATGGTGTGATTCAATATTTGATGAATGTGGGGGATGATTGGCACTGCATTTGTGGATGCTATTCAATTATGTTTTTCTTGTCTCTATTTCAAAATGTTTTTTTTTTTTGAGGAAACTCTATTTCAAAATGTTAGATCTATAGTTGTAGGCCTTCCATTTGAATGATGTATTTGACTTTTGTAAAAAGAAATGAATAATTAAAATTGAGTGCATACACAACAACATTGTCATGGTGACGATGATCACGACGAATAATTAAGTTGTGGTTGAATAAACATGATATCAAATTCACATTAGGAAAATATGGAAAAACAATGTTTAAAAAAACTTTCAATATTTATGGAAAATTTTACCTATTATCAATCTCAATTGTAATATACATGTGTTTTGAATTTTAAAAAAATAATATACTTTTTCTACTGAAGTATATGTTTTTATAAAAAATGAAGCATATACTCTAACAAATTGCATGGATGCATTTATAGAAAATGTAAAAAAAATACTTTTAAAACATATATTTTATTAACATAAGCATATGTTTTAATAAATTTTTATTAACACATATAAGACTATAATTGAGGGTTAAAAACGGATCGGGGTGTAACGTCACTCTAATTGGAATGATAAAAGATAAGATCAGTATGACCTTTTGCACAATGAGACACTCACAAACTAAATCGAGAAATGACCCAAATTGGTCTGATTCAGTGGTCTTATCTCTTGATTGAGACATTGCTTAGAACAATGTCTTACAATTGGCATTAGCAGTTATATAAACAATGCTTTCACGTCGTGTTCCAAAATAGAAAACGGTCATATTAAGTTTAATAGAAAACGGTCATATTAAGTTATAACATGGATTTTTTGTGGGTGCGGTTATTTCTACCAACCATGTTCACAATCTCACCATTCAATATTTACAAAAAAAACTTGGATTCTCATTTTCATGATATTATATCAATCCCACCATCTGCACACATCCCACCACCCCAAATCAAATAACAACACAACCCTACCACCTAAATCAAAATAAAATCAAACCCTTATTTCTTCCAACATCTCTCCTCCTTTTTTCCAGTGTCGACGGGAATTGACGATGTCAATGGTCCGGCCAATCATAGCCGACCCCCCCTCTCTCCGACGACTCTCAGATTTGTCTCCAACGATACCTTGCATCTTTTTTTTTTGTGTATGTGATGCTCTAGATGAAAGAAGAGGAATCTAATGTGAATATGTGAGACATTCTTGATTTTTTTTTTTTTTTGGATTTGTTGTGTTTTCATGTGGCCTTTGTGATTATTTTTTTATGGTTGTTGTGTTGGTTGTTGAAGTGGTGGTACATTTAGAGTTTGTTGGTGTGGAAATAATTATTGTATCTGACATTGTATGTGTTTTATGGTGTTTAAGATGGCTCTTTTGTTGTTGTTGGTGATTATAGTAATGTATGGATCATTGAATGTTATAATGTAGTAATGTTGTTGGTAGTGATTGTTGTAATGGTTATATTTTTTTTCCACATTTTTCCCCAGCGATCGTGGATTGTTGTTGTAAGGTTTGTTTGATGTGATAATAGGTATTAATTATTGAGTCGGGTGGCATTGGAAATCCATCTCTAATAATCTGTCGGTTTGGGGCTTTTATAAGTTGAGATTTTCCTTTGACACACCAATGTTGAACTACATAGTGTAGAGTTGACTGTTTAATGTCATTTGGCATCGATCGGGTTGACAGAACTTTGTCGAACTGGGGCTTCAATACACTGAAATTTTCATGTGACACAACAAAGTCGAAATACATGCTGCCGAGTTGACGGAGTAATGTCATGTATTATCGATCAGTTTGACAGATGACCATCGAACTAGGGCTTCTGTAAACAGTCATACTCATTTGACAAACGTCAAAATACATATTGTAATGTTGACAACGGTAATGGCATCTGTAATCGATTGGGTTGACTGATGGCCGTCGAACTGGGGCTTATGACACACTAATGTCGAAATACATATTGCAGAGTTGACGGAGTAATGTCATCTAATACCGATCAGGTTGACGGATGACTGTCGAACTGGGTTCAAAAAGTAAAAACATATATACTCAACCAGTTCCTGTGGAGATTACATGATGAAAATCGATTAGAACACATCAAATTAAGTTCATCTGTTGATATTGCCTACAAAATTCAATACATTACTAAACAATACCACATTGAAAATTCCATGCATTGCCCACAAACATTTGAATAACATGTACTAATTCAAAATCTTTCAAAAAGACTGGGCCTAAACAACTTGGTAAAAAAAAGGGCATAAAGAAAAAAAAGCATATGGGACATCGCCGTCGATAATTCATTTGCTGTGACCTACACTATGTCTCAATTGAGTCGGAAAGTATTATTTCGTCTTTAAAATAGTGGATCACATGTTGAATCCTTCGATCTGCAGTGGTACCAACAGAGTCCATATCAGGAAATGCTTCAAGATAGTGAACGACGTTGTTGATACGCTACACTCGGGGAAAACCCTAACTTACAATAAAAAAAACACCCATTACTTGTAATGTAAGAGTTTAAACCAAATAAATGAAATCACATACATGGCTTTCAATCCCCAAAAAAATAGAGATCAAATCATACATTGTTTTAACAATACCCTAGATTCCTATCAAAACCCTAACTTTGAATAAAAAAATTCTCAATACTTCTAAGGTAAGGGTTTTAAATCAAACAAATGCAACCACAAAACATGGCTTTCAATAAAAAAAAAAATAGAGCTCAAACCATACATTACTCTAACAATACCCTATCTTCCTATCAAAACCCTAATTTTGAATTAAAAAACCACAATACTTGTAATGTAAGGATTTTAAATCAAACAAATGTAATCACAATCATAACTTGCAATCCAACAAAAAAAATCCTAAAACCTTCACTTCTCTAAAAATACCCTAAATTCCTATCAAAACCCTAACTTACAATAAAAAAACACTAATTACTTGTAACGTAAGAGTTTAAACCAAACAAATTGAATCACACACTTGGCTTTCAATCCCCCCCCCCCCCCCAAAAAAAAGAGATCAAACCATACATTACTTTAACAATACCTTACCTTCTACTCAAAACTCTAACTTTGAATAAAAAAAACTCTCAAAAACCCTAACCTACAATAAACAAAAAAACCCTCAATAATTGAAATATAGAAAAAGATCAAATAACCCATGAATCATTAATAATAACGGAGGTAAAGGAGATTGAAGAATCATTTACATGTATGTTTGGGGGCGTCGTGGGGGGTGTTAGGGTGGACTATGGAAGGGGATCACCGTCACGGTGGGCTCGTGGTAGAATCACAGTTCTTCTCTCGGAGGATTGATCGACTCACAATGAAAATCGAAGCATCAGATGTGAAGAAGAAGATCCAAAATAGAGAGAGAATGGGAGGAGAGAGAGAAGTTTATTTCAAATTGGGTAGGTGGTGGGTTTGGGAATGCATTAGATGCATATTTATTGTGAGGTGGGATTGGTAAAAGTTTAATTGGGAGGTGGGGGGTTTAAAAAAGTGGTGTTCCAAGTAAAATAGTCAGTGGGAGTATCCCACCCTTTTTCGTGTGGTCTAATGTTTTACGACGTGTTCTAAGATTGACCAAAAAGTGTGATATAGAACTGAATGTTCTTCAAGAGACTGGAATATAGTTGCAATCAACAAGACTGATTTCAAGTCAGTCTGTCTAGTTCTGAAACACTTATAATTGATATGACTGAATTGCATGAATATCTCAACATCCTAAAATTCAAGGTTTGCAAGTATTATTTATTAAATTTAAATATATTTTTTGAAAGTCCTATAATTAAATATGTCAATTAGACGGGTATGTCAATATTCATATACTAACTTTTGAATTCAGATTTGAATCTCTCTTTAAATACGGATCGGATACAGATATTTTTTGGATAATTAACATGTTTAAATATTAACATAAATTGAATAATCAAATGATATATTAGAGAGATGAGAAAATTAAAATTGAGATTTTAAAGTTTATTATCTCTTTTAGATATCATACATTGAAAAATTAATAGTATTATAATATATCATGACTGTGATTAATCATAGAAGATGATAAATATAAATAATATATAATACAAATATATACATTTTTATAATATATATCAGATATAGATATTTTTTGGATCGAATACACTGATATCCATATCTGCACTCCGTATCAGTTTGGGATGATTTTGGGGTTGTAGAAAGAGGCGAACATAGGTAGTTTACTAGAATAACAACTGAATACTAGTGTTTGATTATCAGAGGCAAGATCGAGAGGAAGTTGGTAAAAAAACAAAGAACATTAGTTTGGACCATTCTTAGATATCACCGGCCTATAGCTAGAAAGGGCAGAAAGAAGAATGAATATAGATGTTGAGCTTTCCACACCACACTCGGTCTAAGTTTGTTCAGCATATCTGAGTAGACTGGCTCTACTGATGGAATCAAGAAAAAAAAATAAAAATATATTATTTACTTTGAAACTTAATTATTTTTATTTTATGTTAATTTAAATCTATTTAATTAATACAGATAAAATTAAAATTATCTATATAAATTATTTATTTATTTATTTTAACATATTGATGTTATCTATTTTAATTTAATATATGAATATTATCGTATAATATTCTATTTATCCCTAAGTTATAGGTTTTAAATTAATGTTATGTTTTTTTTATGAATTAATTAATATTATCAATCATTATCTTCTCCTTATCTCAAATATTTAGAAAATTTTATTTATTTGGATATTACTTAGATTTTTTTTTATTAATCCATATATTTTAATATAAAATTTGAATCACTAATATTTTAGTATCCATATCTTAAACTTCTAATTTCAGTAGATCTTATAATATTCTATTCATCCACAACTTATGAAATTTAAAATATACAGCTAGTCAATTTTTAGTTACATATTTAATAATATATCTTATAATATCAATTTTAATTAATTATCTTATAATATCTTATTTATTAAAATTTATTATTTTGTATATATCAAAATATTTGTGAGTTTGCCTAGTGTTTTTCATTTAATAAAACATAAAAAAGAAATTATTAAAAATAAACAAAAACACTGAATCTTTGAATCTGAATATTAAAAAAAATAAAATCATATTCCAAAGACATAAAAAATAATAAATAAACTAATAGATGTATATTCCTATTATTTCTAACAAGTATGTAGAATATTATGTATAAATTTTTATAATTAAAAAAACTCCAAATATTTAAATTTAAGTATTATTGAAACATAATTAAACATAAAAAACATATAAAATCATCTTCCAAATATATAAAGACCCAAGAAACTAAAAAACATGACTTGCATATGAGAGGTTCGGTATTTATATTTACTTTTGTGGAACTGGTTCATCCGAAATAAATGTTTCTTTTATTGATATAACATATTTTTTATTTCTTATGATTCATTTTTATCTATATTTTGTATTTAAATATGAAAAACTATGTCATTCTCAATAAAATGATTTTGAATTGAGAAATTTAATTATTTTAAATTCTAAAATCATTAAAAATGATTTTTTTTTTGTTTTTTAAGATCTACTTTTATCTATATATATTTTGAATTTCTAAAAATAAAAATTAGTTATTATATCTATTTCTATTACTTACCCTTATTATCTGTTAGTCAATCGTTTATCTATTATTTATCTATCTATTACTTATTAAAAAGATTCTGACCCAGTATTTTCATTTTCCTTTTTATCCTTTAAATAGTTAATTAATTAATAATATGTTTATTTATTTAAATTTTAAAATATATAATGAATACATACATGGATTATAAGATTCTGACCCTGTATTTTCAATTTAAATTTTAAAATTTTAAAATATATAATGGATAAATACATGATAGATATACATGGATTATAATAAATGAAAAATATTAAAATTAATTAATAAATGTATAGATATGATAGTTGGTTTTCACTTTTCATATATTTTTAATTTAAATTTAAAATGTATAATGGATATGTTAGATCAATGTATTTCTCTTAAGCCGCATTCGGTGTGTTTTTTAAAATCTATTACTTACTTTTTAAAAAGATTCTGACCCAATATTTTCATTTTTCTTTTTATTTTTTAAATAAATAATTAATTATTAATCTATTTCTCTACTATATAAATAGAATTTGTAATCATATAAAGAGAATTTGTAATCATGGCATTTGGAGGAATCAACAGACTCATTGAAGCACATTATTCTTCATCAATCAACAGCGTCATTGAAACAACAATCTACTCGCATTTATGAAGGTTGATCGGGTTAATAGACAAGCGTAATCTAACTACAAATTCGAATTTTATTTCAAAATTCAAATCCTAATTAAAAAAATAAAAAATTATATCTAAATTATATCTAAATATTAACTATCTTAATTATCCAAGATATGATAAATCTAACAAATAAAACTAAAATACTAAAAAGTACAAATCATCCATAATTCTCCATTTGATCCTCAACATTGATCAAATAGTTTATGATCGTACTGCATCAACAAACAATAGCTTCTTTTAAAGATCCAAACAGTTCAACATGAATTTTACATCACACTTATGTTTTGGTATAGTAAACAATGCAACATCTAGAATCTAATACCCCACCATCAAAAGGACAAGCTGGAGTGAAACATATATCGAAAGTGGGAGACTTAAAAACCTCGTCATCCATTGAGAAAAAGAAAAAGGTTTTGGGAGAGGTGAAGTCCATTGATCATGGCCATGGACTTTTGATCGTCTTCCTTTCACTTACCTGTTGTGCTAATCACATTTTCTTTGTTTGGGTGTTGTTACATAGAATCATATATAAAGTCACACGTTCAAGCCTATTTTGTCAACCATAAATATCACTGTCTTTGTTAATATAGGAGCATGTAATAAATAATTATTCTTAAATGCATAGAATATAAGAACAATTTTTTTTTTATATAATTTACAGACAAATTTTAAAAGTCAAATATAAAATGCCTCATTTGGATCAACTGTGGTTTTTTTTATTTTCATACTAACAAAATCATCTTGCAACATGAACTCTTTCAAACGCACCAGCTTAAAAATGGATGTGAGAGTACTCTATGGCCTAGTGTGGCTATGGGGATAAGTGGTTGAGATATTTTTCTAGAAAAATTTGAATTATCGAAAGTTAAATTACATTTATTATCACATATGATATTAAAAGAATAAAAGAATATGGGATAAAACATTGACAATTGTTCAAATATTTGAGATACAAAGAATGTAGATATAGTTGTATTCTATCGTAAAATGTGAAACAAACTTTATGTCAAATTTTATCGCCAATTTTGTAAAACCTGAAATAAACCGATTTATCGAACTTGACCCTTCAACAAAAAGAAAGTAGTTCCACCAACATCAATATTAATGCTCCATTAATGAGTGATATGAGTAGATCTGGTCATTTTAAAAAAAAATTTTGAAATTGATCATCATATTTGATCTCTTCCTTTCACATACCTGTTGTCCTAATCACAGATTGAGGATAAGTTGTTACAAAAAAAAGAGATAATACAAAACTTATCTACCATAATGCATTTTTTGTTAATCTGGAGCATGAAATAATAGTGACCTTTTTTGCATAAATGATTTCCATATAATTTATTGTAATTATGGCTCATTTTTGTGGTCACTAAAAATTTATTGCAATTTATCAAACTAGGCCTAGATGGTTTATCGTGACTGTCTAGTTACAGTGGACGCTCTAATTAGACATGGACGTGTATCACAACATGCATATATTTTTAGCTACAGATCATACCATAACTCAGTCCCTGAGTTCTTTATTACAGAATCCATCATTTCTTGGATTCCAAAACAGAATACATGTACATCCAATTTTTTTTTTCAAATTGTCACTGTTCCTTCACTTCCATGTAGTGGTGGTTCAGTAATTTTTATAGATGAAATTATTTAAAAAAATAATTCTATAAAACTTTTAAAAAATATACTTATTTATCAAAAGCACAAACATTTCTTTTGAAAAAAAAAATTTAATTAATAAAAAATAAAGAAAATGATATTTTCAACTCCCATTATAACCCCGATTGTAATCTACACGGATTCTTTTTTAAATCATATACTCTTCCACTAAAATATATGTATGTAGTAATATGAAATGAAATACATACTAAAATACTCTAGTGTATCGCCTATGCTGCTAAACCATATTAGAGAAAGGACATTGTTTTCTCTTCCAAAATTTCGGTTTAAACTCAAAAAGAGGACTTCATACGTATATAAAAAGTTTTAAAGCTCCACTACACATGGGAAAAATATTTTTCATGAAATCAAATTTCCTGTGTCAAAGACACATGTATTCCATGTAACAGTCAAGGCTGTCTACAGTATTCCATGTAACAGTCAAGGTTGTCAAGTAGACGATAAAAATATTTAAAAAATAAACATAATTTTTAATATATTCTTACCTATATAAGTATTAAAAAAGTAAATATAATTTTTTATAATGACTGTATGACAGTCCCTCAGTGACTGTCAAAGGAGATTCTTTTTTTTTTTTTTTTTATGAAACGGTAAGTGTTTGCCTTAATATATTAAGGGTCAAGTGTCCAAAGGAAATACATAAAGCAAAGCGAGAAATAGACATCAAGTTTCCAGGTAGAAGAGATATCTACCAGGACCCATAGACTGAGACCCAAACCCACTAAGGAACTACAAGTCTATCATCCTGGAAATAAATCCTCATTGCCCCCACTCGAACATTCCCCCAATCCCGAATGAAACCCTTGGTTAATTCACAAATATTTCACCACACGGTCTTTAGCCCCTAAAGATAACTTGATTTCTACATACCCAAACCGCCCATATTAAGGTGGGCACCAACAATTATGATACTTTTGCTTTCACCGACCGATCCCCCACCCTCTTCATCCTCTGACCGGTAGCCACAGGCCCTTCAAGTCCTCGAAATCCACATCCATTCACGAAACCACCTTCATCCGCTCCCACGCCCACCTCACCAATCGACACGAAGTAAATAGGTGGTCCACCGACTCCTCCTCCCCACAAAGAGTGCACAACACCTCCAACCCTGGAATCCAACCAGCCAATCTGCACCTGATTAGAAATTTCTTTTGGTATAAAATTTATAAAAAAAAATCTTAACCCTGAGAGGAGCCTTGCATCCCCACACTTCCCTTTGCTTTGCCGCCGTGACAGCTAAAAATGGTTGCTCCCTCCTTAACCAATTGTAACCCGACTTCACCGTGAAGCCCGATCCGCTCGCCGCTTTCCAAAACGCATCATCACTGTTCCCCGGGACTGCCCGACTCAGCTGAAGCACCTCCAACAGCAGCTCCTCGTACTCTTGAGTGCAACGACACCTCCAACTGTCAAAGAAAATTCTTGAGTGCAACGACACACGAAATCTGATATCATTTTCCATTAGATTGCCCGTACATCTCCTCAATCCATCCCTGCATACAAATCCCAAAAAGTCCCTAGATAATCTGTCCATTGAGTCCCTCAATTTTTTTTTTCACTCCTCCAAAATGGGGGATTTTGTCATGTCTTTTTTTTTTTTGGGAATAATTGTCATGTCTTTTAGATTTAAGATTCCATTGAATGATGAACTTTGTTGTGGTCGCATGTATTACGGGTACTGAAAGATTCGGGGACCCCTTTTCGCTATTGAAACAAATCCTGGACTTAGTAGGCATTAAGTCAAAACACAAAAGTAACATAAGAAACCCATAATTCATTGATGACTATAAGAATAACTGCCATTAACAACCCCACCTCCCCAAACAACAAGAGAGAAAGAGAGACTTGAAATCCTTAATCAACCCCTAAAAAAAAAAAAAAAGAGTACACAAAATCATCACAATTAGTTTTTTGGTGAACTCAAAAAAATAAATATAAAAATCAAGTACTCGCCACCAAAAATCTCTCCCAAGGCAAGGAGTCTCCCATAATTTCTCCATTCCAATCTCCTCCCCACAACTTTTATTATTTTCATTCAGGTCATCCTCCTCTTCTTCTTCTTCTTCAATCTCCTCTTCTTCTTCTTCTTCTTCTTCTTCTTGTTCTTCTTCTTCTTCTTCCATGGGAGGAACATCGACCCAGTTCAAACAGAGCCTAACACGTCCCCCACTCCGATCGGCCTTCAATATGGTCGATGCACGCACGGCCTTCACTACAAGTCTCTGACCCTCTCTGTGTTTGACATACTTCACAGCCTCGATTGACTTCATCGGCGGTGGGAACTCCCTCTCCGCCGCCTTGGGCTGCCTCTGCCGCCTCGGAAGCGGTGACGGAGGGGGAGATAGAGGAGAAGAGAGTGTACCCAACATGTCTTCATCGACAACGTCGACGACGCCGGTCTCGCATCCGAGGCCCTCCGTGCACATGGCGAGGCTCTCCTCGCTCATCCTCGATGTCGGTTCGGACCAACAATGGAAGTTGGTCTTGGTCTCTGTTTTGGGTGGTGGGTTCTGTGTGGGAGGCTTTACGAGGTACTGTATGGCTGAAAAGCCTACAAAGGCGTCGCCTTTGATGGGTTTTGTGGGGAAGAATGTGTAGGACTGGCCTGCAAAGGTAGTTGTTGATGGAGGGGCCATTGAAGTTTGAAATGAATGACAATTAAGAGAGAGAGAGAGAGAGAACAAATTAAAAGGTGAGCGATAGAAAGAGAACTTATGCAAGGCACATGTATATATAGAGGAGATTGGGATGAGTGAGAATAAAAAAAAAAATTTGGTCTCTGTGAATGTAAAGGATTTGTTTGGGGAAGATATCGGATGGTGAGATATCGTATGGGGAGATATTTGATTTGATTTTTTATGGTGGTTTTGAAAAGTGTTGGGGGGGGGGGGGGGGGTAAGAATTAAAAGATGCTGCAGTATTTGCTTGACAGTGCATTTTGTTTTTTTTTTCTCATGTCGGGGGGGGGGGGGGGGGGGGGGTGGTTATTCCTGCACAGAATCACTTGTTGGGGGTGGAAAAGTTTTCTCTTGCACATTTTTAGATGGATCCTCATCCAGTGATCCAAGATATGATTATTATTTTTTTGGTTATATTATTGATTATCCAATCTACATCCTTTTTAGATCAACAAAGTCCTGGTGATTCAAATTACTGGAGGAACCCATTATAATACTCAAGAATGGATAAAATTCAGAAGACCCATCTCATTAGACTATTTTTTAGTTATGCACTCCGCAAAAATTGATCCAAGGACCCCAAGGAAGACAGTGTGTCCTTCTACCTGGTGATTATTTTTGTTGTTGTCAATTTTTTATGACGGAAAGATTTAATAATATAAAATTTAGACTAACAACTTGTATGTGTACGTAGGTATGTACATTGACACATTGGTGGCATTATTATGGAGTGTTTAGACAATTGAACTTCAGAAATGATAAGGGATGATCATATGACATTTTAGTACAAGCTTGGTGTTTTGTTTATAAAAAATCTTCTTAAACCGTAGATAGAAATGACAAATGCTCTAGTTAAAATTTAAATATGCGAAGTTGAGATAGGTCAAATTGTATAATCAATAGATTCATTCACTCGCCATCTGACATCAGTTTGGACTAATCCATCATATGTTGACAGATGTCAACACTTCAGTATAAGAAGACCAAGAATGTTTGTATTTTTATTGAATTTGTGCCTAAGACCTAATTATAAAATATGGTGCTGGCGATCTCTCCTATAGCCTTCTCTCAGCACATCAGATGATGTGAAGATACACAAATCAATTGTTACAAGGGCATATTTTCTTTTAAAAAAGATATGGTTAATGAGCTCCAATAGTGAGTGATTTATATGAAGCAATGAAACTGTCTATAAAGAATATTTGAGGAATATAACGAATGCTCAGCCAAAATATTCACGAAAGCATCTCTTATGACCTTGAACTCAATTACAAAAAATAAATATGTAGCCTTGAACATAATCATGATTAATTTGTTCTTAGATATCTCTCGTTTGATGTCATTATTTTTCCATAACAACAACTATCAAGAGCTCTAATTCATCGTCGGAGTTTTTAAGCAACATATTGATTACACAGTTGTGAATCATTGGGGGAAGAACGGATTTAGAAGAAATATTGTTGAGAAATGTGCTAATTAAAGTGATAGATGAATTAAATATCTTATAAACAGAGAGAATTTTTGTTGAACATTTAGTGATGATTGTTGTTTGGATTACTTTTTGACCATTCTTAAATGAGTGAAATTTGTCTATTACATTGGATTAAACATTTAAAATTTGATCATTACTTACATAGGATGGACAAACCAAGAAACAATGATTGTTCTAATTAAAATTTGAAGGTATTTATACTTTTTGCTCAGAAGAGAAAAAAAAAGAAGAGGGTAAGAGAACCATCGAAGAGAAGAAAGAAAGAGATTCTCTCTACTATAGAGAGATACTCCTAATAATTTTTATTTTTTAATATACTAAATATTTTATAGTTAAACTTAGATCTATAATTTATATAAAAGGTCCACTTATTATTATTTAATATAATTAAATGTACTCAAACCCTAGCTTGCTATCAAACTAATGGCCGGTGGAGTTTAGTGTGCGCGTATTATATTCATCAACCTTTTCATGTTCATTGTAAGCGCATTAACATATTAGTTGTATATATGAGAAGGTTGTAAAAGAAGGCCTGTATAGACTAATAGAAGTTGTTGCGCATGTTCTAAGTGGAAGTCCTAGTAGATTTAAAATGAAGTAGAATTTTCAAAGTGGGAATCCTAGTAGACTTTCTGACAATAATTGGGGTGATTTTTGTTTTTATAGTGTTGTGAGATATATATCTTGCATTCTATCATAAGGGTACGAGGGAACAAGTTATGTACCGACATCCTGTGGAGTTTCGACTTGAATTTTTTTTTTATAGAGACACTTTTATAATTTTTTTATTCATTGTATCTACTTATTTAGTCTCTTCTTTGTTATGATAAATTAAAAGATATTTTTATTTATGTGAGAGACCGTTCTAGAATTTCTTCTCTCAGATAAAGGGGTGATGCTAAGGAGATAGAAGTTAAAAGTTTTTTTTATTTTGATTACTTGATATAATGAATCGTTTTCTTCTATCTTCCATGAACATAGACATATTTTACCAACCATGTAAATCTGTGTGTTATTTTCTTTGAATTTTGTTCTTCTACAGGAATAATAAAAAAATGATTAATTGAAAAGCATGAATCAATTTTTTTAGTTATAAATGTTATTTGAAAGCAGCTTTTCAAAAAATAAAAAAGAAATTAGTAATAAATACCAAAAAAAGATATAATTTCTAAGAATCAAATCGTGTTCCCTTGCCTAGTGGAACCTTGTTGACACTAGATTGAAAAATTGTACATCCTCCAGCAACATTGGAAAACTATGAGTACAATTTTAGTGAGCTAGTTTATTGGATCTATGTTCAGGCAATCTATTATGAGTCTCTGTTGGTAGAATTCTTTATAGTACTAGTAGTGGTTTGATTTGCTGTGTGTTAGTAATTTTACAGTCCATTAAAGTCCACATACCGAAAATAAAATAAAAATTCTTTAATTGGAATTTCAAGCTCTGAATTGTCATGAACGGTTATGGAGTTTGACGTATGTAAACCATATTTGAATACAAAAAAAAAAGTCAATCGAAAAAGGTGAATGTATAGCTTGATAAAAGTAGGTGTTAAATAACATTATGAAAAAGTAAATGTCAGGCTTGATAAAAGGAGGAATTAAATAACACATGACGTTGTATGGAATCTCATACTCCCATTCTGTGTAATGTTTAAGGATTCGTGAATTCATTGTAAGTTATTTGAATTTTGTGATTTTTTTTTTTTTTGAGAATTTCAGTTATGTCAGCAATCTGTTCTCACTTCATTGTGTTGGATCTTTGGTACACAAATCTAAAATTAGAATTCTCTACAAAAACAAAATCACATCACAGTTCAATATGCTTCTGTTCCTACAGTCTATTATGAGCTTATAATTGTCCAAACTTTTACAAATACCAATAATGATTTGACACAGATTATATAATTCATTAGTATTTTTGTGCTAAAAAAATAGATAGGAAAACATATTTTTCTTATTTTATTTTATTTTATTTGATATATACTTTTAACATATCTTGAACTCTTCAAAGATATATTTTAATTAAAAAACTCTCATCTTTTGACTCAACAAAAATTAGTTGTGTTTGATAGGAAATCATCTTTCAAATAAAAGATTAGCAGTTCCATAAACTATTGTAAATATATATAATAAAAAGGGTTGACTTGATAAGATGAGCTCAACCGAGATAATCAAGTGGGCATGGAATAATTGAAAGACACCGACAAAGCAAAAGCCCCAAAAGATATGATTTTTAAAAGTATTTATTTAATGGAGTTCAATTACAAGCATAAATTAAAACAATCTAAACCTTTTAATGATTCCTTAAAAAAATGTTAATTTGTATAAAAAAGGAACGAATGAATGCATATGGTATTGTTGATGATATCATCCTTGGTTTTGGGTGGACTCAAGAGAGAGTTTAAAAAGAAGGCAAGCCACAACTTTTTTTAATAAACAACAAAAAAACAAACAAAACATTTCTTTAAGCGAAAGCCTTCTTTTTTGCACTCAAAATGTCAGCCGACCATACATGATGACACCCATTTGATTCTTTCTTTGTTTGTTGTCACTTTGTTTCAATCCATTGTTTTCTTTGTAATTTTTAAATCAAGTTTAGGTCGATATCATTTTTTTTAATATTTTAACATTAAAATTTTAAATTCTTTTATTTTTTTATATCAATCCATTATTTTATTAACATTAAGATGACTCTCAACTCGTAGTCATGCAAAGCTGTTACAATCAAAGTGTTGTTAGCAATTTGATGAGTTCAAACTTCAACTCTCCAAGGATGAACATTATTGTTAGACTTAGGTGTACTACTGTATATAATAAGAAACAATGTGCATTGGAATATGAGAACGTACAACAAGAGCATACATTGTTGTAAGACAATGATGAAGAACCACTTGAACCCATTTGGTTCTTTCTTTGTTTGTTGTCAGTTTGTTCCAATCCTTTGTTTTTTTATTGTAATAAATCAAACTTAGGTAAATATCATTTTTTAATCTTTTAATATTAAAATTTTAGATTCTTTAAAAAAAAGATTTGTTAGATGACTCTCAACTCGTAGCCAGAGCTGTTACAATCAAAATGCTGTCATCAATTTGATGAGTTCAACTCTTCAAGGAGGACCATTGTTGGGCTTGAGTGTTAGTATTGTGAAATATGAAGGAGGACCATTGTTGGGCTTAAGCATATACAATGTGTGCTGGAATAGGAGCACTAGGTACAATAAGAACATGCGTAACATTAATTAAGTTCTGACATAACTGAGATGAATTGATCATAAATTACTTTCTAGCATTTTGAAGCAACAAACAGTTCTCTCCTTATGAGAAGGTTCCAAGAGGGGAAAAAGTTAATTACAAGATTAATTCCCAACAAGATTATTGGTTCATCTTCACATCTTTGTTGGCTAAACCTCAGTGAAATGAAAAACTATAAGGATGTTGGGGTTGTATGGATTTTTTCCTTTATTTTATATTTGATGTAGGTTCGATCATGGTACACCTTTTTTTTAGTTTTTCTTTATTTGACCATGTATTTGACTTGTCTCTTATATTACTTTCATGGAGTTATCAATATTTAATAAAATCTGGGGACACTTTCACCTTTAAATAAAAATTAAAATAGTGTTCGTTCAATAAATCTTTATCAAATTTTAAATGTACGTAAAGCAAATAAGAGTTATTCACAATGTTTATTGTATAGAGAAAAAATAAAAATTATATAAATAAATATTATAGTGAAAAAAATGTCTATCTCAAGTGAACTTTAATATTATTCACAATGGAATTTATTTTAATTTATTTCTCCATCAAAGATTTGATTAAATAATTTCTAGACATTGTTTGAAAAAAAACAATTGTTCAATTTATCTCTCCATCGATCTAGATGAATAAATGAGAATCCAAATTTTTTAATAAGGCTAAATAGATATAAAAAATGAAACTAAAAATTTTAAAATAATAAACTATTACCATGAAAAATGAAGAAAATCAAAATAAATTTAAAATATATGCTTTGGTACATGAAATATGAATATTAGAAAAATCAAAACATGTGCGGATTGAATCCAAATATATATGACCTGACATCCACTCCACCATGTAGCATAACATTATTCCCCTACCAACCTGCAAAATTCAATTCTATTGTAGGGAAAAGGCCACACCTTCCACCTACACTGACCTTCCAATGTTGGTCATCACAGTTGCCAACTCTCAATTACATGGATACAAATGTTACGAAGTGTAATAACAATGGTGATAGATAAAAGAAGAAATCAGACAGGTTATAGTGGGGTTGCCAGTAAACATAAGGGCATGGTGTTATTCATCAATCATGCATGTGTGCCCCACACTGTTAAGATTAGCTGAACATGCATGAGAGAACCACATTTCAGTGTATTCCACACAAAGTAGGGATATTTTTGTGTGTGTGTGGTGTGTTCACCAGGAGGGGAACCTCATCTGGACACTTGAAATGGTTGATGACATTCTGAAAGCAAGAATGCATGTATGACAAAGGTTATCCTAGCGTTGGCAATGAATAACAAGAGGGATTGATTAAATCTATTGTCTAATACAGTAAAAACATCAGTTATGGTAGATAATCTTGCTTGCCTTTAACATAATCACAAAATTTGTGTAAATTGCAAATCATATATAGGGAATAAGTATGGTAAAAATATATACGGAGATTACTAATTAAGATGTTTTTATTTTCTTATTAATAGTATGAGTGGTACACATAAAAACTTCTATGTAAACTCTGAAGGTTATGACAACACTTGGGATTAGTTTTTTTAAATTATGAAGAATATAATATGATAAACTATTCAAATTAAATGGCGCCAGATTCTTAAGGTGCTAAATTGACAATTCCATGGATAGAAGAAAATTAGATGGATAGCTATGAGAGATCTTTACCCTTAAAACTTTTCAAACATTCAAAAACTTGTAGCACACTGTAACTTTGGCCCTTTATGTGGTTTAGGTAAATTCGCATTGCTCGAGACGAGTAGATAGTGTGTACAATTTTTTTTTTTTTTGTCATGAATGCATTTGATCTATAATCTGGTGCATATAATATAGAATCTGAAACCTGAACACTTTATGAAAAGATCATTATAAACACCCTTAAAAAAACAGTATAGTTTCTTTTGTGAACTAGTCCACTTAATGTCAAAAGGCATCATTTTGTTCCATTATTTAAGGTTTATATATGCTTCCACCTAGGTTTATATTCCCCCTCTCGGTCAGTTTGGTAACTCTCTTAGCTTCTAGTAGAAGAATACTTCTTCATTTCTTGTAATCCCGTTTGATAAATTTCATGGAATGAGATATTTTGACTAAAATGTTTATGAATGAATACAAGAATGGAATATTTTAAATGTAGTTTTTCTGATGTTCCAACAGAATACAATGAATGTCAATCTATCCTTAATTATAGTTTTAATTATAGTTTCCATGGAGAAGTTACAGTCCCATTGAATAAGGTAATGTATATCAAACCTAACCAAATGCAAAGTTCCATAAACCATCCTCTCTTGAGGTGCTTTTTGGGTGGTTTAGGGTACCCCAGGTCTTTAAATGAATCCTGGTAAGTCAAAGCAAATTCTGTAACCCCACCTCACATTCCAATGGAGGTTTCACTGAATGTGAACAACAAAACATTGTATAAGATAAAAGTCTTCAAAAGCAAAGCTATTGCAATTAAAGGATACAATGTGTCTCCTCTACTGTCTGTTGTGAAATCATAGGATCTAGTTAGGCACAACAGAGACCAAGGTGGTCCAAAGATTAAAAAAAAAATGTGTATAACAAATAATGTGGCTAAGCAAGCACAAATCTCTTTTCATATCCTTAAATATTAAGCAAATAGGAAGAACAAAGATCCCTTTAGAGGTGCACACTCATCAGGTCCCTTAGTGGGACTAAAAAGAATCTGTGCTAAAGCTCTCCCTTTCTGCTAGCCAAGCAACAGCAACTCAGATCCACCCATGTTTGATGTTTTATTTGGTTGGTCCCTTCATAAATAAAAAAAGAGAGGTGACAAAGTGGTCCACATACAGTACTACTGCCTTTTCCCTCAGTTCATGAATGGGGGGGTCGTCAGCATGTGCTGATACTTTCCATTGTTTGAAGACTCTTATCCCCGTTTGGATAGCGTAATAAGCAATTTCAGGATTAATAACTATATCAGGGGAGTAAGTAATTGTTTTCTGTTTGATAATGTTCTCTGTTATTCTCATTCATGCTTTCCATAATTATTCAAGTCATGCAAAGGTATTGCATGGTACAAAGTCATGCTTTCGATATATATTAAAATCATGCAAAGGTTATGTAATGGAATCTGTCCATGATATGTTCTAATGGAACTTCTGAATAAGTTTATATTAAATTTTAGAGATTTTTATTCTTAAGTCCATGTAAATTATGTTACTTAGCGATTAATTTATATCTTATTCATATTTCTTTTCAAGTCTTCAGTTTCAAGTGCCTATTTTGTTATTATTTCATGCATCAAACATCCATCTGTGTATTGTTAGTACGTGAAATGAGATTTTTATTTTTCAGCACCTATAAACTATGCTAGTTGGTGATCAATCTCTCTTCTTCATATTTTATTTTAAATTCTCAACTTCAAATATCTTTTTTTTATTAGTCCATGGACAAAATATCTATATGATTTTGTAAGTATTTTGATATTTGGAACTTGTATAAAAAAATGTTTGATGAAATATCTAAACAAAACTGTATATGCATTGACAATTTCAGTGTTATTCAACATTGCATATGTCCACCCAATCCAATATTATATTCTCTTATAGTCTTAGCTATTTAATTATGATTGATTACATAAACAGAAGAAAAATGATTGCATAAGTAAATTTTGAGGATTTTTATTATTATTGAATTTTTATTTAAATGATTTTTTTTGTTGAAAATTGTGAAATATCAATACTTTAAATGTGTTTAAAATTTAAAATTTAAAATTTTAGATGCTATTAAAAAATTTGTATGCCATCAATGAAAAATTTATTGAGAGATTTAATAATTTTATGGGAATATAACATATTTATATTAACCCACAACAAATTTATATCATTTATTTATTTTACATTAATTAAGCTACTATTATTTTAGTTTTTATTATTTATTTATATTTAAAATCTCATTAATAAAAGATCCGAGATTTCCCCATTATTATAGAATCTTAGATACATTACGCTACTGCACACTATTATTGATTTGATGTATCAAATAATAGAAGTTGAAGATAGAGTGAACCCAAAAAATCGATATCTTGGTCATAAAAATTTAAAAAATGGTTTCACTGGAGGTTTCTTTCATTTAGGAGATGAGTAGTTTAGGAATTTTATCTATCCATTAACCTCAAATAGACAGACGATTTACACCTGGACTAATAATGAAAAAATGTCATTTAAAATTGGAGATTTAAAATACAATATGAAGAAGGGTGTGGGTGTGATCCATCACTAAATAACATAGTTTGTAACGACTTAAAAATAAAAAGAATAGTTAAGAAATTTCAACTATCCGTCAACTCAAATAAACAGACATTTGATGAGAGACTAATAATAAAATATGCGTTTCAGATCGGGGATTTTAAAAAATATGAAAAATGAATGGATCGATCATTAAATAAATAATTTATATGGATTTGAAAAAATAAAAATATTTAAAATAAAAATAAATGTTTCTGGACATAATGATCATGATCTCTCTTTTTGTGTCTTGTATTTCATTGTTGTGGGCCCCGCTCCCCAACATGTGTCATTTCAAATCCCATTGCATGTGCTAGAAAAAGATAAGTTTGAAACAATGGAAAGGAAAGGATAGCCCCACCCGCCGTTTTATTGATCCTATCATCTTTTTTATACGAACCGAATTTTAATTAGATCCGTAAACACACCTCACATTTATAAGAAAAATCAAATAATCAAATCTTAAGAGCATCATTCGTTATAAAAATAAAACAAATCATTGTTTTGACACCTTCATCCTAGTGGATGTTTGTGGAAGAAGATTTGGAAATTACCAATACAACCAGAGGTGGTAAAAATATTTATATGGATAAATAAATATAATTGTGCCCCTTCTGCAGAAATGATGCGGAAACTATTCGTCATCTATTCCTAGAGTGTCCTTTTATAGCGGAATGTTATTAGCGCAGGGCTCCTTGATACAAACATTCAGCCACCAGATGTGACATGGAATTCTGAGCAGTGGCTTCAAATTTATTCTGGTGAAAGATGGCCACAAAGAAGCTAAGGGACTCCCAAATCCTGTTTAGTCTTTCTTATTGTTCTGTTTTGGCAAATTTGGCTGAACCGTAATAGAGTTGTACTTGTTTGCTAATAAGTCTTGGACTGAGGATCAAGTGGTGAGATGGGCTTGGGACAAACCGGAAAGAATGTATATATGAAGGTGTTAAATTCTAAATGTGCCCAAAGTTTCTCATTAAGTACTCCAACAAAAGGTATTTCAGAGGAGTAAAGGTTGTGCCTAATAGGGACAAGTTATATTTAGTGGTGGATGTTTGTGTTGAGGGGTCCTCAAGGATGTCTGGAGCTGCTTATGTAGAGCTTGTTTGATAACACTTAAATAAAGTGATTTTATTTTTAATTAAGTAGAAAGTCGAAAAATGTTGTCAAACGCAATTTAAAAAAAAATTAATTAAAAAATTACTTACAGTTTTTAGTACAAAAATGTTGTTTTTTAAAAAACGTTTAAAATACGATTTTCAAAAATCAAATTATTTAAACCACTTTATTCAAAATATTATTTTTCAAACGTGTTTCTAAACGGACCCATAGTGTTTAAAGACTGGACACTCCCCGCCAAATATTAAGTGCCAGTTACAGTACATGCGAGCAGAAATTGAAGCCATAATACAAATGGGTTAGCATGCATACAATCCATTAGGCTGCTATAAGGTGGATGTATGTTCGGATTTACAAGCTGCTATTACACTCCTTCAGGGTACAGGCTTGGGTCTCTCCTATGTAGGATTCCATTAAAGATATCAGATCCATGGTTGTTGGAAATTTGGAATTAGGTAAGTGGAGTTTTGGAAAGCATCTCGGGAGGCAGTACAGGCACTTGAAGAATAGGCTAAATATGCCAGGAAGGAAAGATCTACTTGACATATCAAGTCGGTATTTGATGATATAGTTACAAAGCATTTTGCAAACTCATATACAAAGCTTGGAAATTTGTGTATCTGAAATCAGGAATGTATACATAGAAGATGTAAATGCACAAGGGTTGTTAAACCATCGCAAACCATCGATCAACTACTTTTGGATAAAGGAATATGAATGCCTCTGTTGAGGCTTGTATTTAACCCTAAAAAAAATCCATTGTCCTTGGAATGGGATGTCTCGGGATAGTTATAAGGAATAGTCATGTACCAGTAAATGAAAATGTGTCACGTAAATCTTTGCTCACAGTGCATTCGTCTTACATGGTGCATTTTCATTGGTTGTCCTCTATATACAATCTATATGAATAATTTTCTAATCAATTCTTTTTTATCCCTACTTAGTTCCCTTTCATTCTAATTATTTTTTAAATGGTATAAAAAATAAAAATAAGCTCCAATGAATTATCTATACTTATTTATATAAAATATAAAATAAATTTAATGAGTTATAACAGCCGGCAATGAGGCCAGAAAAAAAGACTAGTATAAGAGTATCTCCACCAGGATGCAATTCTCCAATTTTGCATCCCGGAGGCTCCAACTGCCTCTGTTTTTTATCTCTAAAATGGAGGGGACTGCACATATGCAACAAATGTCGGTGAAAATGAGGACCCTCCATTTCACTATTCACTTTTCTTAAAAGCCATAAATGCCATCTCCCAATGCATACAATCTTTCTTTATTCCATTTGTCATAAATTAAATTATTAACTATATTTAAATTAAGTTTAAATCTATCACTTATTTATTCATAAACATTATAGGGTTAATTGTCCAAATACCCTATAGCCAACCCCTTATTATTCCTATAACCCCACCTTTTCAAAAAAAAAAAATTATATACCCTTGCCCCAAACACCTAATTTTTTTTACCCTCACCCTTTTAATTCCCTCAGCCCCACAAAATCGCAATTTTTTCTCTATAAGTGTATATATATATAGTTTTATGTAACTTGCAGAACACAAAAATGTAATATCTATAATATTATCTATAACTTCATTATTATACATGTCATGTAAAAATAACAACTTACAAAACATCAGAGAAATATACGTTAATGCATAACATCTGAAAATATTTCATCATAATAAATACATCAAAGAACTTGAATTCATCAAGTGTTTGCATTGTGACCTACAAAATGAATCTAATATTGATTAACTTATTACACATTTATTTTAATTAATTATTTCATATTAATTAATTTTATATGTATTACCTGGCATTATAGTAAGTCATGCCATTAAAAATTTTAAAACTTCATAATTTAAAGTAACTCACGTAATAATATTCATAGATTAACGAAAAAACACAGTGAAATTGAGATACATTAAGCTTAGTTTGATACATGGAACTTAAAATAAAAATATTATATCATTTCATTATCACGACTTTTCCACAAATGTTCAATCAATACATTCCGAAGTGTAAAGTGAGCATTTGTCTTTCATCCTCTTATGTTGAGAAAAAAATAGGTGGAATCGTTCAATTCATTTCCCTCCATCTTTTATCAGCTTACTTGTTTTTATATTATGAAAATGGAGGAGGAAGTAAATTCAACAATGATTTACTAGAGTACTAGCATTTTCCTATACTTATCATCTTTCTTATTTCCTTTTTTCATGTATTCTACTTTCTTCTTATTTTTTTTTTTTTTTTTGAACGGGTTAAATATATCCTCAATTTAGTTTTTTTTTTTGTTAAATTTAATATATTATATTATATTATTATTTATATATATCAAATTTTAAAAAACAAATAAATGATATTAATTTAATCAATTTTATATTTATTTAGATTATTATCATATTAATTAAGTTACTATTTTAAATTAAAATAAAAATTAAAGTACAAATGGAGGGAGTGGGTGGGAGGCCCCCTCCAGTTCTTCAAAATGGAGTTATTATTGGAGATGCTCTGTAAATTTTAACGAACACCTACTTTATCTCATTAAGTTGACGTCATCTATAAGCCAATTATAACTCGTCCAGCTGCTCACCACGACACACTAAACTGTTCCGCCGTATCACTGCCTCCCACGCGCGCATATACCTTTGTAAGGACAAATCCGTCATTTAATAAAAATATATAAAAAAAAAGTCAAGTAGCCGTTGCAGTTCAAAAAAAGACAGACACACACGACCGTTGCAATCTAATATCATACGTTACAACCTTCACTTTCTCATTCAAATCCTTTTGACCCTCTTTTAGATCCCCCCCCCCCCAAACATAAACACAACTCTACAGAGAGAGAGAGAGAGAGAGAGAGAGAGAGAGAGCTAAAAATGGTTGCCAGGACTCCACCCACAAAGGAGAAGAGAATCACAGCTGCAATGAACCCTGCCCTCCTCAGAGAAACACTAGTGAAGGTCAATACAAACAACATCTCCTCATCTTCATCTCCATCTCCAATGGGTACTTTTTGTTTTTTTTCTCACTCTCCATTTGGGTTTTGTGTTCTATAAAGGTTGATAAATGCATGTCTCGGCTGCAAGAGCTCCAATACACTGTCTCCGGAGGGACCAAGGTTATCTCCGGCGTGAAACTTAGCCCGAGGAGCACTAGAGGATACATTAAGACCAGCATCCGATGCAAGCAAGAATTTCTCAAGTAAGCTCAAATTTTTTGCTCTCTGTTTTCATCCAGATTGGGTTTTTTCTATAAAAAAAATATTTATTGTTTTTTTAATACCATTTTATCTCCTAAGGTTCTTTGTTATGCTTCATGTAGGATCAAGAATGGAGGTGCTCAGAAATCTCCGATTGCGAAGTTTCAAGGAGCCATCACAGGTTTATTCACAGTTCTTTTTTCCTTTTTAGTTTACAAGTCATATTGTTGGTGGGGATGTCAGTTGTCACTTTGATGGATTGAAGTTCCCCCAATCCGACCTGACTTTGATTGATTGGATGGTTGAATTCGGGTGGTTTTATTTGCACCCCCTTTATTATTTTGCACACACCTTAAATAAAAAGGGTGTGCAAGATAGAAGGGATGCAATAAACGAAAACCGAGTGATTCACTTAATTCGATTTGGGTTTAGGATGATGGCTTGGGTTTCAAACTCATGAAATGTTAATCCCCAATCACGACCCAACTTTGATTGATTGGATGGTTGGATTCGGGTGGTTTTATTTGCACCCCTTGTATTATTTTGCACACCCTTTAAATAAAATGGGTGTGCAAGATACGAGGGATGCAAAAAACCTGAACCCGAGTGATTCACCTAATTCGATTTGGGTTTAGGATAATAGATTGGTTTCAAACTTATGAAATGTTTTTTTTTTTTAATGAGAAATGTAAATCACAAATCACATTGTCGTGGTATTATTTTTCTGTGTTTTTCGTGCCTTTTCTTATATTTTCATCTCTATTATCTTGTACACCACCTATTCTTTTTAAAGATTACTACATAGTTTAAATTGTTTTTTTTTAAGAAGAGAGAATTTAAATTGTTTAGAATAACATGGAACCAATTCATATGCGACCCTCCAAACCTGAACCAATGGCTGAACTGCAACTAGAGTTGAATTCAGGTTATGGGCCAGGTTGGGTTGAATTTGGATTCGCCTCTTCAGCATTTGGATTAGGTTCGCAATCCTAGCTATTGGTTACCATATTATTCAATGTGTTTTGGCTCCCATATTGGGATTTTGAGTGAAACAGGCAGCGAGTGGAAGCGGATGTCTCTTCCAGCAATGATAGTAGGAGAAACAGTTGCAGAGATCCTACAAGCAAGCCAATTCACAAAACAAATAATCTCGGCAGCCCCGAAACCGTTGAAGCCCAGAAACAGAGCCATCTCAGGTGACCCGAAGACGCCAATCAACACACACAAAGGCAGGACGAGCCGCGCCATTGAAGGAGACCAAATGCGGACCAAAAGAACAAGAGAGAAGCAATGCCTACTGAAAACAATCCGTTCGGACACCGATTTTCCCACCCGAAGGGGGGCCGCCCGGTCTCGCATCAGCTTCAAATCCTCCCCACCAAACAAGAGAGTGCAGCAGCCATTGACAGAGACACACCATATCGCAAACCGGGTATCCCCCAAACACAGGCCTTGGGCCAAGAAGACCGTGCTCTTCCCGAACCCGCTCTTCCTGAACTCGCCATCGCACCAGGGTTCTCCAAGACGAGGTCCCCGGTGATTGCAGCCAAGGCGAAGCAGATCCCACACAAGTTTGCCATACGATCGCCGCCCGTGGTTGCTCGAATCCAATCGAATTCAAGGGGGACCATGGCATCGAAGCTGAGGCTTTCGTTCTCGCCTTCGAAGTTTGTGAACCGATTGGCATCCCCATTGAAGGGGAGGCTCTCTTCGGCTCACAAGGGCTGTAATGGCGGTGGGGCGATGAAACAACGGCCGACGTTTACGCCGATCAAGATCTCCAGTAAGAAGTTTAGATGAAGAGGGAGGAACTGTGGATTTCTTGAGCTGGGAATTCTTAGTGTAGCTTGAAATGCAAACACCTCATTGCAGAGGGGGAAAAGGGGAGTTTTTTATTCATTTGTTTGTGTATATGGGAATAAATTATAAAGGCTGTGTTAATGGTTTGATTTCAATTTGATGTTATAGAGATGTCCATGACATGTTTGTGATCTTTCTATACCTGGTACATTGATGTGTATCTCTATTGATCTTCCAAAGTCCTGAATTTATTGATTCTAAAGATGACCCATTTTGAAAAAGAAAAAAAAATTCAAATCAAATATCATTGAAAGTTTCTCCACTGAATGATCCTAAAACCAACACCAATATTAAGTACTAAGTAGCCTATTTGAGCATACCGGATGATCATTTGTGAAGATGATCATACACACACACACACACACACACAATGTTCTGATTCAGTGATGCATGACCGGAGGATGTCCTTTAAGCCCCACGTTCGAATAGCGACATTCCAAGATAAATAATTATTCCAATAT